>JAVJGG010000001.1:42943262-42983765 GCA_035590195.1 Aviceda cuculoides | reverse complement strand
AAGGGCGGGAAGGGGCTTTGCTTCCAAACCGGCGAAGAGACGCTCTCGCAGGCGGGAAGGAGTGGCGGGGCTGGGAGCGCCGGTCGGTGTGGCTGTCCAGGTGAGCTGCCTAATCCAGCGGCTTGTTCCTCTCCCTGCCAGGTTGTCTATCAAGTTCCTCTGAAGGAAAATCGTGTCTTGAAGAGAAATGTGGATCAACAGTTAAGAATTAAGATTATATACGACAGAAGTGTTGAGGAGTGAGTATGATGTTGTGGCAACTTTTTTCTTTTCTCCGTGTCTGAGAATGGAAATCCTGTTAACTAAAGCCTGTTTGTTTTGTTTTGTTCTTTTAAATATAGCTTGCTACCTGAGAAAAGACACCTTATAAAGGTATGTTATACTTGCTTCCCCTTTTTGTTTGTGTGTGTTTTATTACACGGATGAAGTTAAGTTTAAGGCCAGTTTAATTAAAGTCTTTGAATACCAGCAATTTCATATCCTCTAGTCCAGGAAACCAAGGCTTTGTATACAGATTATGCCTCCATTCCAACTGCTTTCACTGTTCTGTTGAATGTTGTTCAACAGGTGTTTGCTATGTCCCAAGCTGCAAAGGTTTCAGTGAGCAATATGTATGTAGTTTTTAAAGCCTCTTTGAAGCTGTACGTTTAAATTAATACTGGCTCCCTTCTCATTTTGTTGTTCCAATAACAAAACATGGGAATACTGAAACAAAATATTTCTTAAAGATATTGATAACAATTGAACTTCTTAGAAATTCTGTATTTCTGCTATTCTGCTATACCACAAAATCTAGCGAGTTTCATGTGACTTGGCAGTTAATGCTTTTAAGGTGAGTTATGTCTGCACTGCTACTGGGTGACTTTTATTTTTGTTCTATTCAGAACAAACTTTTTCCACAAGCTATATCTTATTTGGAGAAGACATTTCAAGTGCGCAAATCCATGGGTACTATATTACTAAGCAGGTATGTGGAAGTTTGTTGAAAATCACTTGCTATGTTTGATACTTAACATTGCATTGTATAGTCTTTAAAATAAGAATAGAATGAGAGTGTAAGAAATGCCCTTCTGAATCAGATGAGTGACCATCTGACCCAGTGGTGGCAGCAGGTGCTATTTAGGGAGAATACACAAATCTGCCAACCTTCCATGATCAGCATCTACATTTGTTATGTCAGAGATTTTAAAGGGTATGCGTGCCACCTATTTGCTTTCGCATGTACCCCCATTTATGAACCTGTTCCTAATCTGTCTTTGAACTTGTGGATACTTCATTAACAACTGGAAATGTTGTGTCTTCCAGAGCAGGATAAATAACATTTCTCACCACTGAAGGGAAGTTACATTAAATACCTGTATTACAGTGTTGCTGGGTGCTGTAAGACTATTCTACAGTTTCTTTTTAAAAATAAAACAGTGCTGACCGTCTTTCATGTTTGATTGAAGGCAGTGTGCAACAAACCAATACTTAAGGAGGAAAGCTGACCCTCACAGATACTGCCGAGCAGCCTGCGCAGGCCATACAAGATGTGGTCCAGTTATAGTTCCTGAGAAGCACCTCCAGGTAAGCTAAGCCATCCAAGTCCTGCTTAACCTTTGAAATGTTATTGTTTGTGGAAATTAATAAAAAAGTTAATAACGCTAACTGTGCATAAGTGACCTGTTTGCAGGAGAGCACTAAGGTTGAGTGACAGAGGAGAACAACTGGAGTTAGTGGGAGTTTCTTTAGTTTATGCTGTTGAACAAAAAGTCAGGTAAAACTGGACTGTTTCTGTTCTCTAAGTCTGTGTGGTAATGAACTATACAGAGAGGATGAGATTCAAAGCTTGTTAAATTGCTACTAGTCACTTGATTATTCACCTTGTTCAATGAGTCAGATTTTCACAGAATTAATAATGAGTTTTAATTTTTTTTTAAGAGGTTATCCACCGAACCAGGAACATAGTGCAGCAAGTGCTTCTAACTTGTTTTCTTGCATGAATTTTTGATTCAACTACAGTGTGCGATCAGCAGATTTCTTTCTTTCTTTCTCTTGGCTTGAAGTTTCAACTACAGTATTAAAAATGTACCAGATTACATGTAAAATGCAATTGCTACTTACGTATACTATTTCTGTGAGCTAAATTTTTTTTTAATTTGTAGGTGCTGATTTTGGGATATCTAGCTTGGCAGACTTCCCCACCCCCACCCCTCACCCCCACCCAAAAGCTGCCACCTTCCTGGTGTCTAATAAATCAAAAGAGCTAGTCACTTGAAAGTTATTCTTTGGCTCTGGTTTTGTTTACTGTCTTCACAGGGACTCTTCTCATCTTCTGCTGTCTTATAATGGTATTCAAGCTAATTTAATTTTTTCATGCAAAATTTTGGTCATAGCTGAAGTATATTAATTGTTCTGTTTGAATATTGTCAAAGCAATGCAGGGTGTGCAATGGCAGTGAATGGCTCTGTGGACCCACTGGCTTACCTGACCAAGAAGGGGTTCGAGATGCTGACTTTGTACTTTATGTTAGTGCTCTCACTACTGAAAGGTGTGGCCATGAAAATATCATTGCATATGCAGCCTACTGCCAACTGGAAGCTGAAATGGACAGGCAAGTATTCCCTCTGTTAGAAACTCTTTTTTTAAATTAAACTTTTGAGTTTTTTAATTGTTTAGATGTAGAGTTTATTTTTTTTGCCTGTTGCATAATACAACAAAGCAAAAGTCATTATTGAAATAGACAAGCACTGTATTTACGTAAAACCACAAAACCATCAAATAGTGCATAACTTGCAAAGCTGAGGCATTTAAGTCAAAGCTTATTGGTTTGGAGTCAAAGCTCCACAGTTATTGCCTGAACTTTATCTCAAGATCTGGTTTCTGTTGAAGTGAATGTCATACTTTCACAAATTTAAAGGAGAATGCAAATGGATTCTATTCATGTGGCTCTTGTTTCTAGTTCGGTTGTAGTCGTTGTAACAGACACTTTGTACCTCTATAGTGTCTTACCTAAATTCAGATCTGTTACACTCTTGTCAGTAACACCTGTGCAGAATACTGAATACAGAGGTTGATCCCATCCCATTCCTCCCCATTTCAACAGTAAACTAGTCATTGTATTGTTAACAGACTAGTTATAAATGATTGGGGGAAGGACTTATTTTTGTTGTTTGGAAGGACTTATTTTTACATTAGTCTCCATTTTCTTTTCAATCTTCTGCCTCGTCAAGTTGAATATGGTTTGAATTTGCTAGTATTTTACTGAAAACAGTTTAATTTTAAAACTGTCTTCCAGGCCAATAGCAGGATATGCTAATTTGTGTCCAAATATGATTTCAACGCAAGCTCAGGAATTCGTTGGCATGTTGTCTACAGTGAAACATGAGATCATCCATGCACTGGTGAGGGTTGATGTTAAAAAATGTGTTTCCCTGAAATTTGTGCCCACTTCCTCACATACCTCCAGCTTGTTGCAAGAGAAAGATGTTTGGTGGAGGAAAGCTCTTTCTTTGCCTCCTTCAGTTAGTGTGTTAATCACCTTTAAGTGCGGTACTTCCAGTGTACCTGTGGTGGGTGTGATAACTCATGGCATTTGACTTTGTATGTGAATGTCTTACCAAAGGTTTCTGTGTGCTTGCTTTTTAACTTGAAGGGTTTCTCTGCTGGACTGTTTGCATTTTATCGTGATGATGATGGAAAACCTTTGACAACAAGATATGCAGATGGACTCCCTCCTTTTAATGAAAGGTATTTTATTTTTTTGGACCTCTCAGTACTCCCATTGAAGGATGTTTTCATGTTGCCTTTTTAGGATGGATTTTCGACAGGCAACAATACAGCTTGATTCCATTATTAGAATGCTTTGCCTTTATTATGTTCAAACATTGGCGTGTGGTGGTTTTTAGTCTTTCTTTACGTTGGCATTAAGCACTTTTTTTATCCGCATGTATTACAAACAAAGGCAGCATTTCATTTATCAGGAGGCTTGAAGTTAAGCGTTAAAATTACCCGTGCTTAAATTTCAGTGCTTGCTGAACGCTTACTAAATTAAGACTTGTATTTTTTGTAGTCTGTCTAATGTCAGTGCAGTTCATTTTTAAGACACATATCACTCAAGGTTTACAGTTATCCAGAATTGACAATGTGCGTAGTCTGCTGCGTGACTTTTCTGACTTGTTTTTGAATGAACAGTTTGCATTTTTTTTTCTTTGTTTAGTTGATACTGTAGAAATGTTCTTCTAGGTTTTTTTTGGAGGTGAAAGGGTAGAGAGCTTTTGGTTTTGTTCACCTTTTTATAATAGCAATTCTGAGGATTTTTATTTAATTTCTTACACTTTTGGTTAGTGTAGAAAATATATCTTGAGTCTACAGACCTCTTTTAAATAATCTTACTTTGGCTTATTAAATCAGAGTTGTGTATACAATGAGTATGTATCTTACAAAGAAGAAATGTTGCATAATAAGTTTAAACTAAAGAAAACAGGAGGAAGTATAAAGGTTATTCATGATTGTGTTTCTTATGGAAATAAGTCTTTGCACAGTAGTGTGTATTTGTGGGAAAGATTTGTAACCAAAACATTCTTCTTGCAGTCTAGGTTTGTATCAGTGGAGCAATAAAGTTGTTCATAAAGCAGTGAGGTTATGGGACGTACGTGGTGGCAAATTGCTGCGCCATGCTGTTCATCTTCTGATAACACCTCGTGTAGTTGTAAGTGCTGATTAACTTAAACTTTTGAACTTTTTATGCCAAGGTTACCATCACATTCTCGAGTCATAAATGTTTCTTATTCTTTAAGAAGTAATAACATAACATTTAATACCCTTTTCCTGAAAGTATGGCCCAAAAACTACATGACTGAGACTGTATAATTGGTTGAGAGGGTGTATCTGATGTAAAGTGGAAAATGATTGACAGTATGAAATAAATTGACATAGTTAGAGACAATGAAGGGACTGGAAAGTAAACTATAAAAGGGTAAGCAAAACTCATGTTGAACAGATTCCTTAATCCTACTCTTTAGATATTTTCCTGCAGACTTGGACACCTAGTATTCCCGTTGCCTTGATAGATAGTGTTGTCACTGCTTTCCTCATTTATAAGCTCATCCTATTTTCTACTTTTCTCTTTAAAAGCATTGTTTTAAGCTTTTTCTAATTTTATTGATTACAAAATAGTGCAGTTAACACTTTGTCGTGTTTAAAAATAAATTCCTCAAGTATTCTTGGAAATCTTTCTTGCTTCCCACGCCTCTGACTGTCCCTCCCACCCCCAACAGAACATATGCTTAAGTGTAATAAATTGGTATTGGAAATAAGTTACAGTGTTAATCATATTTGGCCATGAATAATATTTTTGTTTCGTTTAAATCTAACACAGTATATAAAGCAAACTTGGTTTAATTATCCCTGTTTTGAAAATTGGCCATGCTGGTCAAACTGTTCCGAGCATTGAAGGTGCTCCTGGGTAGTGCCACACTGGGAAAGGCTGGGCTCCTGGCCATGAGATCACAGCGTTGCTGTGATGCCTCTTAAGATTTTGAAATATTTTGCAGAAAATACTTCCCTATGCAAAGCTAGTTGACACATACAGCTTCCTAATAAAAAAAAGTGTTTTTTCTCTGCAGTGTTTGACAGAGGCAGGGTTGTAGTGCTCCTGCATTGTGTGGGGTTTTTTGGTTGGGTTTTTTTTTTGTTTTTTGGTTTTTGGTTTTTAATACGGTCTTCAGTGTGTACATGCTATTCTCAGCTAATTCTGTTTCTGTTTTATTCTTGTAAACTTCCATCATTTATTTCCAGGAGATAAGTAGGCAGATTGTTAGGCTTGGTGTCAGGGTACTTGCTGGCTTAGTCAGCCTCTCAGTAGAGGTGTTTTACATTTGGAGGAAAACAAGATGGTAGAAAAAGAAATGCTGAAATAATTTTAAAAGATAATTCTAGAACATTAGGACTGCATATGGGTATCTGTCTCAGTATTTTGAGAGTTGTGTTGAAATGTTTTCTTTCTAGGAAGAAGCTCGGAAACATTTTGATTGTCCAATTCTAGAGGGAATGGAGCTTGAAAATCAAGGTGGCATGGGTACTGAGCTCAATCATTGGGAGAAGAGATTGTTGGAGGTTAGTGCTGATTTTAGGAATGGAGGGGGATGTGGGAATGTCTGCTCCCATGCCTTTATTTTTAGGTTTATGGTGGTACCTACTGGAGCCTTGAAAATGCACATGTATCAAACCTCACTGAAATATATCACAAACAGTACTAAACTACAAATACTTAAATGTCCAATTTCTAGATAAATCTCTTATTGCCAAGTCTCAGAGTATGAGTTTGAGATAAGCTGATTACTAAGAAACTAAATATCTCTTACTTTTGTCTGCCATTTGTCCTTTTGAGAAGTTATGCTCCCTTTTTAGGGGAAAGGGGGTATTCCTTTGAGTCAATTCAGCTTTGTCACCGCCTGCCTCTTATACATCAAATATTTAATCGTTCTATTAATTATCTTGACTTCACCTTTACTCATGTGCCCTGGGGTTAGCTCTTGCCATGTCTATTCCAGAACCTCATCTGATCAAGGAAACACTTATTTCCCTCCTGGCATTTAAGCCTATTTTTATAGCTTTGTGTTTGGTGATATTTTTGGCAGAGATACATTTTCTAGTTATTGTTGTATGCAGTGAGGTGAGCGAGAAGGGAAATGCTTCAGGACAGACCTGTTTGTGGAAGTAATCTTGAAAAATGCATATTTCTTGAGACCAAAATTGTTAGCTTTTCCTGCTTTTCAGTAACCTTTGGTGTGGAACAGTAGTTTAAAGCCAACTGGAAAGACTGCCATTAGAATGAGGATAATTCTAAGGATTGAATAGGATTAACAAAAAGGAGATTATTACTAGTGTCCTTTCCACCTTTCCACAGAAAGTTTGTATCTGTAAAGTAACTTGTATAGTTTGGTTTTGGTCTTGATCCAACTCTCATTAAGTACTGTAGAGAGAGCAAATTTGGTGCTACTAAGTTTGCTGGTGGTGACTCCTCCTAACCATGCTAGCAGAGAGGGAAGGCTGGAAAACTACATGTTTTGAAGAAATAATAGAAATGAGATGAATTTCAGTAATAGAAATCTCAGAGTTGTGTAATTAAGGGTGAGTGACTTTTGCTATAAGCCTGAAGTTTATCAGCTGGAAATGACTGAGCGGAAAAAAGACATGGGTGTTAAAATTGCCATTTATAAGATGATTAGGTAACTCCAGGGTGACGGGAGTTGCTCTTCTGGTGTGAACTTGCTTATTTTTAAACAAGATGGAAAATTCCACTGCCACCCTAATAAATCTTCCTTCAGAGTGCTGTGTTCCTTTAGTCATGTGTCCTGTGCACCTTGCTCCTGAAAAGGACTACTAGAAATTCTAGGAAAACTAAAAATCAGTCTTGCACAAGAAAATTAAATGAGCTTGTCTTTCATCTTACCAAAGGAGACAGAAGATGTGGTGTGATTCCTACTGATAAATATGCTAGAAGAAGGAATTTGCCTGAAGAAAAATGAGTACACGTTGGTCATGAGTAAGGTTTAGCTGGAATTTGGAATGAGGTTTCTGACTTGTGGAATTCTGAAGCTTTGTAGGGTGGAGTGGGGAAGGCAGTTGCACTTTTGAAACCTTTTATGAAAGAGGTTGGGATTTGATTGTCAATAGTAAGAAGGGACTGGAAATAAAATGTTTTTTCATAGGAAGCATTTTCTTAAAATAATGATTTTCAGTGGCTTGCTAGTAGTAACTGGTACCTTTCAGAATGAAGCAATGACTGGATCCCATACACAGAATCGAGTCTTTTCCAGGATCACGTTAGCATTGATGGAAGACACAGGGTAAGAATTAATAAGAATGAGGGGTTTTTTTGGTTCATTTGTGTTTGGTTTTCATTGTACTTGATTTTATTTGGAATTGATGCACTTGTGCTTATCCATCTGCAACACAGTAGATAAACTGCATAATTAGCATTAAATTAGACAAGGAGTTATACCTGGAAAGTTAATTTTTTTTTTGTCTCTTTCAAAATCCATCCATTCTTAATCTAGCCTTAAAAAAAAAAATGCATTGCAATGCATAGTACTGTTCGTAGTGTCTGGTTACTTTTTTCTTAATATAAGTATTCTCTCAATTGCATGCAGTACATATTGATTATTTTTTCAGCTCTTGCAGATGGAAAGCATAAATTGTCTAAAATGTCATCTTTCTGTGTGCATTGTTCCTTTGCAGATCACAATGCATTGCTGTTGAACAGATATGCAATAAAATTTTCTTTTCATTCATTGTGACTCGAAAAATAGTGAAATTGTAATATATTTTGTTATAGGCAGAAAGGGATGCAGTTTCCCTTTTTCTTCATTTGAAGACCTTAAGGCATAGTATGAAGTTCTTTGAACTGCTTTTTTATTAATCAGAACACTAATTTTCAAAGTAACTATATTCTCATTCCAAAATACCTTTACAGCTGGTATAAAGCAAATTACAGCATGGCGGAGAAATTAGATTGGGGACGCAATAAAGGCTGTGACTTTGTAATGAAGAGCTGTAAATTCTGGATCGACCAAAAGAGACAAAAGTAAGAATACAGTCTGTGGTAAAAAAAAAAAAAAAAACAAGAAAAAGAAGAAATGCTGCTGCATGTTTACATTTTTCCTTCAAATGCAACTGGGTAAAAAGAAGTAGAGTGGATACAGATTAACAAGGAGTGCTGTCCTAAGAACCTTCAGAATGCACCCAGGAAGGAGTGCACCAAATGTATTAGGAGGAGAAGCATCCCACCCAATAAATACAGAGCTAAACATCTTAGGCTGTAGAATGCGTTTTTACTATAGGAGGGCTATGCTTTAGAGGAGAAGGGAGGGACTTAATCTAAAAGCATTTGCTTTGTTATTTTGTCCATTTTAATTGGAAATGCAACCTGTGTCATTTTGTGTTACTGGATTGTACTTAAAGCAACAGAAGGGGATGATAGACATCTTCAAAACAAAGCCTTTCTTGTTTGTTCGTTACAATGCTCATAAATTTCTAGGACACAGCTGCATAGTGGGCCTGTTCTGTTTGTATGTGTTTTTCTTTAAAGTTTACAAAGCAATGTCATTAAAACTAAATAGGTGAGTGCATTGTAACTTTGTTTGCTGGCTTGATATTGTTTAAATTAGAAAGGTCATAACCAGACATATAACAATACTTAGCCTCCAGAGAAGAAGTCAGTTCTTTGTGTGATTGACCGAGTCTGGGGGAGAGTGGGGACAGTCTTGACAGATTGCTTAGTTTAACTATGAAAAGCAGTAAAGTGATCTAATGTGATTTTTTTTTTTTTTTTTGAGGAGGCAATTAATCAGTCCATACTGCGACACTTTGAGGAGTAATCCTTTGCAGTTAACCTGCAGGCAGGACCAAAGAGCAGTAGCAGTGTGCAACTTGCAGAAGTTTCCAAAGCAGTTACCTCAGGAATATCAGGTATAATGGATCTTACTTTACCAAATAATTTAAGTTGTTTCATTCTTGTGCTTTGCAGACAGGTGATTATACTTGTTTCATTTTTTTCTTCTGAATGAGTAGACAAGAGTAGGTATTGTGAAAAATGTGTGTTTAGTTTATTAAAAGGAGTCTGGAGGCTGAAAAAAAGCCTTGTGATCTTAATAAAACAATAAGGATGTCGCTTGGCCATCTAACCAAATATAAGATGGAAATGTTGCTGTATAACAGAAGTCCCCCAGAATGTTTTGTCTGAGGTATTTCTTCACCCAGTCTGCTGCCTTGTGTCACTGCATGCTAAGAAATTTGTTCTGTTTCATCCCAGAGAATGCTGTGATTGCAGCGCAGGGGCAGGGAAAGGGGCGGGGAATTATACATGCAAATGTGAATCTCTCTGCATTATTTAGCTATTCTTAAATACTTCTGGCTCATCTGGTTCATGGGTGTTGCAGGTTACTGTTAATAGCATTCCTGAGTAGTAATAGTTGATGTTCTTACAGCTGTAGTGATTGGTTCTATTTAAAAAACAGTTGTACACTTGTCTTTGCGAAAACTGCTTCACTACCTATTTTGTTTTGCAGTACTTTGACAATCTTGATGGAGTACCAGTAGAAGAATTGCCTTATTATGGTGGCTCAGTAGAAATTGCTGACTATTGTCCCTTTAGTCAAGAATTCAGTTGGCATTTAAGTGGTGAATTTCAGCGCAGCTCGGACTGTAGAATAATTGAAAACCAACCAGGTCAGTTTTCAGGACTTCAGTATGGTATTTAAAAGACTGCTTTTGTTAATCTGGAATGGACTTGCTATACATCCAAACTAAATGGATGTGAAATTAGTTTTACACTACTAGCTGTGTAAAGGCTGGGCTGGGGTGAGAAGCACAGCACAACCACCTTGTACACCTAGGAAGCAAACATTTCTAATACAAGGACTGCATAAGAGCTGAACAGAAATTGACCCCAAATGATCCAAATATAAGACAAAGGGTGGGGGTGGGTTGGTTGGTTGTTTTTTGAGTCTCTGAAAAATGATTCCACTTTCCACCTTTGTAGATTTTTTTTTGTTCAAGGCAAGGAGCTTTGTAAATTATCAGAACATGGGCATGTCTCCTGGGGTAGTGCATGAATGTTCAATGTTGCGGAGCTCCAGAATGCTGTAGGATATTACCTGTCTGTGCAGTTGTCTCAAAAACAAAGAAACACTCTCTGCCCTCAAGCCAGCAGAGCCAGCACTCCCTGGGGCAAACATATCCACATAGTTCTGATGGAAAGTGCTTGGTTTCATTTTGGTTTTGTTTTTAATCTTGGGTTTCTTCCCACTTTATCAATTTGGGAATTATGCTGTCTTGAATATAATGATTAACAGTCTGAAAGATTCCAAAAGTAAGCCTTGAATTGCGTGTAGAGACATTGACTAATTATAGCATATTAAGTTGATGTGGACTTTCTGTTCTGCTAGTAAGCTGCAATTCAGTATATGCTTTCTACCTTAGATCCTACCAAAAACTATGGTGCAGAGAAATATGGACCAAACTCTGTATGTCTTATTCAGAAATCTGCTTTTGTCATGGAACAGTGCAGGAGGAAACTCAGTTACCCTGACTGGGGTAGTGGATGTTATCAAGTAAGTATGTGTTGGGGTTTTATTTTTATTTTTTTAAAAATAACACTAAAGGGAAAAGTCAGGCATAAAATGTAGGCTATGACTGTTAGAACTTTGCACCTGGACACTTGTCCTTGTTTTGGCTGGGATAGAGTTGATTTTCTTTCTGGTAGCTGGTATAGTGTTATGTTTTGGATTTAGTGTGAGAAGAATGTTGATAACACACTGATGTTTTCAGTTGTTGCTAGGTAGTGTCCTTTTTAGCATCCAATGTGGGGCCCAAAGGGTTGAGATAATGACAGATCTGACCAGAGAGTGTTAAAATGAATTTGTTACAAGCATTCATTATATTAGTTTAATAGTTGCTGGTCACAATGTTGCTTTATTGGCTTTTAGAGTTGTGGCGCTCGTTCTTAGAGTTGTGTTATGTATCACCTTGCTTGCTGTATATAGTCCCTGTGCTGCTGCTTATCATCCATGGGAGGTGGATTAAGGTTTTTACTTTGCTCTACTATGTAGCACTGGCTTATGGTATGATAAAATTATTGGTTGTGAGGTTAATCTGGTATTTGTACTTAGCACTGTCATCGCCTCTGTACTTCAGGAGCCATCTACCGGAAACTATTAATAATTACACCCTTTACCTTTTCTCCTCGGAGAGCCAATCTATGGGCAAGACACCTTTCTTCACCTTCCCCTTCTCCTCCAGGCTTATTACTATAGTGTTTGAGAATTTTGAAAATTTTGCATATCCTTGGGACATTGAAACCAGCACGGTCCTATTGCTAGGAACTAGTGTGTTCCTGAATGGGGTTCAGTTCTTGTTTAGGGTTAAACAGCTATTTAAGAATATCACCCAGAGATCTGCCCTGAGGCTGGATAATTATGAGTGGCAGGGTGTGTGGCATAGAATGGGCAAGTACCTGGGACAGTGGGCGTCTCCGGTGTTTTGGAACTTTACCCTGAACAAGTGCGGGATCTGGAAAAACTAGTAAAATACTTGGAAAAAGTATGCTCTCACCCTGGCAATTCCAGAGAGAGACAAATCACTGCAATGTGCCGGGGCCTGGCCCATGTCTACCAAGCCCTGTTCAACACTATTCAGTACCCTCAAGGGGAAGAGAATGTCTCTGGATCTGACAACAAAACGACAGGCATGGCAGTTACTCCAACCCCTGCGACAGGAACTGCAGCTGAACCAGAGAACCACCCTGTGCCAGTATCAGTCACCCCCATGCAGAAGAAGAAGAAATACACCAAAAAATCAGTTTGTTTAGTAAGGGATGAAGACAAGCCAGGGTCATCACGAGAATGGGAGGAAGAGGCAGAACCAGAGGTAATCACCTGATTGCAATTCCCAAGTGAGCTGTGGGATATGTGAAAAGATTTCAGCTGTCAACCAGGTGAGCATGTTATTACATGGCTGCTCGGATGCTGGGACAATGGGGCTAGTAGCCTGGAATTAGAGGGTAGGGAAGCCAAGCAGCTGGTATCACTTTCTAGGGAAGGTGGCATTGGCAAGGCAATCAGAAAAGGGACTCAAGCCCTCAGCCTCTGGAGGTGACTCCTGTCAAGAGTGAAGGAAAGGTACCCCTTCAAGGAAGATGTTATATGTCAACCAGGCAAGCTGACCATCGTGGAGAGAGGTATCCAGTACCTGAGGGAATTAGCCATGCTAGAGGTTATTTTTTTTATGACCCAGACAACATGCAATTACCCAGAGATCCAGATGAAGTCCAATGCACACAACCCACGTGGCGGAAGTTTGTACGGAGCACACCATTGTTGTATACCAACCCATTTCCAATACTGACCTGGAAAGACAAACAGGCACCAATGGTGGATGAAATGGCTTGCCAACTCTAGCAGTATGAAGAAAATCTCTATTCCTCCCTACAAGCCTGTGCTTAGCTGTGGAAAAACTGTCCAAAAAGTCTGAAAAACTGACCAGACTGATTGAAAAGTCATATTCCCCACCTGTATGGACCAGTATCTCAGCTATTAGGAGGGAGCATTCCTCTTCTCAAGAGAGAGACTATAGAAGGTACACAGCATAGGATACCCTGTGGTTTTACCTGCGTGACCATGGAGAGGACATGAGGAAGTGGGATGGAAAATGTACCTTGACCCTAGATGCATGGGTATGTGAGTTGTGAGGAAAAACAATCACAAAAGAGGATTCTTCTGTGCTGCTGCAGCTTCCAGACAGAGTAGAAGGGCTGATCTTACTTCTGATCCTCCTGAAGGGATTTCTAAGTCAGTTTTACAAGAAGTAAGTGACAAATACTCTGACCAGGATTAGAGGGGCTCTGCCTCCAGCCAGGGGGAGGAAAGGGACAACAGGGTTTATTGGATTGTGTGGATTCAATGGCCTGGCACGTTAGACCCACAGGAGTACAAGGCTCTAGTAGACACCGGTGCACAGTGTACTCTAATGCCATCAAGTTATAAAGAGGCAGAACCCATTTGTATTTCTGGTGTGACAGGGGGATCCCAACAGTTAACTGTTTTGGAGGCTGAAGTAAGCCTAAAGGGGAATGAGTGGCAGAAACACCTCATTGTGACTGGCCCAGAGGCTCCGTGCATCCTTGGCATAGACTATCTCAGGAGAGGGTATTTTAAGGACCCAGAGTGGTACTGGTGGGCTTTTGGTATAGCTGCCTTGGAGATGGAGGGAATTAAACAGCTGTCTGCCCTGCCTGGTCTCTCTCAAGACCCTTTGATTGTGGGGTTGCTGAGGGTTGAAGATCAAGTGCCAATTGCTACCACAACGGTGCACTGGCATCAATACCGCACAAACTGAGACTCCCTGATGCCCATCTATAAGCTGATTCATTGCCTGGAGAGCCAAGGAGTGATCAGTAAAACTCACTCCCTCTTTAATAGTCCCATATGGCCAGTGCGGAAGTCTGATGGAGAGTGGAGACTAACAGTTGACTATTGTGGCCTGAATGAAGTGCTGCCGTGTCAGACATGCTAGAACTTCAATATGAACTGGAGTCAAAGGGAGCCAAGTGTTACGCCACAATTGATATTACTAATGCGTTTTTCTCAATCCCTCTGGCAGCAGAGTGCTGGCCACAGTTTGCTTTTACTTGGAGGGGCATCCAGTACACCTGGAATTGACTGCCACGGGGGTGGAAACACAGCCCTGCCATTTGCATGGACTAATCCAGACTGCACTGGAAAATGGTGAAACTCTGGAACACCTGCAATACGTTGACATCATTGTATGGAGCAACACAGCAGAAGAAGTTTTTGGGAAACGGAAGAAAATAATCCAAATCCGTCTGAAAGCTGATTTTGCCATAAAACAAAGTAAGGTCAAGGGACCTGCACAGGAGATCCAGTTTTTAGGAATAAAATGGCAATATGGATATTGTCAGATCCTGATGGATGTGATTAACAGAATAACAGCTATGTCTCCACTGACTAGTGAAAAGGAAACACAAGCTTTCTAAGGTGTTGTAGGTTTTTTGGGAATGCATATTTCACATTAGAGTCTGATTGTTAAGCCATCTCTATCAAGTGACTTGGAAGAAGAATGATTTTAAGTGGGGCCCTGAGCAACAACAAACCTTTGAACAAATTAAATGGGAGATTGTTCATGCAGTAGCCCTTTGGCCAGTCTGGGCAGGACAAGGTGTTAAAAATCTGCTCTATACCACAGCTGGGGAGAATGGTCCTACCTGGCAGAAAGCACCTGGGGAGACCTGAGGCCGACCCCTAGGGTTTTGGAGTAGGTGATATCAAAGACCTGAGGCTCGCTATACTCCAACTGAAAATGAGATATTGGCAGCATATGAAGGAGTTCGAGCTGCCTCGGAAGTGGTTGGTGCTGAAACACAGCTCTTCCTAGCACCCTGACTGCTGGCACTGGGCTGGATGTTCAAAGGGAAGATTCCCTCTACACATCATGCAACTGATGTCACATGGAGTAAGTGGGTTGCACTAATCACACAATGAGCTCACATAGAAAATCCCAGTCACCCAGGAATTTTGGAAGTGGTCATGGCCTGGCCAGAAGGCAAAGATTTTGGAATGTTGCCAGAGGAGGAGGTGGTGCATGCTGAAGAGGCCCCACTGTATAATAAACTGCCAGAAAATGAGACGCAGTATGTCCTGTTTACTGATGAGGTCCTGTCATATTGTGGGAAAGCATCAGAGGTGGAAGGCTGCTGTATGGAGTCCTTTACAAGTCGCAGAAACTGCTGAAGGAGAAGGTGAATTGAGTCAGTCTGCAGAGGTGAAAGCTGTCCAGCTAGCGTTAGACGTTGCTGAATGAGAAAAGTGGCCAGTGATGGATGGTGGCAAATGCCCTGTGGGAGTGGTTACAGGAATGGAAGCAGAGTAACTGGCAGTGCAGAGGTAAACCCATCTGGGCTGCCACACTGTGGCAAGTTATTGTGTCCCGGTAGAGAATCTGGTTGTAAAAGTACATCATGTAGATGCTCACATACCTAAGAGTCAGGTCACTGAAGAGCATCAAAACAACAAGCAGGTGGATCAGGCTGCCAAGATTGAAGTGGCTCAGGTGGACCTGGACTGGCAACATAAGGGCGAGCTATTTATGGCTCGGTGGGCCGATGACACCTCAGGCCATAAGGGAAGAGATGCAACATATAGATGGGCTTGTGACTGAGAGGTGGACTTGACCATGGATACTATTGCACAAGTTATCCATGAATGTGAAACGTGTGCTGTGATTAAGCAAGCCAAGGGGTTAAAGCCCCTGTGGTATGGAGGGAGATGGCTGAAATATAAATATGGGGAGGCCTGGCAGATTAACTATATCACATTCCCACAAACCCAGCAACGCAAGCGCCATGTGCTTACAGTGGTGGAAGCAACTGGATGGCTGAAAAAATATCCCATGCCCCATGCCACCGCCTGGAACACCATCCTGGGCCTTGAAAAGCAAGTCTTATGGCAACAAGGTACCCCAGAAAGAATTGAGTCAGACAACAGGACTCATTTCCGAAACAGCCTCAGGGACACCTGGGCCAAAGAGCATGGCATTGAGTGGGTATATCACATCCTCTATCATGCACCAGCCTCTGGCAAAATCAAACAATACAATGGACTGTTAAAGACTACATTGAGAGCAAGGGCTGGTGGAACCTTCAAACATTGGGCTATACATTTAGCAAAAGGCCCCTGGTTAGTCAACACCAGAGGATCTGCCAATTGGGCTGGCCCTGCCCAATCAGAACTTCTACATACTGGAGAAGGGGATAAATGGCAGACCCATTTGTGGGATTGCTTTTGCTCAAGGACCTGGGTGCTCTTGGTGGTGGGTGATGTGAAAGGACGGGGAAGTCCAATGTATGCCTCAAGGGGAGTTGATTTTTAAGTGAGACTAGCCAATGAATTAAATTGTATGAAGTTAATTGCTATATAACCCTGCCACTGTATATCATATTACTATAATTTTTATATGCTATATCAATGGTATTACAGTAAGACTCACTTAGATTAAGGAAGAATAAACTGATAAAATGAACCAATTGAGTGAAGTGCAGTAGTGATGGAACCAGAACTGACTCCAGCATGCAACAGTCCAACGCTACACACCATCCTCCTGCTGTGTCCAGTGTTACCCACTCGCCACACCATACTAAAGCCCAATCCTGCTCTGCCGAGTGAGCGGACTTTGCACCATCCTTCCTGCCAGAAAGGCTGGTATGGCAGATGGAGCCTGAAGTCATGGACTAAGTGAACTCAACGGACATTTCATAGGGATGGCCCGTAGACTAAGTGAATGATATCTGTGTGTGTGTGTGTATATATATATATAGGACAGGAGAGGTGATGATGATTAATTGGGATGTATTGGAAAGTATGGGACCCGAGCATGATATAAATGGTATAGAATAAGGGATGGATACTCTCCTGGTTTCGGCTGGGGTAGAGTTAATTTTCTTTCTAGTAGCTGGTATAGTGCTGTGTTTTGGGTTCAGTATGAGAAGAATGTAGATAACACCCTGATGTTTTCAGTTGTTGCTAAGTAGTGTTTAGACTAAGTCAAGGATTTTTCAGCTTCTTGTGCCCAGCCAGCAGGAAGGCTGGAGGGGCACAAGAAGTTGGGAGGGGACACAGCCAGGGCAGCTGACCCAAACTGGCTAAAGGAGTATTCCATACCGTGTGATGTCATGCCCAGTATATAAACTGGGGGGAGTTGGCCAGGGTGGGGGATCACTGCTCAGGAACTAACTGGGCATCAGTCGGTGAGTGGTGAGCAATTGCGTTGTGCGTCACTTGTTTTGTATATTCCAATTCTTTTATTACTATTATTGTCATTTTATTATTATTATCATCATTGTTATTTTCTTCCTTTTCTTTTCTTTCCTTTTTATTTTCCTTCTTTCCTATTAAACTGTCTTTATCTCAACCCATGAGTTTTGCTTTTTTTCCCCCAATTCTCTCTCCTGTCCCACTGGGTCGGGGGGAAGTGAGCAAGAGGCTGCGTGGTGCTTAGTTGCTGGCTGGGGTTAAACCACGACAACACTGTGTACGATCTCTGAATTAAATCACTAGATTATATGACATGCTTTGAAAATAAATGTCTTCCAACTGTAAGCCTGTAGTTTAGATCACACATCAAGTTAAGTGGGTGACCACTGGCATGCTTTGTGTGTTACTTCCAGTCTTCCTAGGGACTTCATCTGTCTTATCCCTGTAACGCTTTCTCCACAACTAAGTAGGAATACTTATGTTGGAATCTTCTGTTGTTGAAACTTAATGTTAATTAGTCACTCTGGTTTTTCAAAGGTGAAAAGCACTATGCACATGTAACTTATTTTTTCATTACCCTTCTCTTCAAGACTACCTCACTAAAGGTGTCACTTCCAACAACAGCAGAACTCTAAAAAAAGTAGTCATTAGCAGAAGCCAAATTTTACTCGTTCTCAGTTGATTATCTGCATAATTGCACAAAAAGAATACAGTCAGTGCTTTAAAGCATTCTTGAACCAAATAGTTGCTCTGAGTGCATTAAAATACTTGCAGATAATTTATGATACCAGATGTTTACTGGTGTTTGCTGAATACCAGGCATTTACTGAATGTAGTATTTACTTATTGAAAGAGCCTCCAACCCTCAAAACACGTTTCTGATAAATCGTAATACAGACTTGACTTTTATTCTTTTATTTTAAGGTTTCTTGTTCTCCACAAGGGCTGCATGTTTGGGTCAAGGACACTGCGTACTTGTGCAGCCGCGCAGGTCAGGTGTTAACTGTGAGCATTCAGATGAATGGCTGGATGCATGTTGGGAATCTGATTTGCCCAGCCTGTTTGGACTTCTGTGACTCCTGTCCGCCAGAGCGGGATCCTCCAGCTTCTAACTTAACAAGAGCTGCACCAATTGGTAAGTTGCTTTATGATTTGCTGGAGTGAAACTTAATATTAACCTTTGAAAATTCTAAAGGTTTGTGTTGGCTCTGACTGTTAGGGAACTGGAAAGGAGAGCCATGGCCTGGCTATTCTAATATCCTAGGCATAAGAGTTAAGGAAGGTGGCAAAGGTGCCCTGCTTTTTGCTCTGCAGTGATGCTTTTGTTTCTAGGATCAGGATAGTGGCTAACATAGGAGAAATATGTCTGAAATATAACTAGTTCATGTCATATTTCCTTCTGGTAATGGTTCCAGAAATCTAGCTTTAGCCTTAGCACCTTACCAGAAAACCTGATCTGTGTTTTGAAGGCTGTATCATTTTTATAACCTCCAAAATTATCACCTTGGTGGAAAGTGAGTTCTTGCTTGTACAACTTCCCATTGGCGATGTTAATGCTGTAATCCAGAACATGAAAGATAGGTGTCAGTTTGCTTTTTGAGGAAGGGAAAAAAGCCTAATTTACTGACTACCAGTTAATGTTTTGTCAGGGACAGGTGGCTCTTTAAACAGCCAGTTGATGAAAGAGAACAGTCTTTACATTATTTTGCGCTAGTGGCTTGTTTTTAAGCCTTTAGCTAATTCTTTAAGTGTTGGATGTGCTGTCTCTGGATGTGTTGTCTCTGTGCTGTCTCAATTTTTCAAGGAAAAAATAAACCTGTTTAGTTTACTTACACACTTGATTCTTTTTTCCAAGTAGTGCACTTGGTTTACTTGTACCATTTCAAATAGTTTTGTTTTGTCTCTGAGATGGCAACCTTTCAATTGTTGGTGGAATGACTCCTATAAGTTAGATTTTAGCACGAGAAGGCTGTAACCTAGGAGATTCACATCTTCTAGCACCTATTTGAATTCATGCGTGGTGTTTCTCACACACGCCCACACGTGTGTGTGTATGTGTTGAAAAAGTTTTTTTTATCTGTGCAAGTTTGTTTGTGGTTTTCTTAAGCCTCATGGCTGTGTGATTACCTACCATACCATACGGACAAACTCCCTGACTCATGTATTGAGTTTGGTGTCGTGTCCCCCTGCCCTCCTTTTCTTTTTTTTTCTTTCTTTTTTTTTTTTTTCTTTTTTCTCCAGCTTGGTGTTTTGTGGCTTGGGTTTTTATATGACTTACAGCCATACAGATCAAAAGTAGACATAAACCAGTCTTTTAAGAGTCTTTGGTTTTGAAATGCTGCTTCTCCCCAGTCATGTCATAGGGAACTTCCTGCTCTTTTCTTGCAATACTGGTAAATTTTTCTCATTTGTTCTCCTAATTGCTATTAGTGAAGTAATACAGAAAATTATTTCTTTATAAAAGGAATAATCATGTTACTTGGTTGGTTTGAATTCCTAGCCTTGAAAGTTAGAATAAATCAATGCAGACTACTGCAAACATGTTTTTGCTCTTTGATGTTTTTTAGTGTTCTATTAGTTATTTTAGCTTCTCTTTTAAATATAAAATTTATAAGCTTTATGGTGTTTTGTTTTTTATTTTAGACTTATGTTCCTGCTCATCTAGCCTGGTTGTAACCCTTTGGCTATTGATGGCTAACTTAATTCCCCTGCTAACAGGATTATTTCTCTGCGCATAGAGTTAAGCACAGGACAAGAAGATGTTCCAGGATGATATACCATCACGTTGCACTCCTTACTGTGGAGCATTGAGTTTTTTGTCTCTGCAGGCAGCTGTCTTCTGCTGAACCTCATCTCTCCTGGCAAGTATCAGTGCAGACAGTAGTCAGGGAGGTACTGACAAAAGCAGTTTGAGAGGAGGAAAATTTACCTTGTCATCTCAATAAGTGCCAGTATTTTCCTGAATTGCAACCTTTGATTTTTCTGACGCAGTAACAAGATCCACTATGCCAACTGTGTTAGACTACCTGGCAACTTGGTCAAGATTTGAAATGAGAACTCTTCTGTAATAGAACTGAAGGTTGTTTTTTTGTTATGTCCTCTGTGTGACTGGTAGCAAAGCATCCTCAAACTGGAAATATACCTCAGTGGTTTAGTCAAAAGCCATGTAAAAATCAGTTGTCATTACTGCTAATAACGCAGGCCTAAACAGGTGTGGGAATTTTGTTTGTTTGTTTTGTCAATTCTTACAATTTATGGGGGGAAGAAGTAATTTAATGGGATAGTCCAGTGGTTGGCAGTTGTCTCCAGAACTGGATTCTGCAGCTTGGAGGCATCTCAGAAGTCATACTAGTTTGTAGTAAAGGGGCCAATTCTTGGCATTTGCTTAAACCTTCCTGTGTGCACAAAGTGGAATTTCAGACTGCTGACCAAAATGACTGTCTAAAAATCCAATTCTCATTTAGCATGTGTCAGTTCTACTGTGAAAATTAATACATCAAATGTTTGAATATTCTCAGAGCAATTTGCTAGGCAAATGCATTTCAGTACTGACACACAATCTGTAAAATTTCTGATTAATTTTGTTGGTTTGTTTCTTAAATAATGGCATTATTATTTTTTAAATAGTACGAACCTAAATGCAGCTGTTCTCACTTTTTGTTGAAGGGCAAACCAGTAGCGATGGCAGCTTACAGGACTGTATTGACTTCTCTAGACCAAAAACTATAATGAATGTGTGAAGAGAAGTCTAATCTTAGTCCAAATACTATGGATTATTTGAGTATTTGTAGTAAGTTAGAGAATCAGACATTTTGAACCACACAAGGGCACACCTTGGTACAAAATTAATCACTTGATGGACAAGACATGTGAGGAAGAAAATGAGCAAAATTTGTCTTCTTAAGGACAGCTGCTCTATAGGACACTTGTAAGGATGTTTTTATTTTTCTGACTACATAACGTGTTACAAATAATCCTTTTTGGAGTAAAAGAAACTTTTATGTGGTCCATTCCATTGTCTGTCCTGTTAGGATAGTTTTCATTTCTGGAAAAGTATTAAACTTGAGGGAACAGATGTGCCCAGTGCACTAAAAAAATACAAATATAGGGAGAAGGATGATGTTACTCTGCTTCTTAAGTGTGCTGTGATGTTAGAATTGTCAGTGGCTAGATCCCTTGCTAAAATTAAAGGATGGAAGGGGTATGGAGTAAAATTTATTTAGCTACAATTAAACTTGTTTAATAATAGGACTTCTATTGTAATTTTAAGAAAATCTTTGTGCCTACTGGACTTGTTTTCTTTTAATTTAAAGAAACTCTTATGACACTGCTGAGGTAAACGAGCTGCAACCTAAAACCGTCTGAAGGCATCACAGCTGAGAGAGTACCTTGCACTGGGCTAGTTCCCCTTCTTAACTCCAGGTTAAGTTTGCTTTGAATTATACAAGGCCTAGGCTAGCCTTAAACAGGTGTTTCTGAGAAGCAATACAAATTAGGAATCAAATGCTTTAAATGTGTGCAAGATTGAATTAAGAAACACTCAGATTAGTAAGTGAATGCTGATTATTTTAATATATGCACAGTCTACAGTAGGTGTAGATTTATTCCTTGAAAACATAAAGCTTTGAGAATACATTTTGGGTCCCAGAGGTTGATATTGTATTTTTTCTGTTGTGCAATAATACAGTTTAAATGGTATCACTCAACAACAATGCTTTTGATACTTGAAAAGAAATCTTTCTTACTGTGAGATATTTGCACTGTCTGAACTTTCTGGTTAACTTTATAACTGTCAAACTTTTTTACTGGTGTTAATTTATTGTGCTTGGTATTTGATATGCTAGTCTCCTGTCTGTGTAAGTGTGAAATTTGTCATATTTAAGTGAATATTTTTATCTTCTACACAGTTGTTTATCTTGAGGGCTTTTCTTCTTTTATTCTCTCTTCCTGAGAATTAACTGAAAGATGGCTTAAAAAGTCGATGCTTACCTACTTTTGAATTGTATGCGTTCATTAAAGAAAGAGGCTGTATTGCATTGTACCTACAGGGAAAAATCTGTCTGCTTGTCAGAGCTCTTGTGGTCAGATTCACCAGTACCTGCTGAGTAGCTGCATCAGTGAATCCAGTGAAGTAAAACTATTACTGCCTTAATAATCTGAGATTCCAGTCGTAATTTCTTTGATGTGCAGCCCTTCAACTGGCTGTGAACTGCAGAACTGGACGTGACTTTGGGGAGTTGCGGGGGGGGGAAGGTACTTTAGTGGGCAAAATCCAACATGTTGTATCCTGTCAGTGTGTTAGCAGCTGTAGCTATACTAGAACGGCCAAGAAATGTGTCAAGTTCAATTTCAAGTGAGAATGAATTGGTGTCTGCAAAAAGAATATTTGAGTAAAACTGACTACCTCAGTTCTGTTTGTCTTTGACTTAAGCTTCTAGCCTGCTGTGAACTCCCAAATCTTAAAATGAATTAAGTAAAAACACATCTCAGGTTTTTAAGAGCAAAATAAATACAGTAGGAAGCAAAAGCCATTTCTGAGCGTAGAACACAGCTAAAATTGTAGCTTAAACCAATCAGTTATGTAGCCTTAAGTGTAGTTTCCTGTGTAAAAGTTGATATTGGTTTTAAACAAGTACAAAGTTTGCAGGCAGCTACTTTAGATGTCCTGACCATATTGTGGCAAGTCCATTCTATTGCATCTCTTACACGTGAAAATTTTGAAATATAGCCCAAATAAGCCTTTGTTTTCACCAGAGTAGACCAGCAGGAGCCCTGGAAATAGTGCAAAGAGATAAATGAGTTAGCTTGTCTGTAGCAGAAACATTTTCAGTATATCATGTCCACAGTTTTCAATTTTTTAAATTAAGCATGTTTGCTTAGGGAATTAAATTAGTCTTGCGGTCTTTTTTTTACCCTGGTAGTTCAAATCTGTAGCATTTCAATTAGAAGTTGAGGCAAGTGGTACTTCAGGAACACAGTTTTCTAGTGTTTCAAATAACTACAATGAGGAAGGATAGCTTTTGGCTGGAGTATGCAGCAAGTAAAATTACACTGAAAAGTAGGGAATTTATTCCTCTTGAAATGAGTTGAGGTCTTGGGAGACTGTCACGGCCTTGGATGTAGGTTAATTACCAAAAGAGAATTTTGACCCCCATTAACTGACTGTCAGTCCAATGCAACTCATTCTTTCTGCTGAGCACTAGTAAATTAGGAAGACTGGTATCATTTAAGATCTGACATATCCACAATCCCTTACAAGGGACAGTTGTTTTTAAATCTTCCTGTCCTGTAAATCTTTCTGCTTGAATACATTTCAGTAGAGGGGGAGGCATATGGCCTTTCTTTCCCGCATTTCCTGGGAGTGACTTTCAGCCAGCTGGGCAGGTAAAGTCTTTCCCCTGCAAGATTTAATAACCAGCTTTTGCTTGGCTGAATGTGTCTCTCTTCAGGATTTGGGTCTATTTGTACATTTAAATAATGTGAACTTATACTACCAGACTTTCAAAGTGCAAATGTTGCCTTTTTAATGTGAACGTTACCGTGGAGATAAAACAACTGTTTTGAGAGAACTGGCTGACCTTGAACATGCGTTTCCTATTTTGGTACGGAATGTAAATATAGAACAAACTATTTTACATAGATTTTGACTGGATTGAGATATAAGGGCTAATTTTTGTTATTTATGGAGTAAAAATTTCCTTATTTTACTGTGTAAAAAGTATGTTATACAAAAGAAGAAAAAATTGTTCATCAATAAAATGTCTATAGAAAATTGACTCTTCTTGTCCTTGTCTTTGAGAGCTGACACTTATTAACTGCAAGAATAAGCACAATAAAGGACGACCACAACAACAATTTATTTTGTGAGAATTCTGAAAAATGAAGTTACATCAAGTCTGTGTATTGATCACTTTATTAAACTATTTGATACACTTTGAATGTAAAATGTTCTATATTATTATTAACTCATACATGACTTATCAGAAGTTCAGCCTGCCAGTGAAGTAAGGAGGTGCCTGAATTCTCTTATCCCATCCTCATGTATTTGATACTTAAAAATTACGCACTATTTACATCTTTTTTTCCAATTAACATGGAAGAAGATAATTCCCTGTCTTGTGTAAAGGATTTGGCCACACGATCCCCATTTCAGAGGAGGAATGCCGGCGTTTCCCCGCGGAGCCCCCAGCCAGTGCCTGTGACCGGAATCGAAGCTGGAGGCGGCGAGCTGCCTTCACTGCGGTTCAGCAGGGATCGGGGACACTGCAGCCGCTGTTTCTGGTACCCGAGCTAGCTTTGCCAGCTGTGAGGCTGAGATTTTTACAATATATTTATAATTACAATAGACACACACACCCCCCTATATATATTACTCTGATAAATGTGAAAGAAATTATTATGTTCCTCTAAAATGCAGACTGGAGATGATTTTATAATCTAGCTTTTTTTTCTTTTCCCCCTAAGCAATATGTCAGCGAATACACAGAAAGATTAAAAAAACCACTTGCTCTCCTCTCTGCTATTTTGGAAAATCAGATAAAGCAAAGCAAAAGTAGGTTACTCTTCCTTTTTGTTTGCCTTGTCTCAAAATAGGAGCCTTTCAAAACAGTATTAAAGCTTATAAAATGTGCCACTGTTCACTTTATAGATGGCTCTAACTCTGAAAAACATCAGGTATGTAAAGTTACCCAAGTACAGCTATAAGGTTTAAAAACTTGTATGTTTCTGAAATTAACACCATTGGTAGCAAAATAAAAAAACCTGGTATGTGAACCAGTTTGTGTTTAAAATTCAGAAGTAGATAGAGAGATCTCTCTTCTGGAGTGTAAGATGTGTTGCTTAAACTACAGCTGGATCAGGGTGTCAGTCTGCAGTCTGGAAAGATGCGGGGAGCTGCACTGGTGTCAGTCCAGTGGAGTTTCCTAGCAGAGTTAAACCGCAGCCTGGTTTCAAATGCAATTTTACAGGATTTCTGTGCGTCTATAGCGGTCATGTTCATGCATGTATAAAAAGTCAAGTATCACAGAGCGTTTTTCACCGTTACTTCTTACGTCCTCAAAATAACAGTACTGCACAAGCTGCAAGCTGAGTCTTGTGCACGTCCTCCCTGTCAACCTCCAGTTCTCTCTCAGCTAGTACCAATTAACGACTATGACTTGCTGAGAAGTCCTGATGCTAACATAATGTATCTGGTTATTCCGAATTTTTTTTTTTTCTGTATTTGAACGGAATAGAGTAAGTGTAATGAAGGTCAGAGTACTACTGAGGATTCCTAGTGTCCTGAATTTGAAACAACCAACCACCCCCCCAACCCTTCCTTCTCTTTTCCTCTGCCCCTTAAACTGTTTTATTTATGCATCTGCTGAACATTCATGTGTGTCTGAGCACAGTAACAATACCTATTTTTCCAAAGAGGCTTACACTGGGAAATGAAATCAAGAAAGGACTAAATGTCACAAAATACGAAATGTTGTTGTTTGTGTTTGAGGGGAACTGTGGAAACCCAACATTTGCCCATGTGATTTCATGTTATTGCTGTCAGACTTTGTTTTTTTTAACTATAATTTTTCTGTTTGCACGAGTTCAATTTTTCTGCATCTTGCGCTGTTCTGTAAGTAACATTAGCAGGCAAAACGTTGAGGTTCACGTGAGCTAGAATGAGCTCCTGTGAAAATTACCAACGAGAAAGTAATTCTAGGGAAACGCCTACACTACTAACTCAAATCAAATACTGTTAAATTTTACATTTGTTTCCTGTTCCTTGGGTATAATGTTGAAATTAAAGGCAGATTTTTTTTTACCGCCAGAATGAGGATACTGAAATACATTCTTTGTTGCTTTTACAGCAAGCGTTGTCACACAACCTGTTTCTCTAGTTTATTTGCCACAGAATGGACAGAAGTCCTGGTGCAACAAGGTGAGGAGAGGGGATCTCTAAATGTGCTCGGGGTGGTTCTGCAGGCACGTGATGAAATCCTGGATTGACTGACCCTCGTAGCAGATCTTGTAGATGGTTGTAAATAATGGAAACCTAAAAGAAGCGCATAGCAATGAAAAGAGTTTTTAAAGTTTATGTAAACATTTCTGTGCCATTTATAATGGAAAAAAACCCCAACCCTTTTTCTTTTTCTTTTTTTTTGTTACATTAAAAGGAAAGTGGAAAATTTTTCTCTCTCTTTACAACACAATTTAACTTGGAGGTGCCTTTACTGGAAGACTATACAGGGCAATTAAGAGGAGCTAGGGGGAGTTCTTGGGAGTGACAGCAGAAAGGGGCTGTTTTGGTGATAAAATTCTATCCAGTATTTTTTATTTACAAAAAATCTTGAATTGCATATCCTCTTTTTCCTCCTGTGTGCAAAATGCATGTATATATTATTTGCATTCATTACTGATATCTAAAAGACTAAAAAGAATGAAAATCTCAAATTATTTTCTTTTCCTGGCTTAAAGGGTTCTTTCCCTTTTGCAACCCATCTTAGTCATTATGTAGTAAAAAATGAGTTCACTGAATGACTTGGAGCTGAGCATGTAACTAAGCGCAAGTATATGATACTTAGTAGATCAAGTTTTGATTTAAAGTTCACATCCTGTCAAAATGAGCTTTTCTCTCTCATTTTTGAAAGATAATGCCGCTTGAATCTTCTGTATCTGTCATAATTCTAATAGAGTTTTTTTTTAAAGTTTTCATTTAGCAGTGTTTGACCTCTCAGTACGGCTAATGTGCGAGAGGGAATGGGATGGAGGGAAGTTTAGCTTTCCGTTGTGTAAGCTGAGACAAAGGTTTCAAATTATAAGTAATCTTACATCATCCCAAACAGTTAGAAGTACTTTTAATCTCAGCATTATTTGTGGCACTAAAGCACTGATATCAGCACATACTACCTATTCAACATGTATAAAAATTTTTTATTAGGAGTATGCTCCCTAATTTTATACTGAGATAACCTAGTTAACGTTTGCACTGAGAGCAGTATTGCAGCAAGCTGTAACAGCGATATACTGAGAACAAGAGACCCTTTGACCTATAGATCACGTTTGCAAGCTGACTTTGTATGGTCTTCAATCTTGCTCAGGGGGATGGGGATGTCTGGGTAGCTCCTTTGGATTGTTATTTCTTTGGTTTCCTATACGTCTGTGGCTTGTTTTTTCTAACACTGTTTAGCTTTCATCCCATTCTACTGACCATGGCAATGAGGAGCCAGGCTAAGCTGAGCTTTAATGGTGGCCCAAGATGTAGAAAGCCGTTGTTGCAGAATCAAACAAGATAATTAAACACAAGTACTGTTAAGGAGGTTATGAATCATATTTTCTTGTTGATTCAGTTGGTTTTTTAAATAAAAGCACTTACTTATTGAGCATATTTTTCTGTTTCAGAATCTTGTAGACTTCGGCTGAGGTCTGAGGACCTTGCAGCTTCTGTCCATTCAGCATCTCATTTTCCAGTTCCTCGATGGACTAGAAGAGAGGAGACTGATTACTTGGATCAGAGGGGATACTGCTGTGATACCAGCAGTTATCAAGAAGGTAAACAGCTAATGATGCCTTTGTAAAACACAGAAGGATTTCTTCATGTCTCAGTGTAAAATACTTCAAAATCCCCCTTACTTTTCCTGTGCGAGCAAAGGCTTCTGCTACTTTCCTGTTGCGTCCCCCGTAGCAGGTAGTGATTAGATCAGCGACGCCGCAGCTTTCCAGGAAAGTGGCTATTGATACTGGTCCCCTGCAGAACATCTTGGCAAAGGCCACCATTTCCATAAGGCCCAAGCGTATAACTGCTGCCTTTGTATTATCGCCAAAATCTAGTCCATCGCAGAACCCAGCTCCCACTGCTACGATGTTCTAAAAATAATTTAGTGCAAAATATAGAGGAGGAAAGGAAACGGTCAGGCAAGATGTGCGGTTCATCAGCATGCACTGAGCTTTAAGAAAATCCTACAAATCTGTCTTCACCCCGTTCACCAGAAGAACGTTCAATTGCCAATGGCCATGAGTTTATGTTATGAAGAAGGTAGATGGCTAATTACCGTTGAACGAAAGCAGCTGGACTTCTAGAAGATTATTATAAAGTGTCCTCTGTTATTCCCATGGGCAAAAATCAAAGCAGCTTGTTTCATATAGTAGTGTTGCAATCACATAGCGTGTATGCAATTAATGTTTTGTTTTTCTGCTAGTTCCAAGTTGGGACTCACTGACCTTTCTGTTTTAACTATTTAAAATATCCCACACAGAGTCATGCCTTTCCAGGTATTCTCTGTGGGTCTCTAATTTAAACAGACAGGGTTTCTATGTACTGATGCTGCAGTAGATCAATTTTTGTTTTTCCCTGCAAAAACGGTCAGCAGAATTGCCCTTTTCTACAGCTCTAAACACGTCTCTCAGGATCTTAAACATCTTCATAACTCCTCACCATTGTCCTGCACGCCTCCCAACTCCCAGCCCCTAAATAAGTGTGGTTCACTGCATTTGACTAATATGTCACCTAGTACTGTTGTTGAAGTGTTTGCTCTAGACATGCAGGTGCCCCGGTGCAGATTGTTTGGGGTTTTTTTTTAGCAAAGGCAATGCCAAAGCAATGATTTCAAGAGAGCAAAGATTTCCCACAAAGCAGAAATAACCCCTCTCCCCGCTGTGCCTCCTCCCAGTTCCAGTCTGTCGCCAAAAGCAAAATCTAGGGTTTTGTATGTAAAGAACCATACTTGGTTTTGTATGTAAAGAAACTTTTCTTTTTGTATGTAAGGTTAAACAGGACAGATTCTTTCCTAGCCAGTAATCACCCCTCCCCCAAAGCAAGGTGAATTATTGAAGTACAAATGATTGAACATATAAAAAAGTACAAAGGATCACAGGCTGGAGTCGCCTTCAGTGCATTTAAAAGCAAGCTCCAAATCTCACTCAAGTGCCCCCTCACTGGAAACTTGGTGACTTTGGTATTGCTCTGATCCGGCCTGGGATCTTGATGTGGGCATTGCTGAACGCCAGCACAGACCTGCTGCCAACACAGCGTATTGCTTCTGATGCAAACTTTCTAGCAGGTTACTACTTGAACTGTGAAAATAAGTTATTAGTGGGAGCCCCTGTATGTAATAAGAGTCTTTGTTCCGTGTGCTTACAATACACAGACAAGAAAATACAGCAGACTAAATTCTGCCCTCAGAAGCACAGGTGCCTCTGGTTAAATAAAGATAAAAATACGACTGTTTTGAAATGCTTTGCCAGCAGTTATATTTTTAAGTACATTTTCCCTTTTTAACAGATTGGGAAATTGGCACACAAACATCTTGTCTGTGGTCACTCATCATACGGTGGCAGGACTCGTATTAGATCCTGCGGCTGACAGAAGCCTCAGGTGAGGGTAGAATTTGGCCCTAATAAAAACATTCTGGATTGAAACCACTCACTTTTAAGGCTCCACAGATCTCCACTGTATCAGAGTCAAGCACCACGGTAATCCTGAAATTGGGGGTCTGCATTAATTCTTTAAAGATCTCCCCTTGTTTTTCATTTTTGCACCCTGTGGGAAGGAAGGATAAAAGTTAGAGCATTTTCACAATGTTTCAGGGTACACACAATTAACTGAAACCTGAAATAAGGTCCCAGGGACCACTTTACTGGGACCACAAAACCTAACTGGGTGTTGCTAAACAAGAGATTTGTGTGACAGCAGTTCCTGCTGCTGGAAGCCAGTGTTAAATATATGCTAGTGCCAGGGCATTCACCAAGCATTGCTTAATAACACTTTGAAGAGCTTAAAAGTAGATAGTCCCTAACACAGCTTTCTGCCTGAGAAAGCTTGTATAACCACAAACCCTGCAAAAGAAAATATTGACAAATTACTTTGTACAGCACAACGGTATAATTGCTGCTTTGAAAATGTAAACTGGTGTAATTGCGAAGCATTATTATGGGGTGCAAATGATTAATGCCCAATTAGTTCCCAATTACAGGGAGATCCACAGATGATGAAGTTGAATGTTGGCACTGCTGGAACATTTTTGTTACCAATTCCACCGAGGTCATTATCATGTCATTACAGTGCTGGCCCTGGGTATTGAGAGGCAGGGTAGAGAGCCCTCAGCACTAAAGGGAGTGAGGCTTGCCTTTATCCAGAGAGTCCTTAGGCAAAGACTTTTGAATAGAGTTGCACTTTATTTTCATATGAGGCAGCTTGGTTTCCTTCAGGGAGAGCTCAGCAGTGAGGAGCTGTAGCTTTTTCCAGGTGTTGCTCCTGGAGGGGTTCTGGGCACTCGGTGGTTTTGAGTATTAAAGAGCCTGGGCAACAGCACTCTGGTAGCTGCAGGGTTTCTGTCCCATCTTACAAGAAACTTTGGGTTTGCTTCTCATCCTTTGCAATAATTGATGTTGGGGGATACCCAGTCTCTTCGAGGTGGCTGTTTCTGGGCTGTGGGGCTTTCCACGACAACAAAAGCAAGGGGCAAATCTCTCTGCAGTCATCATCACAGCATGGCTTAAAACTGGGCCAGCAAAAGTTAAACACCACACAAGAAAATGAATATTCCTCAACTCTCCTAATTGTGTCTAGTCCTACTTGTGCCTACTTGCTCTGCCAGCAACAAATGCCCAGCTGGTATAATTTTCACTGATACTGTAACATTTGCAAGGCAAGGGAACAGTAGTGCGACAATAATTTATTTTTCTGTCTTCCCTAGCTATGTAACTTGAATTTCTGCTGACTTTAAAAATCAACAGGTTTTCAAAACTACTGGATGAACTTTCCAAGTCAGGTCACACTGAGTTCTGGGAGGATCTGAGGCTACATCTTGGCAAGCAGTCTGAGTGACAGGGAGGAACACAATGTCACTGGGTTTGTTGTTGTTGTTCTTTGGGTTTGGTTTGTTGTGGTTTATTCTGGTTTGGTTTTTTTCTCCAGGCAAAGAAATTTGAAGATGGAGAAATACACTTCAGGGAGCATGAGCACATAGGAGCTTCTGATTACATTTCTCTAACTAGACTGTATACCGTAACAACCGCCGATGCACTCAGCGTTGAGCTGTACAGACATGAAAGGTGGCTCTTGCCAGCCCCTACCGGAACAGGATTAAGCTGTAATTTTTTAATGGATGAAATTAGCTCTCAGCACCGAAACCTGGTGTCAGTTTGGATCTGATCCTGCCAGCACCAGCCTCCCTGGAAATCACGCTGCCTCCCTGAATGAGCTCAGCGGGCATCGCACCCACCGCACCACTCGTGAACCAGCTGGGACCCCTCGCATCCCCCTGCTTCCTCCAGAGGTTATCTTGTTGCCCAGCCACCGGCGAAGTTAAACCACAGCTAGCGGCTCTAATTTGCTCTTTGCCATAGTTACCAATGGTGGTTTCACAGAACTTCTCATCAGCCACTTCTTTGGCTATGTTGGCCCCCATAAGCACACTGATTTCTATTTTCAGTTTCTCTCGAATGAGGTCAGATATGAGCTTCAGGCCGTCAGGACCCTCATCGATCCCCTGAATAAAAGATGATAGTCAAAGGCAAGTTAATAGGAGAGGAAAATGACAGTAGTAGAGCAGCAGTAAAGCAGGTGTCCTATTGCCTGCAGCTCTGGTTTTAATTGGAAGGACTTGGGTTTTATATTCGCTAGCATTAGCCATTAATACAAATGCTCTGGGTTCGTACTCTGATAACTGCAAATTCAAGGCAAGTTCAGGGAGAAGGTAGCGACAGTTGAGGTAACCCTGCAAGAGGCCTCACGTCCAGTGCTGCTGTCCTGAGGCTTTCTTTGATGCTGTATTTTTCCTTTGTGTTAAATTCCTGTAGTACACAACCAGACTTTTAAATTAAGCCTACAAGCAGTGGCTTTTTTTCAAGATCTAAGTATTAATCTGAGCACTTCATTGGTATTAAGGAGTATACTGATCTCTGATCTGTCTTGGGGGTTTTTTTGTAAGCTAAAGAAAGAAGTAAATTTGCAGGAATTTCCTTCCTCTCCCACTCTCCTCTCTGTTTACTGCTGCTTGTGAGATAATTTCTAGAGGGGAAAAAAAAAGAGGGGGTGGGGTGGGGGTGGGAAGTGCTGGTATTGCAGTCTGAAAACTTGAATTACATTTCTTTCATTACAATTTTAAATTGGATATTGCCTGTAATGCAATCAAAAGAAGAAGTGGTAGACTATATTCCTATGCCTTGCCTCTGGCTTTTAGTTTGAGATTCTCTTAAAATACTAATTCCTGTTAAGATCATGATAATCTGGTACCTCTAACCTTAAAAAGAGATTCCTCAGTTCATACGAGATTGAAATTGCTTCAGTTCTGCAAAATCATTAGTGTTATTTTGCCATTTTAATGCTGCCAAGAACAGCTTTAGCATGTACTCGGAAGAGGCACTTTGACCCAGCGCTCTTTCCAGTTAAGAGTTAATTAAGGCTGCAGTCTGATGAGTATTTTTTCTGGCAGCAGCACCAGCTTATACGGCCCTCCCTCTGCCCATTTTCACTTCCATACTGGTCCAAGTGGGAGCTGATCCAGGCTAAGGATGGCTGGCAAAGACGGATACTCTTAGCCTGGCTGGGTTGCCCCATCCTTTCCTCTCCATGGCCACGTGAGCAGCCGAAGGACTGGCAGAGACTGGGTGAGTTTTAACTTTTGTAGAAAGAAATGCTCATGTTTACGCAGAGCATGAAGGTGAGGGCTGGAGCTTCTACCCTTAAGTTGAAGCTATTTATTTACTCCGTGCAGATTGAGTCTTGTGGAGATGACAACTTACCTTGATCAGGGAAATCCCAAATGTCCCGGATTTTATCTGGCCTGCAATCTGCTCACAGATTCGTCCAACAAATTGATGTGGCAGAACAAACACTAAAATATCTGCCCCGTTTGTTGCTTCGACCACATCTGGTACAGCTACCTGGGACAAGAGTGACAACCAAAATGAGCCCCAGGTAGGAATCCTCACACCTTGCAAGGTACCAATGTGCCAAAGCCATTGAAGACACATTGCAAATGTCCTTAATTTTAACTGGCAGTGTGGCGTAGCTGCTAGCTCTTCATGTGGGCAACTGCAGCTCTCTTCTGAAATATCCAAAGCAGCCTAACTATTTTAGGTTTGGATTTTTTATAATTTTGCTTTTAATTTGCCTCCAATCTCAGCCTGGTGTGGGTAATTTGGGGAAGACACTATACTTTCTAAAATTGCACTGTCTTGGGAAGCCCCTTTGCTGGTTCTGCTTCTTCAGGTGCTTCCTGAAGATGCTGAAGAACCATATGGTTCCGCTGGAATGAGTGGTAGCACCAGGGAGCACAGGAACGAAGCTGAATGGTGAGACAGAGCCTCTCCTGACAGTCTTTAGTTTCCATACGTCTCCAGCTGAGAGCTACTCAGGGATAAACTGTATCAAAAGGCAGAGATTATTATCATCACATTTGGGGTTGGATGGGTTGTTTGTTTTAAATATATAGCAACTTGACCAACAGTTAGAAAAATTTACCCGACATGCTTAATAACCAGCAAGCTGTCCCTTACTCCAAATGCTGATGTTACTCAGAACAACAATTCAAGCCAGGCTACAGAGGCAATGGCAGGTGAATTTGAGCCTGCAGTTTACAATCAGAGCAAACATTCCCCTCAGATGCAGCCTTGGAGCACAGCGCCTTAGGGCAAGTGGGATTCCCGGCAGGAGAACCTGAACTGCTGCCAGCAAGGCTGCTTCTCCAGGAAAACGGCAAAGCAGGAGCAGGGCAGAGGCTGGCAGCACTGTACAGGCTGTGCTTCTGTCTCTCCAAAATGTCACAGAGCAATGCAAGGAAAGAATTAGTTGGGTTTTTTTGGTCAGTTGGAGCTGAAGGTGTGAGGGTCCCTCCAAGCCTTACTGCAACCAGCTGATTTCTGCTGATAAAGCCTCAGACTTTGCTATAGACAGGATGAGGCTGATCTCAAGTAATGATGACAAGCCTGTTGGTCTGCTAGAGGGTTGTAAAAATAAGAGTGACATGTTAATTGTAGCCCAGGAGAACTGTGTGCCAAGTTCAAACCGCAGGAGTGCAAATATGCAATCACAGCACTAAATGGAGTACTAAATATAACACTCTCCAAGCAAGGAGACCCACCACGTGCAGCGTCTTAACTTCCTTTTACAACTGCAACTGTTCCAGAAACGTGGCGCTACTTTCTTTAATGCACAAAAGAGTGGCATTTGCCAAAATCTTGAACAGCCAAAAGCCTTCACCTTGCTTGCTTCAGTAGCAGTAAATTATCTAAGCTGATTAATTTAAGTGAAGATACATATAACTTGGTATTTTAAATGTTCATGAAGAGTAAACACCTTATATTTTTTCTGGAATTTACAGCATTATTAATTATAGCAGTCTGTTGGTATCCTGAAACCGGCTCATGGGTAGCTCATTATTCATCTCCTTGTAAGCCACAGCTGTTAGCAGTGCTGTTGATTTCTTTTTTTAGAAGAAAGGAGAGCAGTAGCTTTCCCTTTTTTTCCAGAAGATGCTGTGGGTTTGAGATATCTCGGCTCTGTGTAGACAGCTCTCTGCCTGCCGTTTCTAGACTTATGCTGATTTGTGCCAGAGAGGAGGCTGGTGCGTTACCAGCACCTGACACAGTTGGGTGTTTGAAGTTGCATGTGACATATGAGACAAGCAGAAGTCACAGAAGTGAGTTATATTCCAGTGAGTTATATGTCAATATTGGAGTGAGCTAGGTGGCAAACCAGAATCAAGCAGTGAATTACTGCCTAGTTTTAATTTTGCCAGATGTCGCCTCTCTTTATAAAAAATAAAAACATTTAAGAGATTTGTTGTTTTTTTTCAACTTACCACATTTTTGGGTATCTTGTATCCAGGCAGGTATTTAACATTTTCATGTTCCTGGTTGATTATTTCTGAGAGTTTTCTTCCATTGATGATCTCTTCAAATACCCACATCTTGACGGTAGGATCAAATCTGTTGGACTTCTGGACATTTTTTCCAATGATTCTTGCTATGGCTGATCCCCTTTGAAAAGAAAAAAATTGAAATAACTAATAGGAAACAAATAGTTTTATTGTGAATTGGAAACCCAAATTACTGTAAACATAATAACTCATAAAAAGCCCATGCTATAAAGCTGTTCAGGTGCTTGCTACATTTATCAGAAAGCTCTATGCACTACCCTCCACCAAAACACCCTCAGTTTAAAAACACAGAAAGTAGAACCAGAGGAAACATAACTGTAATAAGGGATCTGAAGTCATATCAAAGATTATAGAATGGGAGTATGATGTACCATCAACAGCACTAAAAATACACTATCTGGGGTTAAAATCTTTCTTGCTCCTTGGATAATGTTTTTTTTTCTGAAGACCAACAAATGTAAAATAATCCAGGTGGTAAAGCAATGCTGAACGATCTTGCTGTGACAGTCTTTGTGCATCTCATCTAAAATAGATGCATCCCACTTTCCTACCAATAACCAAACAGTTGCAATAAGGATTTTATGTAAGAGCTAAAACCTCAGAAATTGTTCTTTGATTGAAAAAAATAATAAAATTGTCAACCTGATGGTTTCTCTTTATTTATTGTTCTAATTATCACTGCAACAGGACCTGTAATAGTTGCAGCCTGAGGATATTTTAACCATCCAGTTTACTCTTCCTCAGTCATGCTGAGAATTTTTTAATCTCAGTTCAGACAATAATTTTATTTCCCCATCACCACTGCAGCCTTGCAAACATTCAGTTATTTTCTTGGCGAGACAGAATTAAAAACCCCACAGAAAATATTGGAAGTATTGCTTAATGCTCTCTAAATTATATGGGGAGGAGGGGTGATTGTTTTTATTCCTCCGTTCCCTCTGTCCATTTAATGCTACTTTAATCTTTCAAGCACCGGCTATTTTACAAACACAGCTGAAAGAGGAGCTCCAGTTGCAACACCCTTGTCCTCTGACCCGCTTGTAACACCCCTGCAATGCGGAGCATGAACGGGATTTAGCTGTGATACGTTTTCTGGAACCGATAAAGGTCTTGAGTACATCCAAGACAAAGTCCAGGTAGGTCTGCGCTGTCAATGGTTCAAGGGGAAACCACGTTGTAACTGGCTCTCCTTGGCTCAACCAAGGAGATGTAACAGGTTTGCACGAGGCTGAATTGCTCAATAAGTAATAAAAGAATAAGGGCTTCATCTTAATCTTTAACAAGAAAGAAATCCTACTGAGATCAGGTTTCACTTTGCTCAGTGTTGACTATATGCTATATCCTGAGCTGCCGTAATGCTTTTTTGTTTGGTGGGGGTTTTTTTGTTTTGGTTTGGGGTTTTTTGGTTGGGTTTTTTTTGTTGTTGTTGTTGGTTTTGGGTTTTTTTTAAAGAAATGACTGGTTTTGGACCTTTAAAATATTTAGGGAAATATTTTAGGAGTGAACCTTTACTGTAAGAGTTCTGCTTTTTTGAAAGGCAAGCATGCAGCCATATCATACATTCATATTATTTATAAAATTACTTATATTCTGGTTCTCTTGCTCTGCTATCAATAGAGAGCACAGTCAAGGCTTGAGCTGAGGATGAATTGTGGCTCCACACAAGAAGTGTATATTAATAAGAAAAGTTTGGTTTTTTACAGATAAACTTGAGATCTAAATTCATCATCCAGGTTGTGCTGGATGATGAACTTAGACCTCAAGCCTATCCATAGAAATAACTTTTCTAGCCATGTACCAAGTGTGTATGATTTTCTGTTGAAAGATGCAGGCTGCAGCTCCGACCTCTGAAATCCTGAATGGGACTCACAACTCTCAGTAGATAAATCTGAACTTCTAGCAGAGCTGTCATTACCACCGCGCTTGGATGTTGCCACCCAAGTATTTTCCTGTTGACAGCATATGGGTATGTTGTCATGGTGGGTATCAGGCATAAAGGTAGCTCCGTAAATGACAGTATTTTCGTTTGGTTTCCCTTTAGATGAATGAGGATTTGGGGAGAAAAGGTTTAACATTCCTAAAGGCATTGGGTAGTCATCAGGGACAATAGCTCGCCACAAACCCATCCAACAGTTCAAAACTTGATGGTCTGTTTTACTTAGTCCATTTAAAATTCAGTCACTGCTGTTCAGCCTTGAGAAGAAGAATTGCTTTGTCTGTGAAGGCAGTGTTCGGTAGACTACAACAGGCTTGGCAGAGGAGGGCTGCTTATGCAAACAAAACCAAGGACGTTCACATATAAAAACTTTGCCATGGTTTTATCTTCTCCAAAACTCAATTTAGGGAAGATTAATAGAATGCAGAGAACTCCACTTAGATAATTTTTAAAAGTGAGTGAAGACTGCCAATCATTTTTTTCCCCCCATGATGTTAATTCATGTTGGAAGTGATTTACATATTGCTAAGAAAAAGAAAGCTTTCATCTGGAGATTTCCTATGAGTATAATGAGAAAGCTTTGATGTAGAATAACTCAAATAAGACCCATTATTTACATATGTGAATATGAAAGTGTTTGTGGCATACATCAGATCTGGTGAAAAATAGAGCTTAACAGACTCCACGGAGCAGCTAGTCCCTTCCCTGCACAAAGGGCAGTCAAACATACTTAGGCCGTTCCTAATAGTTGTTCCAAGGAGGTCTTAAAGACCTCAGCAGTTGCAAGTCTCTTCCCTTCCCCAACCAGCCCATCCCAGGACTTCACTATCCTTAGCGTTAGAGAGATCATCCTCTCATTTAACCTAAGTCTTTCTTACTGCAGTTGAAGCCCATTTCTGTTCTAGAAGGGTGGAGTATTGTTTTTCTCCTTTAGATGCTTGAAGATGATCCTGTCTTCCTCCAGCCTCTTTCTTAGCCAACCACCCCAAATGTTTTAAATTATAGCATTGCTCAGGTTGGAAGGGACCACGAGAGGTCTCCAAAGTGGGAACACCACCGAGTTCAGGTGGGCTGCTCAAGGTTTTGTTCAGCTGAGTCTTGAAAGCTCTCCAGGGACCACCTCTTCTCTGGGCAACCTGCCCCAATGCTTTATTATTCTCATAGGGTTTTTTTTTTCTCCTCTCTTTATATATTGAGACAGAACTTTCTCTGGTTCAATTTATGACCACTGGTTCTTGCTTTCCTTCTCTGGTTCAATTTATGACCACTGGTTCTTGCTTTCCTTCTGTGTACCTCTGTAAAAAGCCTGGCCATCTGTCCACTTTGAAGACAAGAACCTAGTTCAAGCTGGATCTTTACTGAGGACTCTGCAGTCCAATCGAATCTGAGACGACTGGGAGAGCTTTTGGATTCTGAAGGGCCAGGCGGTGAATTAAACCTCTGTTTTTAAAAATGGGTAACTGAACCGTGATTAATGTAAGCACAAACCCTCCTGCACCTGGCTGGCAACAGCAAAACGCGGTGCAGCACTTACTTCGTTTAACCACCTCAGTCATGAGACCCCTGGCAGCGTTGACTTAGTCCCTGTGACCTGCTGAACTCCTTCTGCAGCTGACATGAGCTATTGCGACATGCTGCGTCACGTGCCAGCCGCGTCTCTGAGCTGCAAGAAAGACTCAAGAGCAGTGATCTGAACCGTCACCCAAATATGCAGGAGGAACATAAGAAAAAGATGTTTGCCAAAGATAAACACTGTATTTCTGTGTTGTGCCAAGACAACCTGTTCTGCCACAGAGGCTATGAACGGATGCGATTTAAGCATCGGAGCACAATGTTTATCTCCTCCCCAAAGATTTTACAGTCTATGTATATGGTAGGAAGCAAGAGATGGGCCCAGGCAGACAGGCAGCATGAGTAAGTAGGTAGTATTGAACAAGCTGGGGTCTCTGTATTTCTGCCGCATAACTCTTGCCAAGTTTGTAGGTACATGTGAAAAAAAGAGAACTTTCTCGAGTACAGATCCGAAGGAAGGAAGACAACTAAGTGGCTTTGGAGAATGTCTTATGGCAAGGGGACAGCCTGGGAAAGGCAGGAGGTGCTTGCTTGAGGGAGCAGTGAGAGACTGATGAAGACCGTCACTGTGGGCTGACCAGAGGTAAAAGCTGACTCCCAGATGTGCAGCCATGGCTGTTGAGGGGCTTGGAAGTGACAACGAGCTGCTTGCACAGGCTTGGATGCCTGTGGTTAAGGTGAGGGAGAAGAGGGTGGCGGGGGAGGGATGCAAGCGCTGGAATGACATGGTGAAAGGGGCAGCTGGGGAAATGCTAGTGCAGAAATGCTGGGGCAGGACTGCGTCCGTCAGGGCCAGGGAAAGCCAGATGCGTGACGATGAGTTCCCAAAGAAGCCTTATCCGTGCGGTTAGGTGTGAAGGCTGTATCTGAGAGATGTCACGCACAAAGAGCCTGTGATCCGGAAAGAGCACGCATGTGGAGGCTCAGAAAGCAGTGGACTGGTTGTGCGAGGCAGGAAGGCAAAGAGCCGTGCTTTAACTATGCTGTGTTCTCAGCAGCTCACAAGCAACCACTCCCTCACCTATTGATTTTTTTTGGCATCTGCTTCCGCTTAGCTGTCAGATATTTTAAAAATCTTAAGGACCTTGCCCTCCTTGTACAAAAGCAATCCACGGAACTACCTGGAGGCTGGCTTTGCTAATCCCAAGTGCGTGCACCTACATGTTGGTCTGTTTGTTTGTGCTCAGCTTACAGAAACCGTCAGAAAAGTAAGATGCGAAGTAGGGTGAGACACAGTTTAGTGACTTCAGTGAGGTCTGTCAGACCCAAGGAGCTCTGGAGAGACGCGCTTTTGTCCAGGCTAGGAAGGACTGGGCAGCAGCAAACGCATTCTCATGAACGGGGATCGGGATAAACGGGGGACCCGAACGCAGCGCTTGTACGAGGCTGCGGCTGCACCAAGGTGCAAAACAACACGCCGAGGAGGATGGAAGCGAGAGGTACCAGTCGGTCGTGGCTCTCAGCGAAGCCCGTTCCCCGGCTCCTTCAAAGCAATACGAACAGCATCACCGCTCTCCTCACCACTGAATGCCTGAATTTGAACTGCCTGGGCCCTGCCACGGGCACACACCCCTATAGAGGCGCAGCTCCGGTCCCCTCCGGAATCGGGCTGTCCTGCCGCCGGCCTTCAGACGGCTCGTACGCCCCAGTGGTGCAGGAGCCTCGTCCCGTCCCGCTTCCCACCGGCTGCTGCACCTCTCGGGGCCGCGGCTCCCTGCCGAGGAGTCCCCAGGGCTGGGGCAGGAGGGGGCGGGGGCCGCCCTTTCAGCACCACGGAGACCCTCCCGCCCGCCTCCCCCCGAAACCTGTTGCGCAGCCCCCGGCAGCG
>JAVJGG010000001.1:42931793-42943162 GCA_035590195.1 Aviceda cuculoides | reverse complement strand
AGGTCCCTACAGAGACCCCCCCGACGCCCCCCGAGCTCCCCCCGGCCCCACCGCGCATGCGCTGCCGCCGCCGCCTCCCGCTCCGAGCGCGCTCCGCCGCCGCACTGCGCAGGACAGGAAGTTCCCTCAGGCCGCCGGAAGTAGCGCCCCGCCCCGCGGAAGCGTCGCCATAGCAACGGCGGCGGCCTGGCGCCGAAAACCCCTTTTTTTTACCCCAAAGAGCCCCTGGGGGCAGCCCGGAGCCTCCGGGGGAGGCTGGGGGAAACCTCAAAACCCCCTTTAATCTCCCCAAACCCTGACTGAGCCCCAGCCCTCCCGGGGAGGCCCCAACCGCCCGGCTTCCCCCCAAACTGCCGCTTTCTTGTAGGGCCCCCGAATCCCCTGATCTGGACCCAAAAAGAGCCGGGAGTGGGGGGAGCAGGGAGAAGGCAAGCCGGGGGGAGTTTTGTTCTCATTTATTTGTGAAGTTAAAAACAAGCGGTAAAAAGTAAAAACTGAGCGTACAATTGTCGTTGGTTGTTGTTTTTTTTTTGTTGTTGTTGGTTTTTTTTTTGCCACGAGGGGGCTGCCCTGCGAGCGTCGACTGGGAGGCCTGGAGGGGGAATGGGGAACTTGGTGCCTTCTCCGAAATCGAGGGGGATGAGGACCTGCGTGGGGAAGGCGGGGGAGCCCGGTGCTTCTGGTGGGGGGGGACCTTCCCGCCCGTCGGCAGCCCCGAGGGTTTCTGCAGGGTGGGTAAGGTGGCGGAATTTGGGGGGGAAGATACAAGCTGGGCTCTTAGGGGTGGTGGGAAACATCTGGAGGTCTGCCAGACAGACGCAGAGTGGCTTCAATTCTCCCGACAGGTGAGGAGCATGCCAGGGAAAGGCTATGAGTGCGTTTGCAGAGCCCAAGGCAGCTGATACATCACGGACTCTAGCACAGTTCTTAATATGGGACATCAAATAAAAGTTATCTGCAAGGAAGGACGAAACGGAGTGTGGTTCCTTTTCCCCTACGTGGTCTAGTCATGCATAAAGCCCTACAAATGACCACGTTTTACCTCTCGGCCCTCCGCTACACCCTGTCTCCTCTTCAAAGCAGCCTTCTCTCTCGTTTTTGAGCCGAAGAGCTGCATTTGCTACCTTCCCTGAGCTCGCGCTCCCGCTTCCCCTCGGCCTGCTGTGCCCAAGGCTCCCTTCCCCGCCGGGGAGCTGTGGGTTCGGCAGTGACCACGGCTGCTGCCCTCACGCCAGAGCTTGGCTCAGTGGGTTTCTGGCTGCGTGTGACGGGGAGGCCTGACCGCGTGGTTCATAAAAGGAGGCTGGCTGCCAGCGTTTCAGGAGCCGGTGGGTGTTTTTGGAGGTACACATATGTTCAGCTCGCCTGCTGTCAGCTGCGTCGGCTCAGCTATTTGGTGCGTGCTCTCACGTGTTTGGGGACATAACAAAAAAACTAGGGCAAAATTCTGCAAAATAATATCTTGAGAAAATTACAGGTTCCTGAAAAGGAAAGCGTAGCTGGGACTCTGGGCATGTGCGAAGTCCTGCAAGAAAAGGCATTACCCACGTACACGGTTTGAGAACAGCCAAGGTTCAAGAGACTTTCTCCAGTTCCAGGTGCATTTCCTCCAATCTTGTTCACCATGATTTGCTCTTTCCCAGGCTGTATAGCTCCTCTGTGCCTCTGCATAGCTCTCTTCTCCCTTTTACTTATTCCCCACCTCCATGAAGATCTACGGTGGAGGTGAGGAGGAGCCGTCATCCTTCTTGCCCTGTTCAGCCCCCGAGACTTCTCTGCTTGTTGCGAGCTCTTCTGTCCTGGTGAGTCCCCAGGCCCCAAGGGGAGGACACGCTCACTGAAGCACTGGCTTCTGCAACTAATGTATGCAACAGAAGATGTCCCTAGTCTAAATAGTACATAAGTATTGCAAACTGTAATGGTTCCATCTAAATTAATGCGGCGGCTTTTATTACAAAGGGCAACTGTATCAGTTTGGCAGCCTCTGGCCTGATGGATTTAGGTGCCCTCCACATTTAGGTTGCACTGACCATTTGGTCGGTGCACAGAAGCTGGCAGGGGTGAGACTGGCAGGGGATGAGCAGGCAGATGGATACAGCAGCACTTGTGAAGAGCAGAGAGGGCAGCCTGGGACTGTGAGTGCATGCATTAGCTTATACATCTGTGACACTAATTGGCTGTGGAAGAAGATAACTTGTGCTGCTGCTGAACTGTCCTCTGGATTTGTGCAGCCACTGCTCCGTGGAGATGGGTAGGAGAGCGTTCACGCACAAAGGACTGTGCCAGGCAGTCTGCAGGCACTCTTACATGGCAGGTTCAGATGTCAAAGCTATCTCAGTGGCAGTCTTGCGTGGGGACACAGAATGGCCCCAAGAAATGGGTCCTTTGTCCGATTCCAGAGCCCTGGAGCCAGATAGCACACACCTGCAGATGCTGATGGCTGTTGTTTTATCAGGCAAGGAGAAGGATCTGTTCTTTCCCACAAAGGCACAGGGTTTGTTTTTCACATAAGCCCACAAGCACTACCTCTCAAGTGTGATTCATTAGCACGTAACAGACATGAAAGCTCGGTCTGCTTAACAGGGAGGATGAAGACAACCCTCTCAAGGCCACCCCCACCCAAGCTCACCTGATCTTCCGCACCTAATGGGTCAGGCACCTGTCAGCAGCTGGAGATTACACAGCCGGGTGGTTTTCCTCTGCCTAGCAGCTGCTGCACAGAAAAACCTCACTGGCAGTGCTGCAAAGCCAGGGCAGCCAACGGGCGTTTTTTTCTAAGCCAGGTGTGGCTCTTTCTATGGTGGCAATGCAGTCTTTGAACACCCCTAAAATGTGACTGAGAAATGCCAAATTCTGCAGGCACCAGGCAGGGGATGGGCAGGGAGGAGAGGTGGGGCTGGGCGCTCTCTAGAGAGGGACTTGAGGGCAGGGTAACGGGCAGCACGCTCTGCCCTATGGTATAGATACAGCCATTGCGTGCTTTGCTTCCTCGGCCGCTGCTTGGTGATGTTTGGGCACCCCATACTGCTGGGTGCGTAGGGTAAACCAGGTGAGTATGGGATAGGGCCACTCCTCTGTTCTCCTTCCCCGGGCGAGCCAGAGCTGGGCCTGGAAGGACACTCTGCCCAGTTCTTGCTGCCAGCTCACAGCCTTGTCATGCTCCGTCTTAAAATTGGTCGGGATTTTTTCCCCCTCTTCTCCTACCGAGAAGCTGTTTGAGACAGTTACTCCTCTCACAGTGAGGGCCCTTCTCCCCATTTCATGCCCAACTTATTCCTATCTGCTCTAGCACAAGCGCTGTCTATAAATGTAGAATGATTCTTGCCCCTGGTGCTTAGTTTCCGCCTCTGCCTGCCTTAAACCCCAAATATATTTACAGAGAGGAATCAGATCCCTTCTCACCATTCATTTTGCCAGGCTCAGCAAGACATGCTCTCTTACTTCCTCTTTTCTTTTCCTATGATTATCCAGATGGCACTTCTCTGTACCTGTTCCAGCATGAATTCAGGCTTGCTGTACACCGATAACCCGAATAATGCCTTAAAATCTCAGCAGAATTTTACCTGGTGCCTTGCATATATTTACTTATTGTTCCTGGAAATATGTGGCTTTCTACATGTAAGACTGCATTTACCTTTTTAATAACTACATCAGGCACGTGGTTCTTCCTTTTCTGTTGTTCATAGCGGATAAATTTTAATTTACAGCAGAAATTTTATCAATCTCCCAGTGCATGTCCCTGCATTTTATGCTGTTACATTTCATCTCATGTCTGTTACTAGAGCATAACAATCATATAATTCTTCCTGTAGGATTTCCTCTCTATTGAAAATGTCTCCCAACTTTGTCATTAGCAAATTTCATTATCCCACTCGTCATTTTTTGCACCAAGCTAACTAATGAGATTATTCAGGAAGAATGATTCCTCCAGTCCTATAATTTTGCTATCAGCCTCATCAGTTTTCACCCCCAATACTATTCCTTCAGCATTTTATAGTGTTTATGTTAATCCTCATCTTCTTGAATTTAACTAATAATTATCTAGGTAATACAAAATCAAATGTTTTACCAAAGTCCAGGTTGATAAGATTTATTAGTTTTCCTTTGTCCGCAAATGCAATTATCTTATTGAAGAAAGATACTGGGTTAGTCTACATATAACATGCCTAGCTTGCACTTTAACCCATTTTCTGCTTCCCTCCACGTCTTTTGTTACTCACGGGTAACATTTGCTCTAAAAAGCCTACAGATTTCAGTGAAGGAGATTATTCAGTCTTCAGAAGCGAAGGGTAAAGAGCTCTTGAGTTCTGTGGCTGTGTTGCATGCAGTAATTTCCATATCCATGCCCTTTAGCCCATTAAGTGTGCTGCCTCTGCTCTCTGGGGTTACATTTTCTTCCTTATGGAAACTGAAGCACTATATTCCTTTAGCTTTTAGGTATCTGCTCTGCTGTTATTGTTGGTGATACTTTCCTTTGTTATCATGCAGCTAAAAACCTTTTATTCTTCTTTTCCTTCCCTGTGCAGGTCTGATTTTTTTTTATTTTTATTTTGAGCTGTACATTTAATTTTGGATGTTTGAAGGATAGTTTTCTCTGCATATCACTCCTTTCTTGTTTTTTCACTAGGCTTTCTGCGTATTCCTAAGATGTCCTGCACTGTCTGCATCACAGTCCACATCCTGTGTGGGCACATGGAGCTACGGGAAACATTCTGCCTTATTTTGTCCGATCTCTTGGGAGAGAAGTAAGATTCAGGGAGCCTCTTCTGTCTTGTGACTACTTGAAAGCAAAGCAGAATATGAATTTTGCACTCCCTGGGGTGGTGACCAGACAGCATTGCTCCTTGGCATCTCTAGGAATGCAGGCTTCAGAGTTTAGGGAAAGAGGAGCTGAAAATCAAGATTTTTTTGCCAAACCTCCTGTGCTGATGTCGGCAGGACTCAGACATTTAGTTTTCTAACCTGTGCAGCCATGGGTAGAGTTAAGGTTGGGGTAAGTCTGGAGTTTAGAACAAGAGTTTCCAAGTTCAGCCTGGGTGTGTGAGAGAAGCCCACCCTTTGTGAGTGTCAACAGGAACCTTCCCCTGGCCGAGGTCTGCAGACCATTAAAAACCTACTATTTCAACTCTACCCAAACTGCAAGTGCCACACCTGACCCTGACCTTACACTAGACAGCCTGGTGGATGATGGCAGTAGCATCAAAATTACTCATGTATCATGGGCCTCTTCATTTTCCACTGGAAAATTTTTGCACATAAGCTTTCCCTGAATTATATTCTAAATAGAAGATTTGCATGGTTTTAAATATATATATGAACTCTAAATTATTGTATGCTTAAATACTTTCAATTATAGGTAGTAAATAATAACCATTTGTACTGAGGTAGCATGTAATATCTCAAAGCACCTCTTCCAGGGCATTAGGTGCAAATAAATAGTGTCAGTTTATGTCCCTAAGAGCTGACAGTCCAAATTACTTACAGCTTTACAGCTTCCACATGGATTTCTTGCAGTCTGCTTTTACTGACTCATGGGATCTAGAAAACAAATCAACAGTGACGTTCTTACTCATTTTATTTAGTTGAGTTCTTTGCTGCAGGTTCTGATCGGATTATACAGGAAGAACTTTTTTTTATCACACTTAAATTAGTTCTCCAAAAAGCCAGAAAATGAGACTGGATTTTAGCCCTATAGAAATCTATGTAATTCCAAGTAATTTAAGGAATTCAAGCAGAACAGACTGAGAGGCCAATTGTAAACCATCTGCACTCTTTAGGGCTTTCTGTAATCCAATGGAGAAGGTTTTCAGGAGGACTATAGCAGAACTGAAAAATGCATTTGCCGAAAGAAAAAACATTACTGGTAACTTAGAGTTAATTTTGCATAAAGTAGATGTCAAACCTTAGGCAACAGACCTACAAAGACTTTGCAGAATCCAAATATACCTACTCTGTAGGCAGTACAGGCTGCAACGAGAAGGAAGGATGTCATTTGGAAATTATGAAGTGGATGCAGACTTGGTTAGAGTGTGCACATACAAGTAGGAGATCTGGTAATGAGAATAGCTCGGTATCAGTATCCCACAAGCAGAGTTTATACAGAAGCACAGCAGTCAAATTATGAAGGACAGGTTTGCCTGCAAAAATTACCAAGTCCTTTGGCTTGGTTTCCAAACTGATCTTGTTATCATGATACACCTGGAAATGGTATTTGACTGAGATAACGAACAGCTAAACATGATAATGGGGATCTACAGCAGATGGAGAAATACTCGTGTTGCCATAGAAACCATGCAGAAAAAAGTGTGTAGGAGTAAAGCACGGCACAGAAAAGCTTCTAGGAGAAGGGTCTAGTGACTGAAGAACTGAATTCATTCAGCAGCTGCTAAGGTTAGTCCAGACATTAATAAAATCACATTAGCTCTTCAGGAAACTGAGAATCATGGAGGAAAGGAGTCCTTAACAGTGAGCTGCAGAACAGTTGAAGGCAGCAATGCCATGTTGTGCCACAGGGTAGGGCAGAAAAAGTCTTTAGAGAAAGGCTGGAGATGGCCATGAGACGCATGAAAAAGCTGCGAAGCCCTTCAACCACAACCAGAGCATGTGCTCCCCTCGTGTCTGCTGCGCACACGCCGGACCCAGGCTGGTGGTAAGGGGATGTGCTTTCCTAGACCGCCTCCGCTCTCCCTGCAGCAAGTCCGTATGTGCTCGGGAGGTGACCCAGCCCAGCTCCTTCGGAACCTGCTCACTTTCCCCACGCAGAGAACCTGCTGGGTGGTCCCACAGCGCGACAGGGCTGACGGCTCAGTGACGGACTCACATGTGGCTACATTTAGTGAAGTCAGGCCCTAGGCAGACAAATGTGCGTTTTTGAATTCCCCACACAAAGGGCTGGAGTAGGGGGCTATCTGGAGGAAGCTTCTGTTTCACTCTCTGTTGGAGTGAGTATCGTGGCAGAAAAGATCCCCCAGAGCTCGGGGAGCGGAGTCACCCGGGGGCTGTTGAGGCAAGGCAGAAGGCGAGTCCTCCCATGGTGCAGAAGGACCAGACAGAGGTGACGGGCTCCAGCCATCGCCCTTTGTGCTAGAACAGCTTGCACTCTGCCACAGTGGGTGGTGAGGCAATACCCTGAGATCTCTGCCTGCTCACCAGTTGGAGAGAAAAGGGCAAGGAGGTGTCCCTGCGTGACTTGAGCAAGCGGAGAGTTGGCTCTCGGCAAAGACCCAGGACGCACATCCAGCTGTCAGCAGCAGCTCCAGCAGACTGCCGGATTAAAACCACGTGTGCTGGGCGGCTATGCAAGGGCAGGCAAAGGGATTGAGACAAAGTGCTGATTGGTGCTGTGGCTATGGAAATGTCTCAAACTCCGGTCATAACATGGTTATCTGCTGTTGCTGCTGGTGACCTCCCTCTCTAGGACAAGCTTGAGTCTGTGGGGGGACTTGGAAATCCCTGCCAAGACCACGTGTAAGTGCTTGAACTGTTCCCAGGTGGTGGGGCTGGGTGGTGGGCGGAACCGTAGTGTCTCGAGGTCTAAAAGATAAAAGGCAATGTGAGTGTGCTCATCGCAATATGCCGGTGTGGAGAGGGATGGGGCTGCCATGGTCTTTGCTCTTGTGTGATGACTGCAGAGCAGCGTCGCTTCTGCTACTTTTGCAGCCCCGTGGCTGCATGACGAGGATGACAGCTCCAGGCTGTGGCAAGCCTCTGTCCACACAGAAGCATTAAAGAAAAATAGCCGTACACAGGCTGCAACTCCAAAGAAGCTGCTCCAGAGGCAGATGCAATGTCCTTCAGTGCTGTTCTTCACTGAGCTCCCAGGGCACGGTCCTTTCCTCGGAGGGTGCCTCACAGAGGGGAAGCTACTGGGATTACACTCCCGGCTTCCAGCCAGACCGAGCCTTTGCTGCTGTCCCAATTTGCATTTCCACGTCTGGATGGTGTTGGGGTGATGTAACGCTGGATCCCGGAGCATGACTCAGTGCAAAGTCACACTGAGTGCAACTGGAAATGGTGCCAAATGTGAGTGTAAAGGGCACGAATGGGTTGTGGACTGGGAAGGAAACTTTGTAGGCAACATGAGCTGCTGCTGTCTATGAGGCCGGTGGTTTCAGCTGGACCTGTGTTATGGCAGAATACCATGCGCAGGGATTGATAGAGAAGAGCAAGGACATTAGGAGACAACTGACAGTGACTGAAAAGCCCAAATGAAAAAGCCTTTTGACTCATTAAGACTACAGAAGGATTGATGAATAACCATTAAAAGCAAGCACCAGAGATCCTGCATGTCAAACAAAGCAGTGTTTCTTGTGCATGTTAAGTTACAGCAAAGCCACAGACCCAGTAAGTCAGTGATACCTGTAGAGCTCAAAAATCAAGGCGTTCTGTCAAATGATCACTACAATGTAAAATCCTTTGGAGGCTGAAATAATTTGTATTACATTTACCTGACCTTAGTGGCCATTTTCACCTACAGTCAGGAGAATACAGCTGTGTGCTCAGTATGTTGAAGGAGAAAGGCTGTTCTTTTAACCAAATTTCCTTTCTTGTTCTTGTGTCACAGCATCTACAGTTTTAGCAGGCAGGTATCTTTTATTCTTGGTAAGAATAGGAAGTTAGTTCATGTTCATTATCCAGAAGAGCCCAGAAAACATTAAATGTTTCACAGACTATTAATAAACTCAAGTATCAGTTGCCTTGAGAAAGAATGTAACCCTAAGAATCACTGATTGTACAACTAACAAATGCAGATGTGAAGCACTATCAGGAACGTTACTTTTCTGGTCATTTTCTCATTAGCCAGCAGCTCCCCCAGCTCAGCAATGCTTATGAAAAATGGCACTCCTCGTGTGATAAAGGCAGGCTACACTTCTGGCTTTCCCTTGCCAGGGTTGATGTCATTCCTCCGCATGCCTGTAGAGGATGTAGTTCCCTTAGCAGAGAGGAGCAGTAATTGCTTATCTTTCGTGGACCAACTACCAGAGGAGGACAGAGATTTAAAACTGTTAAACTCGGCCTCTTCCAAAGACACATATTAAGTCAGGAGGAAAATCCTGTCTGACCAACAAGGCACTGGTAGGAAACTTGTACCATTATTTCTCTTAAAAAAAAAAATTTTTTTTTTAAGACACAGGTGATGAAAAATATGCTGGATTTTAGAGCATTACTGTTTGAACATGGATAGATATTGCTGCTCTAAAGAAATGACACTGATCTGAAGAGATGCAGACTATAAGCTTCGGAAGAAATCACCAAGAGCGATACATGGTTTTGATCAGATCCTGGGCAGTTTCCTAAGATTAACAGAATAATTAATATGGCAAATTTGGCAAATTTACTTAAACATGAGTTATAATAAAATACGATCCACTTCAGCTTGTAGCCATAATCGGGCCTACGGGGATTCGATTTGACAAAAATGAATAAATGTATGTTATCCCATTCACACCTTCCTCCTCCAGATCTGCAGTTCTTCCTCATTGCTTCCTCCGGACCTAGGAATCACAGCAAGAGGCAAGGCTCAGGCAGGCTGCAGGCAGGGCACTGCTGTGGGACCTCAGCACTCACCCTCAGCCGTGCTTGCAAGAGCCAGGTTGGGGTTTTGGTCATTTTGAGCCACTACATTATAACCGGGGAAGGAGACTGAGAGCAGTGAACCTGAATACAAGTTATAATTAGAGGCAACTGTAAACTAAAGATAAAAGGCAGCTTGAACTGTAAATCCATAACAAATGTGGTTAAGCTGCTAGCCTTTCTATGCTATTAAGCATTTTCTCAATGCCATCTTATGACAGCCTCTGGTACTGCGAGTGCAACAACTTTTTTTAAGAGAAAAAAAAGCAAATGCATGGGGGAAGCAAATCTGAGTTTACCGCCCTGTGCTCAGGGACCAGATGCTGAGCGACCACAGAAACATGCACTAAGGATCTCTGGCCTGTCTTGGGCATTGGAGAAGTTCTAGGTGGAGGAACATCCTACCAACCACCTGTGATGGTTACAAAAGGTCTAGCCCAGGTGAAGCTATGTCTCTGCTGAGACCTGTTGTCCTCAAGCAGGGGGGGAATAAAACACACAAGTGGAATTCTTGCCCGAGTTGCTTTTGCTTCAAGTTTTCCCTGGAAAACTTCAGTGGAAAATTTCAGTGGTGCTGGCATGCATTATGATACCATGCAATTATATTATATCTTCAATTAAAATGTCAAGTTATCGGCAGAGGAAGAACGTGTTTGGAGGGCAGGAGGAGTGCAATTCTGGCCAAAATTTTCTTCAGTGGACAACGTGACTGCTGATCTGTTCTCTTGTGGTTCCACAAGAGGAAAATGCAGCTGAAAAAGCCCCTTTTTTCCCCTGCAGTGATGAGCATGCTTCTAAAAAGGCAGAAGTGAGGGGTTTTACCCCTGTGCAGTGGGAATGTAGTACGTCTCTGTAAGACAGATTATAGGTGTAGGTGCAACAGGCAGTTCTCGCCTGGGGTCTGTTAGCTGAGATCACGTGTGTGTGCAGTTGGCAAGGAGGGATGTGCTAATTTAGAGCCAGATTAAAGCTTATAAATATATTTTAGAGACATGGTGCTCATAACGTGCTAGCCTCATTTGATGGCCAAAGGCAAAGACATTTTGAATGTCACGGCGGAAGTGGGAACGTGCTGGCAGCCTTCATGGGGTACAAAGCTGCTAGCAGGGGGTGGTGGTGGTGGTCTGGGTAAATAAACTATTCTTCTGAAATATGTTCTCCTTTACATTTTTGCTTCTATGTAGATTCTCACATAGGGAACTTTTAGCATCTTTTGTATAACAGTTGATTATAATATTATAGGCATATAATAGAAGAGCTGGAGAGTGGAGGAGGGAGTTTGGATGAGATGTGGAGCAGAACCACAACCTTCCTAACCACGGCCGTGTCTGATTCCGCCCTCCTTTTCTTCATCAGATGATTGATTAATCATCATCATGGATTAATCATCACGGAATTATCAAGGCTTCTCTGCCCCAATTTTAGGAAATAACGTAGCCGCAGTCAATCAAGTTTTGGTTGTCCAAACGCCATGCCTGCCCTGAGAGATGACACACCACCAAAACGGTTTCTCCCAGTTAGCCCTGCTGTCATTCTGTGAAAGAAAAAACCTGCTTAGCTGTTGCCTACATGGAGTAATGGGAGGAAAAATAGGAGGGAAAATGTACTTCCTCTCGAGGCTGGGACATGCGGTGGCTTTGCTTGGTGAATGAGCTGCTGAACTGGGCCCTGTTTCAGGGCTCTCTCTGACAAGACTCTGCAAGATTCCAGCCAAGGGCTTTCACGTCCCTGCTTGTAACAACCTGTATAGGACACAGCTTGCATCCCTCACTCTCCTTAGTCCCCTCTCTTTTTCT
>JAVJGG010000001.1:42913870-42931231 GCA_035590195.1 Aviceda cuculoides | reverse complement strand
GCTGGCAGTACAGGTGGGCGCGGCGGGCCGGGGCGGGGTGGGCTGAGGTGGGCTGAAGTGAGGTACGGGGCTGCGGGCCCGGGAGCCGCCGGGGCTGCGGAGCCCGGCTGGAAACGCCCGCGCCCCCGCTTCGCAGGGCTGCCCACCCTCTTTCTGCCCCGGGCGTGGGCCGTGGGCGCGGCTGCCCCGGCTTGAGACGCCCTCGGCAGGCAGACCCGCCGCGGGGTGCCGGGGGACACGGCCACGGCCACCGACACCTCCTCCGGCCCCGGCCGCTCGCTATCCCCTTTCCCTGCCCTCTCGTCGCGGCGGAGAGGGCTGGCTGCCAGCCGGCTCCGATTTTTCGTGTGCCGGTGTGTTAGCACAAAGCCCCGCGTCCGGGCCGCGGGTGCTGCCGGGGTTTGTGCCTTTGCTCCTTCCTCTCGGTTGTTATTTTTTTTGCCTCGCAGAATGCGCAGACCGGTTTAAAGTTGCTGCAGGCGCTCCATCGCTCGCTAGCCTTTCCGAAAAGCTAAACTTTGTGCCAAATTTTAGCTCGGTGTGTCGTCTTTAAGAACTTGATGGCAGTCTTTTTTTTTTTTACTTTTTTTTTTATTGATACTTTCTATGTGCTGCTGATGGCAAAACTCAGGGTATGCACGGAGTTTCTCTCTTATCTGACTTATTTTAAGAACGGCTGCACTTAGCATAAATCGGGGTGGTTACTCAGATACAGCAAATACAGCAGAAGAGAGCAGAGAAAGGCAGGGCAACTGAGCACATGGCATTAGTTTGAAATGGATTCAAACTAAAATGCTTCCTTTGGATGACTTGCTTGTGCGTTTGAGGGATTTGGGGGTTTCCATGTACTTTTTTCTGGTGTGCTTTCTGGTTGAAAGAGTTTTCACTCGCACACTGATAGTGAGCCCTCTAAGGCATTGCTTGAGAGATTTCCAAATCTCTGCTTTTAGGTCTCTCGTCCTTGACTGGAGTTCTGCTGTGTTGCTGTTGAAAATACTGCTGTTATGCGAAGTTTGCACACTTCTCCTTCAAATGGAGACTCTCCAAAGCCGTCATCTGCCAGCCCAGATGGACTGGCTTTCAGTTTGCTGCGTGCGGAGACAGCAAAACCAGAGCGTGGTACATCTGTGTGCACCGCGCGGGATGGAGGGCCATCAGATGGCTTAGACAAATGAGCACCCAGGCTGTGCAGGCACTGAGTGCCTGACGATTTTAATAGGGAGCGAACAGCTCGGTTATCGCTGAGAATCTGGGTCATAAGTAATTTACTTTTCTGGTGACTGGTGCCAGAAAGAAAAGTTATTTCAGGGCCAATATTTCAGGCTGTTAAATAGGGAAAGCTTCTTGTCTAATTCAGTTATTAGTTGTCTTATCTACTGTTTCCAGTTGCTTCTAAACTTGTTTTTTTGTGTTGTTTTTTATTTAAGCTATGGATTCAAGTGTAACTCTGAATTTCCTAAGGAAAATTGCTGTTACTGTGACCAAACACTTACTGTCCACATGTTTCACACATGAAATACAGGAGTTAGTTTATGCAATCAAAATGGAAGGACTTTATATTTTTATGTGGAATCAGAGGCAGTGGAAGCGGTGAGATGCCTGATTTGCCTGAACCTCTTTTTGTTATAGTATGTTTGAGGTGGTGGTCACAGGTCAGTGCTATGCAGTGAAATTTTACTTTTTAAAATTATCCATCTAAGTGTTTTGCTGCTTCTCTCAGTGCCGTGGCTTGTAGGGCAAAAGTTGAGCCAACTCTGAGTGATAGCCAGTTTGGTGGCTTGACAGCTGTAAGTGGGAACTATCCTTGCAGCTAACAATATCTGGTTTAATTTGCTCTAATAGTCTATTGCAAAATTTTTTTTTTTTCTAGATCATTGGGACAAGTTTAATGTACTAATTGTATTATTGTGGACACTTGGGGTGCTCACTGTTAATCTTTGTTGGGAATCGGTTATTTACTCCTATGTTTGTCTCTGTATCTAATTACAGACAAAATATCACCTTTCATCCCTGCCTCCCCAGGAGGTTCTCCTGGACGGGATGCTGTAGCTTAGTTTTCACTTTGCGGATTACTTTTATTCTAAAATGCATTTAACAAGAGAAGGACCCTTGTGATAATAAATCAGTGTCTAAAACATGGGGTTTAGAAACAGATTTGCTGGGAGCTTCTGGCGGAAATTTTGGTCTTCAACTTTTATAGCACAGAGTGTGACTGTTGTGTGGTCAGGCAGCTGGGCAGAAGTAGGGTCCTGAAGTGCTTGCTCAGCATAGACTGAACCTGGTGCAGAAGTATAGTTCTGTATTTGGTGAAGCATCTTGTCAAAACAGCTGTAGCATAGTTATTGTCAGACAGATGGAACAACAGGTTCTTGATACTTCAATGCTCCAAATGGGGAATTTTAACAGTAGAAAAAAAAAAGTATCTCCAGCACTGCCGGAACATGAAATAATGAAAACTGAATCTCCCAAAGAGGTGGAAAGTCACACATCCTTGGGGTAAAGTGCATGTCTAGAAAATAAAAAGTGAAACAGAAGGTCTAACTTTATGTTTTTATAGGTGCATAATAGGGAGCTTCGTAAATAGCTGTGATAGAGTTAGAGCAAACATTTATCATAGTGGAGAAGAAGAGACAACCAGAGGCTGCCAGACACTTTGATGACGCAGAGATACAGCTGAACCTCTTTGCTGACTTTCTGCTTGTAGCCTGTGGACGGTAAGTTTAGACAGCCAGTATAGCAGTGCCTCCTTTGAAATTTGTAAGGGCTCAGTTTCTTCAGGGGGCAGGAAGATACTTTTTTTGTACTTAATAGAAGTTAAGAGGTTTTGAGCAACTGCTTTTCTAGGCATCTGACAGGAAATGATCTTGTTTACGTGTGAATATATGATCAGGGTCAGAGTGTGTCTGAGAGCAACCAACTCTCTGCTGCATTTTCCTGACTGGGGTCAAGAATAGCATGAATGTTAACTTGCAATTAAGTAGATAAAGAGAGCCTGAGAGTCTGTGCTGCACACTGAACTCTTTATTCCTATTTTCATTTAGAGAAACAGTTACCATGAGGGGAGACTTCTGAATAACTTCAAAGTATTAAAAGATTACTTGATAAAGTAATTTAAGATTATAATGTTTTCTAAACAGCTTCTTTATTTTCAGCAGTAATCAAGCTAGGAATATAAAGAATTATTTGCATTCAATAATTCTGCTTTTAGTCTTGACCATCTTCATTTGGGTTTTGCCTTGCTCTAGGTTAAATGAACAGAGTAGCTTCAAAGCAGTAAGAGAAAGGAGACAGCTTTGGCAGGTACTTCTGTGACACGTGAATCATAGTCATTCAAGTAACATAAAAATTTCACAACCAGAAAGCAGAATTTATATCTACGAGCTAAATAGAGAACTGGTCAGAGTATGTGCCAGAGAAGTAAAACAAATCATTTCAGCCTGGCTTGAGGGGCTTTCAGATAATTTCGAGATAAATGGCTTGCAGTAACTAGTTCTCATTTATCTACAAAATTAAAAGTTCAAAGCACCGTGGTTGACTAGAGAAACAAAGATTGTCTTTCCCAGTTGGAGACATGTTAATGTGTTGTCTTACATTTTTCTTAGTGGTTCTGCTCTCAAATACATAAATCAATTCAGCTGCTATTAAAAGGATTCCCAGCATTTCTTCCCTTGCTGGTAGAAATACATGTAAAATGTTCATGAATTTCCCAAGTGATTGCTGATTTTTAAGCTTACAAGTTATATTTCAAAACCTATTTCCTTTTCAGTTCTGCGTGTATTTTTGTAGATAACTGCTTTTGTTCCTTATTTCTGAAATGGTTTTAGCATTTGCTCACTGTGGGTTTATATATTTATAAAATGCTACAGATTGTGTCTTGTGCTCTCTTTTTAAGGAAGCAAGTTAACTTTATTTAGCTGTTCCTGAAAGTTTACTTAAGTGCTGCAGAGTTATTCACAGTTGTGAATTAGGATAGAAAAACATTTGGATGAAAGTAGCTTCTAAGAAAAGGAGTCAACTTGCTAGACTGATATTACTTTTTTTTTGCTAGGGGTGACAATGGCATGTAAGAGGGTTCCTCATGCTCGGTGGCTTCTGCTTGTCATTAAGTTATCAACCTAAGGATTCTTTTGCAGAATCCATGGGGCTTTGGGCTGGAGTAAGATAGGTTGAGAGTAAGCAAACAGAAATGTAAACGAATAGCAGAGAGAGGGTTTTGGCAAAAAGAGTAACACTGTAAATTTTTTGGTATCAGATCCAAAAGGATAACAAATTTAAAGCAAGTGAAATGGCCACCAGTCTTCTAAGAGCTTTGTTTATTTTGCAGTTGACACTGTAAGCAGTCTTCATAAATACTGAAAAAAGGGAGTAAACATTATTGACCTTAATTCAGTCTCTTGTGTTTGAGCAGGTCAGTGTGTGATAACAGAAGAACTGGTAGCTGAAACACATGAATATATTTTAATTCTGCACTTCGAGATCATGAACTCTTCTTCATAAAGTGATCCCGTAGGAAATGTGTTCTAAAGGAAATGCTTCTTTCTGATTTGATCCCAGTTAACATGGAGGGTGACTGACAATCCTTTGCACTTCAAACGTGGAAGCAAAATGTGTGAGACTGAGCTAGGCCATGGAAGTGTTTATGATTTTTATTCATGCTATCTTGCAAAAAGGATCTAATTAGTAGTAATATAGGGAAGTGTCCTGAAACTGATACAATCTTCTTGAGTGGATGTTGATAAGAATCCTTCTTATTGAGGGTGGTGTTGATGTCGGTCTTAGTTGCAAGAAAATGTATAGAGTTCTTCTAGTTTCTATGCATTCCTAGTCACATTCCAAGGATGTTTGATCTTGGGAGGAAAAATTTCATCTGTTTGGCCTTTAAAAGTCAGCTTGGTAGAAACGGATACAGGAGGTAACGGCAGCACAGTGTTCAGCAATGCTTCCTGTTGCAAACCTTTCCCTTGCTAGTCCTCCGTTCTTGCCTCTGAACTTAACATTTCTCGTCATAGTACTAATGTAAGCATTGAATTCTTGCTTAGGCTGGAATAGAGTGTGTTAGCTGACCTAATTAACTCTGGAATCCTGAGAGCAGGCCAGAATTTAAGTTAAAGTCCCTATCACTTGATTAGTGGAAGAAAAGAAACCTCCCAAACCTTCATGTAAATATTGGTGTCATCCTAGGACAGTTCTCTCTAATGCTGGTACTCATAGTACTTCCTTCTTACTACCCGTCTCCCTTGTTCTGGGTTTTCTTTCTGCACTGCTTAAAACAAAACTCTTTGGGATCCTATGTGGAATTTTTGTATATTCGCTGTAATCGATAACTGTAAACCCCTTCCTTGTTGTGCACAACCACAGAGGGAGAGAGCGGCTGTAATTTTGTGGTGTTACCTGGGAGGTCTGGCAAGGGCTGCTCCTGCTTCAACTTGCTCCTGCTTCGACTTTCCCCGGCTCTTACAGCCCACCCCTTTTCCTCTCCTCCTCAGTTTTCTGCTGTGCTGAGAACCTGCCGGCATTGTGACATCGAGGCGTAGGCTACCAAGGGGGATGGGGTTTCTGCTGCTCCTGCGTTACGCTTCGGCTGGCAGCTTTCGGGTTGGTTGGCAACTCTGATGTCAAGCTTGTGTCAAAGTGAACCTTGATCTTCCTTGCTTCTGTTTCTGGTGATCTGTGAAGATACCTCACCACTGCATGGCCTTCAGAAAGCTCACTTTCTGACTTATTGCTGGCCTTTTGAGGTGTGATGAACTGGATGCTGAAGAGTTTTTCAAGTTGTTGCTGCGAAATTCAGAATAAATTTTTGCAATTTTGTGTGTTGTATTCCTTTTTATTACTAAAAATCAGATTAGGATGGCTGTCATGTTTGTTTGATATGCTGGAGGGAAATGTGTGTAAAATCGGGTGCTTGAATTTCTTTATCCTCATTTGAGTCTTTGCTTAATGAGTATACCATATTCTTAACACTAATTTAGAAATGCTGCACTTCACATACTTTGCACATTAGAAGAGGCAAGAAGCCCATATTTAAAATGGTCAGCTGATTGTATCCACCTCAGGATCCATTCTGTGTTATTAAAATGTTACAGTCATCTTTTATCAAGCTAATTTTACCAGTTGCTGAAGCCCCAAGCCCTTCTCCAAAGGCAGGTGAGCCATTCATGTTCACACATGTGTTTACGACCTGGAAGAATGGGGTTGGAGCAGATGGAAGCTCAGATGCATTGTAAATTAAGAGAAGTAAATCTCTGTGTGGGGCATAATAAGTGGATAGAGTTGGGGAAACAGGTTTGGATAATTTAAACAGGAGCTTTGTGATGGCTGATGTTCTAGTGGGGAGCCTGAACCCAGTTCCTGAACCAGGTCAGCAAGGTCTGGGTTCCCTTCTCCAGCCCTGTGGCTCCTCAGTGAGTGGCTATCAAGAGCACTGTCCCTCTCCTGCTTCTCCAAGCATTCCCATGTTGAACAGGCAGGCTGTCACAGGGTTGACAAATGTGGGACTTGGTTCTGGCATTGCAGGATACTTGTGTTAATACTGGGATATTCATACAGAGTTCAAATTAAGCTAAACCGAAGAAGCACAAACTTTTGAATAGCTTCTAAATATTTGTGCTTTCCATGGAATAGGTTTCTGCAGGAGTCAGTGGCCATTATAAATGTCTATTCTTCACTAAGTGCAAAGGGTATTTTTCAACTTGACTTTTTCTAATGTAATTATGTAGCAGCAAGTTAATTAAACTTGCCTACAACATAAACATCCTGCTCTGCCACACATGTTCTCTCCCCAGAGAGAAGATGAAAAACAAACTGCATGTGGTTGACCTAATCACTTTGCTTAATGCAGAAGCAGAAAGTGCCAGCTGCTTCTGTTAGGTTGTCCTGTGTAGGTTCTAGTGCTGTACTTACCGTGCCATGAAAATTAAGGCATGTGTGCAAGGACTCCTGTTTACTTACGGACGTTGCCTTGATATGCACTCTGATCACCTGCCAGTGCTGATGAATTATTCTTGTGGGGGATCACTGCCTGCTGGTAATGCTGCCAGACAACTTTCTTTTTAGGGTGCTTGCAAAGCTGGTACCATTTCAGGTTTTCTGTACCATGTGTCTAATGCTGAAATGGGAGGGGAGGGCAGGCTGAAGTGGTATAGGAGAAATGCTGTTTCTTTGTGTGTGTTAAGCTGACAGTCTTATTTTTGAGAACCTGCTTTGGAGCAGGAATGTCAGTGTCAGGGGAAGGCTTTTTGGTAAGGGTATGCGTTTTTTTTCTTTTTCCTTCCAGGTGTAAATTCCTGAGTTTTCGATGAGGCTGGAGATTTTTGAAATCTTGATTGATGTTTAGGCATTGACAGATCAGTTTCCTGAAGAGTTCAGTTTGCGTTGGGAAGTTGATTTCATTCATTGCAGTGGAGATGTAACAGAAAGCATGAGATCTGCTGGGCAGAACGGCAGGATGCTATATTAAGGAGCTGGTTTCTGACCCTGGCTCTGACTTCCTCTGTGGTAATAGTCATATTGTTTAAACTGGTTTACACTGTAATCACTAACTGTGTGTTCCTCTTTTTCTTGGATGCCTAGTTTGTAACAGTTGGCTCTGATTTTGCAAAACTTTTGCAGGGTCACAGCTGGAGCTGAAATCAGCAGAAGCTGTGATTTGAATGTATGAATAAAATAAAATAAAAATTGGGTCACAACTATCTCAAAGCTAGAGAGGCTGAAAATTCATTGCGCCTCAGTTCCCCATATGTGAAATGGGATGATAATGTCGTCCTCCTTTTATTGTTTGGTACATGACTCCTTCATAAGCGTCGATTACAAGCACAAGAGAAGAAAACCATAAGGAAACTCTTTATTAGCGTATAAGTGCCAAGTGAATAATACCTGATGCTCATTGCACAATGAAAAGGGGCAGTTTTGAATAATTCCTTGTCTGGGAATCACTGTCCACTTAAAGCACTGAACAGGAAAGTAGTCCTGCTCTTTTTATGTATTGTCATAATCATAGGTGATTAAGTTAACACATGCTTTCTTAATTAGAGTTTAAACCTTCTGAGTACTGTATGCCTCAAGTTTAATGTAGGAATATTTTTATTTAATTTCTCTATATCCAAGAATTATAGAATAATTTTGGTTGGGAGGGACCTCTGGGAAATCTGTGGTCCAGCTTCCTGCTCAAAGCAGGGCCAGCTTCAAAGTTAGAAGAGGTTGTTCAGGGCTGCTGGTTGAGTTTTGAGTGTCTCCAAGGATGGAGATGCCACAGCCTCTCTGGCCCAGGGCTTACCCCGCCTCATTGTGAAGAATTTTTCCTTGCGTCAAACAAGGAATTGTTTTTGCTACAACTTGATACCATTGCCGCTTGCACTTCTGCTGTGCATCTCTGAAAAGAGTCTGTCTCCATCTTCTCCATATGTAGGAGAGACAGCAGTGAGAAGCCTTCTCCTTCTGAAGGAGGCTGAACAGACCCAGGTCCCTCAGCCTTTTCTTGTCTGGCACGACGTACCTAGCTTGCACTGATCTGTGGGTTAGTCCATCCCAGGCACAAGGCTTTGCATTGCTTTCGTCAAAGTTCAGGTGGTTTTGTTCAGCCTGTTCCTCTGGGCAGTCAGGATGCTCCAGAAAGGCAGCCTACCCTACTGCATCCTGACTGCTCTCCAAGATTTGGTCTCACCAAGAGGTTGCAGAGTGTGTGCGTGCTGGTCCATCGGCCAGCTCTGAGGCATTTAGCGGTATTGACCCCCGAAGCACAGCACTTGTACCTGTTTGCTAGTTAGACTTCAAACCACTGGCCATTATGGTGTGCTAATGTAAACTGGTAACATGAACGGTAGCAAAGCTGCAGGCGACAATTGTTCTCCAGAGGTATCAAGTGGAAGTTCAGACCTTTTGAGGTGTCTGTTTTTTGAATGCTCCAGCTCGAAAATGTTGTTGGCTAAATCTACAGTTATTTTTTCCAGCGGTAGCTTGAGTAGTAGTTATCATTGCAGAAAAATCTGCAGGGTTAGCTACTGACTCTTGGGTCCAGCTTCAGTTGTGTTACCCTGACGCAAATCCACAAATAAATTATACGTGAGTGGAGTTCTTGCTGACTTGAGGTGTTCATGTAAGTGCAAGAGAAATTGCTTAGCTGAAACTCCCTGCAGGTTTTTTCCAGGCAGATGTATTTTGAGAGCTAAAGAGGTCTTTAAATGATAAATAATCAGCTTTATAGTAGTCCAGTGAGAGCAGTGTTTTGCTACTTATTAATTAAGTATTGTTGCTTTCCTTTTTTTCTGTTGCTACCCTGCAAAGGCATAACAATAGTTTCATTTGTGTATAACTGACCTGTGGCATTAATGCACAAGAGAGGAGAATTAAATGCAAGTTTAATTAAGATGGTTTTAAAAAAACCTGTACGCTGGATTTATCATGCTTCTTGAGAACTAGTATTGATAGAAACTTCAGGTGCAAATGCAACTGCTGTGTTGGTAGTGGGGAGCTGGGCAGTGGCAGAGCCCTTCACCCCCAGATGGGAGGCCTGCGCTGCGTCATAGCGGGCTCATGGAGAGCTGACAGCTCATTTTGGCTCTGCCACAGGCTTCCTTTGTGGCAAGCCTGCACTTCTCTTCCAATGCAGGTCTGTGCTCTCAAGGGTTTACAGGAGTACATGTTAAGAGAAGTTTTTATATCTAATGAGAATGTGTGTTGCTAGCATGCTTGTGGGCAAGTGGTAGGTATTCTGAAGCATCCCCAGGGTCTACAGTCAATGTTCTTGTTATATTGCTGGACCTTTTTTCCTTGCACTTGTTGTTGGTTTCTAAACTTCGAATAGTCAAATACATGAGCTGAAGAGCAGAGGCTTTGCTGCCACTTTATAGTTGACTGTAGGGCACTGCTGGTGAATTGCACAGCAAGGTTAGTTTTTATTTTCTTCCAAAAGCCGTTTGGAAAAGCAGAACTAATTTATTGATGTAGATGCTCTGTAAGCAACATAGGGGCTTCTGCCTTACCTTGTTCGGTGTCCTGGGGAACCTGCTCTTGCACCAACAAGCTGTGGGACTGGAATGTGATGGTGGTTTCCTGGGAGCAAGTGATCTTTGCAGTTGCAGAAGATATGCCCAAAGTTTCTGTTGCTGACATAGTTGGTTTTGGTTTTTTTTTTTTTTTTTCCCCTTTCTCTGTCATAGTTTAACCCCAGCCAGCAACTAAGCACCATACAGCTGCTCACTGACTCCTCCCCTCTTCCAGTGGGATGGGGAGGAGAATAAAAAAGAAAAGTAGTAAAACTCATGAGTTGAGATAAGAACAGTTAAATAACTGAAGTAAAAGAAAATACAATAATAATTAATAAAATATTATAATAGTAATGAAAAGGAATATAACAAAAGAGAAATAAACACCGAGAAAATACAAGTGATGCACAATGCAATTGCTCACTACCTGCTGACTGATGCCCAAGCAGCAATCTGCCCCTCCCGGCCAACTGCCCCCAGTTTATATACTGAACATGACATTCTGTGGTGTGGAGTATCCCTTTGGCTAGTTTGGGTCAGCTGTCTTGGCTACGCTCCCTCCCAGCTTCTTGTATACCTGCTTGCTGGCAGAGCATGGGAAACTGAAAAATCCTTAACTTGGGATAAGTGCTACTTAGCAGCAACCAAAACATCAGTGTGTTATCTACATATTCCTCACACTAAATCCAAAGCACACTGTACCAGCTACTAAGAAGAAAATTAACTCTATCCCAGCCAAAACCAGGATGCTCTTCTCCCCTGCCCTTCTTCCCCTGCATGTAACAAAAAGAGCAATCAGTGCGCTGTAGATAAGCACTTTGCAGCGGTCACTGAGGAAAAAGCAAGCTATTGCCAACAGCGAGCCTGTGGACAGATAGAGATGAACAAGTTCAGTGGAAACGGTTACTGCTTTTTTCAAACCATGTAGCCAAAACCAGTCATTGGTTTGCACTGTTACGATCCTGATTTCTTTCCTTCCTTTTCTTTATGCTTTGCCAGCTTTTAATCTGAAGATAGTCTCTTTCACCAGGTTTTTGCATCTTGCTGTGACCTCGGTAGAAACGAGCCTCTTCTCTTGGCCAGGGCCTGAAGGCACTGTCCGAACGGCAGTGGTGGCAGGTATGGAGGCTGGATCCCCCCTCAGGAGCCTTCCCTGACATTTGCGTGGGCTCCAGGCTCCTGGTCATCCTTCCTGCTGGAAGCAAATCCACACATACTCAGCTGCTGCTTGAAGCCAGGCCTTACGCAAGTCTGTGGGGAAGCCTTTGGCCACTGCATTTGCTCTTCAAACAGCTGTTGGGTCTTCAGAGACCTGGCTGCTCAAAGTATCCCACGCGGTGCTGTCTGGGTCCCAGCAAAATTAAAATTGTCAGAAGGGCGGTCTTGGAAGTTTTCTGTAATCGCTTTCCGGATGGGTGTAATTTTGTGCCACTGCTAGCAGTGATTTGCTTGTGTGGGGCTTTCGGGGAGAGCTGCACCGTGAGGGGTATGAAAAAAGGGTGGGGAGGCCTTCTGCATCAGTGTTTTTTCTTGGAGAAAATGTTGGCCCAGCGCTTGTCAGGTGTGAGCTCGGGTGTCTTGGCTGAAGCTCCTGAAAGATGTCATTCTGGGACTGCTGTTCCTCAGCATCTGTGTTCAAGACACGAGTGCAGCATGTAAACAGGATACAGGGGGAATTTGGCCCGACTACCACTATCTTATTCCTTCCCCTAGGACTGGAGACCACCCTGCGAGGCACTGACAGCTGCTGTAACTTAAGAGGCATACTAGAGAAGGACAAATAAAACTAGAAAAGGATAAATAAACTAACAATAATCCTTTGTGAATGTTTTATTCCAGTTGTATTTTAGTAGCACTTAGATATGTAGAAATCTGGCTTGTGGTAAACATCTTTGAAGTTGGGGAGGGATAGTTTTCCGGAAAGAATATGAACTGATTTGTAATTTTTCATAGACTTCAGTCTTTTGGTTACAGGGACAGTTTCAGTCCATCTCGCAACATTTATAAACTGAAAAAAGTGTGATAAATGGGCAGCCAAGTTCAGTGGTGTTCAGCCTTTGGAAAAAACCTGGATTTTTGGGGGGTGGTAAATGTGCTGGGCTGGAGTTCAGATGTAGTACTGTGAGTTCCTGCATAATTTTTCCCTGGATTGTGATTTGCACAATATCCTCAGATAAAGTAATCCAGCAAAAGTTAAAATGAACATTTTTTTACATCTTTAAGGCTCTGACAGGTCTGTTGCAACACTTTTTTTTTTTTTTTTTTTTTTGGTCATTCTTTGACAGAAGGACATGTGAATTTCTACAGAAATGCGGACTTTAGGGGTTGTTGACTCACCGTTGCTGAGCTGTTCCTGTTCCTTTGACAATCTGAGACTGCTGTGAGAATTTTGAATAGCAACAACAGCATCTTGGCTATGAAAAGATATACATGTACCCATAGGTACATGCACATGCATGTAGGCAGCAGCGTGAATGCAAAGGTATTCTTAGAGTTGGGAAGGATCCTGGTGCAGCCAGGCCTCACTGTCAACGTTGAGATAAGTTGCTCAGTGTTTTGTCTCAAAATCACTTCTGAAATCTGTTTTCTAGAAGTCAAAAAACCCAATGTGGGGAATTGTGGAGGCTTCTGAAGTACACATGTGACTTTGAAACAGGTTTTACTGTTGTTTCATTAGAAACAGTGCTGGTAAGGGCTTTAAGGAAGATCTTATTCGTATTTTACAAAGTGTGGTTATCTGTGAGCAGAGCCAGTGCCTGAACCTCAACTTCTTGTTCCTAAAGTCTACCATCTTAAAAGCTTTCTGTAGTGCTTGGAAGAGCTTTGCTGTTAATTCCATACTAGTGAAATATCACTGGGGTTTTGTGGGTTTCTTTTTTACAACTTTAACTGCCTTACAACACTGCTTTAGCAACAACAAATATTTTAGTTCGACTCTTGCTGTGGAGGGACTAATCTCAAAATCATTGAAGAAAAACGCTCTAGTTGTAATTCCATGGCCTTGTTGTTCATAAATAATACTGAGAATGATTTTTCTGTGTTCATAGGAAAGTACTGGTGCTTACTCAGAAGAAGATTAGGAAGTTAAAGGTGGTTCTGTAACGGGTTTGTGTACAGTTATAGGATCTACCTTTTGTGAATTGCAATTTGCAGACTGGATTTAAATCTCTATTTTTAGTGTATAAAATTGTTACTTATTTAAAAATAAGCCTTAGTTCAAATGTTGGAAATTCCCTGGCCGATATGGTGTGGGAATTTGTGTTGGGAGAGTATGACTAGTACCTGTAAGGTCTGTGCTTTTACTCTTTTATTGGCTTATTTGTTTGCCTCTAGGTCCTTACACTGTCAAGGCAAACATTTTAAATATCAACCAAGTTTTTCATACCCTTAAGGCAGGCTAATCCGTTATTTGCACAGGTACTAAAAGTTTGCCCAGCCTTTGGCAGGGTGAAAACGAAATATAGTCTTCTGGGTTTGTGCAGTTCAATTGCAGATGTATAAACACAATTAAGAAGGAAAATAATTTAATCAATATTGTCCAAGAGGTGGCTCATTTAGCAGGGACCTCTGTTCATGCTCCATCTCTTTGGACTTTGGCTCTTCTAACATTCTCCAGTCTCTCAAAAAGCAAGCCACAGCTCAATCTCTCGTCCCTGGCAGTTAGCGTGTTATATTCTCCCCTGCGGCAGAGGTTAGTCTGTAAGGAATCTGCCCTCTCCGCAGCTGACTGTCGTGTGTCTTGGGATCCGCACCAGCCACCGCTGCTGCTTGTTGGGCTCTTCTATACTGAGGTTTGGCCATTGGTGCTTAGTACGTTTCTATGCTCTTGTGCAGGTGGGTGAGGTCTTTTTACATATGAATGGGAGAAACCTGCTGAATGTACTTCTGACCTTTACCTTGTACATTTAATTACAGCTCTTTTTTTGTGAGATTTGGGGTTTGGGGACCCCCTGCATGCAAAGTTAGGGATTCTGAAACACAGCTGGTCAGTGTATTTAACATCATGCGCTTGCGCTCACGTTCATTTGCTGCAACATGTTCCTTCCGGGTTGGCAGTGTCCACTGTGCTGAAGGTGACTGGCTTGCTTGCCCTCAGTCACTTTCTCAGACTTCTCTGGGGGGCTGTTTTCAAAGTTTTTTCAGTTAAACCATCAACTTTTGGGACTGCTGAGGCTAGAGATAGGAATTATTGAAGAAGAGGCGTTTAGAGAAGTTTGGGTCTAGTCAAAGTGAAAATCCAAGTGGAGAGGGACATGTGGATGAAGGCAAAATGTAGCAAGTGCTCATTCAATGTGGAAGTACATGACTGAAAGGGCTGCATTCCCTTCTGTGGTGACTTTTTCCTTTTTCTAAAGACTGACAAAACCAGCTATCTCATCTGTCACACCCAAAAAAAAGTTGTCAAATGATTTTAATCAAAGACTGTTTAATTTACCCTTGTCAGATGAATGGACTTCCATAGGCCGTGCTTACAGTCCTGCTGTATTCATTGCAGTGTGAAGTTACTCTTCTGATTTTTCTCTTGGGTTGTGTTAAACATACCTGTGATTGAGGCATGTTAGTTAATGGGAGAGTGCAACAGCTCTAGACCAAGTATGCAGGGCTCCATATGATGTCTAACTGAAAAGCGAGGGTGAAGCTTGCATTCACTAAAACTGAAAAACAATTAGCTGTGACTAGGGACAATTTTCAGATGATTAAAACCCAAGCTCATACATTTTTATGACTATGCAATCTCATAATTTTCAGCTAAATTAAGACAGCAAGCAAGTCTAAACTGTACTTCCCTTCTATGCCAATAATAACAAATGAGAGGCGTCTGCAGAGGATGAGTTTGGTTATGTCTCCTTTAGCATTTTTGTACATTTAAAATATCTGGTAGCCTTAATACCCTCTGCTCTCCTTAGTTTTATTTTTATCTGTAGTACTGCTTAATGAGCTATTAGAAATTAAATTCCTAGATAGTCCTGCTGGCTGCTCTCCATTGCAGGATATTACTGCAATACTGATTGCTGCAGTAATAGCTAGAACACATATTTTTGTTTCTAAATGTAACATTAAAAATCAGCAACTTGTTTTTTCTTCAAAAATGTACATTCTTGCATCTCTTCTTTGAATAGTATTACTGAATGACAGTGATATGGCAGTGATTTACTCTGAGGTTATCTTCATTAGTGTCATCCTGAATAGCTTCCTTTAGCTATTGTCGAATTGTCAGGTATCTAATTAATCTGGTTATACTGGCACTGTATAAATGAGGTGTAAACAGCAGCTTCAGCTATTATTTGAAATTTACCCCAATACTTAGTCCAACTATGTTTGCAACCAAAACCCACTAATGGAAATGATCCCTTGGCTCTAGTGGTCCTATTTTTCCCCACCTTTCCTCTTTTGCTGGTATGGGGCTACTTTGACCTCTTAATGACCAAGACAGGCTGCTGCTCCAATGGACTCTGAATAATTTTCATTTAATCTTCAAAATAATACAAGCTGTAGAAATTTCAGTTGAAAAACTAAATAAGATGGCTTAAATACAAGTTTCTTTTAAAAAACAAATTGTGTCTGATATTTGGGTCATTGTTTCAATCCTTCATTGGAGTAATAGGAACTTTTTTCTTATGCTGGACCTGAATTGTCTGTCTAGAGTGTGTTCTTTAGTGTAGGATTATGCCCTGTTTTAAGAGGTGAGGGCACTGAGGTGGCATTTCTAGAATTATGTGAATGTACAGTATAAAGTAGGTCTTTAAACTGTGGTTTTAAGGTAATAAGTTTATAGCCGTAAGACTTGTAAGCCTTATTTAGGACAATTGATTTTCAGAAGTGGTAATGTATTTTTCCTGTAGTGATATTAAACCTCCGTGCTGAATGCCCTCGATGGGTTCTTGTTTTTGGTGGATGTTGCAAGTTGAGGCTTTGAAAGAGAAACTACCTGATTTTCTTGCTAGGCTGGAGATGTTTTGGCTCTTGTTTTACATTTCAGAGTATCTTGATGTGACCTGCGCCCACATGTTGTGTCCTGTAGAACATCTGTTCAAGAGCATGACTGTTTATGTAGTTGGGAGGGGTTCTGGGCATTAAGGATAAATAAAACCACACTGCTGTGGGAGTACCTAGGGACTGTTTTTGGTTGGTGACCATGATCAAGATTCTGTTAATAAGCTAGTGAAATTTAATTTTGTTCAGGAGTCCAAAAATACAAAGCTTGCTTAGAAGAGGGAGCAGGAAACAGAAGCAGCATGGATACCAAGTCTTTAATTACCTGAAACTAGTACAGAAGTGTCCAGAAGTGCCTGCTGAATAAAACTCAAGTATTGGTGAAACTAATTATGCTTTGAAATTATTTGGAGTTCAGCAAGTCTGGTTAAACTGTCTTATGAAATTATTTTAGAAACGAGGCTGGAAAATCTGTTATGTGTTGGTAGCTTTATTAAAATGGTAATGTCATTCTAAAAATGCAGATGAAAATTAATTTTTGAGAATAGATAATGATGATCAAAAGCTGAGAAGACGGAAAATTTCTTTGGTGTTGTCTGAATTTTTTTTTTTTTTTTTAATAGTGATCACATGGAAAATATTTGTGGCTACTTAATGAAATATACTAATCTTGTCACTGGCTGGCAATATCGGTAAGTCTTTTATGGTGCTTTTTCATAATGTTGGTCTTTGCAGCATCTAAATGAACATATTTCATTTTTTTTTAAAATAATATTTGGATTTCCCTTTTTCTATTAGGCAAACTTTATGGAAGAGTCTTATGCTTGTCTTAATATAGATTAAGCTAATGTGTAGATGAATAATATTTGTCTTAAGGTGTGAATAAAAAATGCATAGGAAGTATGAAGCAGTTAACTCATTTGGTGGCTTATAACTATGATCGTATGTGTAGAAAGCATGTACAGCATTAATTTTTTTCTCCTTTTCCATTAAAAATATTGTCTTTGTTTTTTCTGCTGAGTCTTCAGCTTTATGCCAAATCATGCCATCATTTAAAAAAAAAAAAAAGGACTTTTTTTACTGAAAATTCAAACTCAAGCAAGCTTTTGCCTTTAGTTCCCCAGGAAGTCTGTCTCCCCTGGAATAACTTGCTTTTCTTTGGCAGGTGAAATTCTGTGGTCAGGCTTCTTGCTTGATGCTGTTCCTAGAGCAGCACAGTGCAAAATTAATACTGGAGAGACAAGTCCTTTGCATAATGGCCTCCTGGCCAAATTCCTGTACTACCACTGGCGTGCAGTGACTTGTGTCAATATACTTATCATTAAACTCAATTGAATAGTTGAAGTATAATGTTGACCTTAATTTTTTTTTTTTTTTTTTAATCTGGAATTGCTTCAGTTTCACAGTTTTGTGTCTCAAGTGTAACTGGGGGTGTTTTACCGTT
>JAVJGG010000001.1:42900356-42910482 GCA_035590195.1 Aviceda cuculoides | reverse complement strand
GTTAGTTCCTGAGCCCCCCTGCCCCAGCCAACTCCCCCCAGTTTATATAATGGGCATGACGTCCCATGGTCTGGAATACTCCTTTAGCCAGTTTGGGTCAGCTGTCCTGGCTGTGTTCCCTTCCAGCTTCTTGTGCCCCTCCAGCCTTCTTGCTGGCTGGGCATGAGAAGATGAAAAATCCTTGACTTAGTCTAAACGCTACTTAGGAACAACTGAAAACATCAGTGTGTTATCTACATTCTTCTCATACTGAACCCAAAACATAACACTATACCAGCTACTGGAAAGAAAATGAACTCCATCCCAGCTGAAACCAGGACAGATATTAATACCACTTTCTGGTATGCTAATTCATGTGGACAAATTGCCTAGGGATGGATGTGACTGAAAAGAGCAAAATAAAATGAGCAATTTGGAAGCATGCTTTTTTTCACTACACATTCAGGTGTAGTGCATTTTGGAAAAAAACAGAAATAATTACCTTTGCATCTTGACTGACAGAATGGACTGACTACTGGCTGATTTAACTTGTGAATATTTCTAGGATAGATCATGCAAATCTAAAGATAATACTAACACAAAATTTATTGCTGAATTGCAAACCTGTGTTAGAAGTAGTGTTGATATTAATGATTATTTTAATGTTAGTGTAATTAGTGTAGTGTGATACATTTCTTGGCAAAAAATAAGTTTCTAATGGAGAGCTTTTTAATTTAGCAAATAAGGCTCTAGGAAAGATGAATAGTTAAAAGCTGAACTTAGACAAACTGGGACAGAAGAGTGCTCTGTATTGTGAGTGTCCTTAACCTTAAAATATGTGGCTGAGCATTGTGGTAAGTTCATCAGTGGGAAGCTATAAATGGGTATTGAAAATATTTTCCCTGGTATGGTATGCTGATATTGTCATTGTTCCTTGATTTAAATCAAGTGCTGTGGTATAATTATTCAGTAGGCTAGACAAGGTGACTGCCTCTTTAGACCTTAGAACCTGTGAATCTCTCTATCCACAGCAGACTGTTCTTGCAAACAGGTAACTGCTGCTATCCTGTTCATATCTTTTATTAGCAGTAAAGTCTCCTATAGTGCTAATGCAAAGACATGTGAAGTCCTGTCAGGTACCCAGGAAAACTTCAGCTGGCATTCTTGTGGCTTCTGGGGTTTTTTTTGTTTGTTTGTTTGTCTTTATGAGCTGATTCATCTGCTTTATCTTCTGGAAGAGAAGTTTGTCTTCCAAATTCATTTTAAAACTGAAGCTTTACAGGTAGTTGCTTTTCAGTTTGATTCATCAAGTTACCTCTTACTTGTGATAAATTTCTTAGTAGTGTGGTACAACATTTACAACATATGGTAAACTTAAATAGTATTTGTACTTTCCTACCTATTGCATGAAAACAGCAACAATACAGAATATGGCATTAATATTTACAGTATTCATGCTAATGGCTCTCTTAGCATTTTTTCTTTCTTTTATCTGTTGTTGTATTTTGGTGTTTGAGAAGCTACCTTTAAGTGAGGTAATGTTTCAGAAGTGGCTTCTTAACTTTTTCACTTTTCAAATAGCAATATGGCATTCAAAATTTGAGGGAGGAAAGAGGAGAGTGTGTGAGCTAGAGCACTGAAGCAGTGGCTTGCATCCTCTATTTGGGATTCTCAGTGGGTAGGAAGTGAAGTGGAATGATTTTTCTTAGCATTGCGAAGAGCACAGAAAACCATTCATGTTCTCTTTTGATTGTTACTGAATTTGGTGACACAGCATGATTATTTATCAACTTAAAATTTTTCACCTGTACAAATGAAGAATCCTCAATAATGGTAGCTTTTATGAATGTCAGTCTGCTTACCTTTTTGAAGCGAAAATGCTTGTTAGATACAATGCCTACTTTTTTTTTTGAAGATACAGTTAAAATACTAAAAGGGCAGGTGCATGCCTGTTACACTTGAGCATGATACAGCTTGAATACTTACAAATTCAGTTTGAGAAGCTGTGGGAAGAACAGCTTCTCTTTCAAAGGATCTGCTGCACGGTGACCTTTTTTGATTTGCCTGTGAATTGCACTATAGCTGGGTCTTCTGTCAGTCCCTTTCCCTTCTACTTCCCCTTGTTCTTGGCCGAATACGTGTCACACTGCTGACTTGGATACCTTGCAAAACAGGAGATCTAAGAGGATCTTTATGCTGACTTGTGCTAAATGCAGGTGCGTGTGCTTGCAAAGCAAGATCTATAGCCTGTGTACTTCTGATAGATTTAGAGTTTTTAATCACAGTGCTTTTTCCTCCCCTGACACTATTTTTTTTTTTTTTTTTTTTTTAAACAAATTTGAGTATATAAGCAGGAAAAACTTAGGACTGTTCAAAGTGTGTTTGTTGAAAGGGGAGATGTGCCTATTTGAACTTCGATGCTGAGTATAGCATGACTTGTCCTATTGCCTGACCTGATCCTGGGATGAGATGCTTGGGTGCTACCACATAGTAAATTACTAAGAGTGCAGATCACTAGAAGGATTGTGGTGACTTGTCAACTAATTATCTATGTCTTTTTATTTTTATTTTTTTAAAATCCAGCAGAGTTTTTCAAACTAATGGAAAAAAACTTGCACACAAAGACTTGTATCACATTCATGACTGGAAGAAAATAAGACACATGTTCTGATAGCAGCTGGTGTGTTTGCATAGGCAAGGCTGTGTAACTAAGCATTTTACTAGCTTTATGCCCTGTCACTCTTGGGACATCCTAAGGTTGACTGTGCACCAAAGAGCCAATGCTCTGTAAATTCACACCATAGCATGCTATGTAGCCAAGCCCTAAAATGTTCCAAATACCACATACCATGAACTTGAATTAATACATATTGCCTAAGTATTTATTGCATAAAACCTTAAAAGCAGTTCCTGGAAGGGATTGCAGGTAAAGGTGCGGAAAAAAAATAATCAGTAAGATACTGTCAGGATTGGTGAATTAAAAAACTAGGTAGTGCCATAGCAGTTAAATGAGTGAATGCATCTCAGATTATTTAAAGAAATTCTTTTGTTCTGCTAAATCTATCTGTTTTTACATTTAACTTAACTGCCAGAACATGTAATAATTGCAGAGTAGTGCTGTCCATTTACATTGATACTGTTTGTTTGTACCTCCCCAGAGAAGGGGCTAGCGTGTATAGAAGTTTGCTTTCCTCCCCATGATGCAAAATCAGGCAATATTTTGCTTCTGTGAGTGCAAAGAGAAAGGTATGTAGGTTTTTGGAAGACCACAACGTGCTGCTTGATGGCTGGTGTGCTTTGCCGCTATGCCTCTGGGAAAATGTGCTGTTGCAGGTTCTGTGATGTAGGGGTATGTAGCTCCATGTGAAGGAGGAAAGGAGCTTGGAGGAGAGCAAGGGGGACAATGACAACAGGAAACCTGTAATTTGAACACATAGTGAAGGTGAAAATATTGCTTTTTTTTTCCTTCCCTATCTGCAAAGTAAACAGTGAGATAGTCCTAAGCGTGGTGGCAGTGCAGACAATAAATGAGAATCCTATATGGTTTGAGCCAAATTGAATGATACAGGTCTTTTCCTTTAGCTGGATCTCTTCTTGTAGGGAGTGAAAAGATCTTGATACCCACGGATAGTACCTCATAGATCCTCTTCCAGGCTGTGCAGAGCACAGAGCTTAATTACTCCTCACACAGAGTGTGTGTGGAGTCCCCCCCGATCAACCAGGCTTGACAGTGTGTGATATTTACTGCAGCAAGTATCATGTTCAAATTCCTCTTTGCTTTTTTTTTTTTTAAGTCACTGATACTCTTTTGCTTCTTAGTAAGCTGCCACGTATTACCATGGGAATTTCATCATGCATTTAATGACTCTTTAATAGCTGCATGAAGAAAAAAAAAAGTACAGTTAACTTTACATACAACTATTACCTTGTAGTTTTATTATTGTTGTAAAATCATTTGGGATCCTCTGTGTTCACAGCTAAACATGTGTCACAACACACTTCCATCATCTGATAAATGATTGTTTTGATTGACAGATGATGTCTCAGGCTGAGGGCCAGCAGAGAGACTTGATCAGGAGCATAGAATGCCTTCCTGTCTCTGGTCACCTTACATCCTTGGATCAAGACCTATTAATGCTCAAAGCAACTTCCATGGCAACCATGAACTGCTTAAATGACTGTTTCCATATTCTCCAGTTACAACATGCTTCTCAACAAAAGGGATCCTTACCAGCAGGTGGGTATAGATGCTCACAAAGAGCAGAACTCTATAACAAATACAAATCCTTTCCTCCTTGCAAAAAAATGCTTGTTCCACTAAATTCGGTTTCACGCAGGCAGAGAAAACTGCTGGCTGCCTGGTTTCTTGTGAGTTTTTCCAGAGTCTGACTTGATGGTGTTGGGTAGAACTCCAATGAGTATATTGTATTTTTTTTTTTTTTTTGTTATTTATTCTATCTAGAATTCTGTGGCAGCAACTGCATAAGAGTAACATCTAATTCTTGTGGAGCATCTCACAACAGAATGAAGTATGTAAGGCACCACAACAAGAAGGCTGCCTTTGGGATATAACTGGCCCTTCAGGAACAGTAATAGTACAGGGAGAATTTTATGGGATTGCAGATTCTAGGATATGTGGTGTCCAGTACAGCTCTGTCAGATGTCATGCTTTTCTGACTTTTTTTACACACTAAATACATATTATAAGCATTTACATGTGTTTAGCTTTCATTTCTAGTTAAGAATTAAAATGCAAAGCTCTACATTTGCACAGGTTATTATTAATACTGTTAATGTATCAGTATTCTTATTTTGAATTAACATCATAGTCTAAAACGCCAGCTAAGTGTTGCATTCCATTCTGAGGCTAGAACAGACTTGTAAGCAAATGCAAATTGGTTAAAGGTAACACTCCCCCCCTTCTTTTAATGAACAACCAACCCCCCCAACAAAAAAAACCAACAAACAAACAACCCACAAGCCCTACTGCTAATGGGTGTGGACTAACATGCATTCACAGACAGTAGACAAATATGTTGCTGTGTCTGTGCTATTGATCACTTCTATGCAAGTAGGTGCTTACCAGAATCGTTCCACCTAATTTATGTGCAGTGTATGGAACTGAGTGTGTTCTGTTGTGTTTGTAAAATCTTTTGCATTTTATTGTGATTTTTTTCATGTGTTTACTTTGTGGCTTTTTGTGAGCAAAAAGCTTTTGAGAATTCTCAAATGCTTCTCTTACACAACAGAGGTGATAAATATGCTAAGTATGTAACAAAGTACACTCGTAAGTTGTCTCTTACCTTATCTTTCCCATGTTCCTATCATATTTGTGGTACTTGGTTTGCCAGTGCATATTATTTCAGAGCTTTAATTAGTTTAGCTTCTAAGATGAAAAAATATGTTGTACAAAAGTATTAAAACTATATAAAAATAGATTGTGATTCTTGAATCACCACAGGCATTAAGAGAATTTGTGAATAATATGAATTAACTTTTTTTGCTGTATGTCAGTTCAAAATTTCATTTTAAAAATGAAAAACCAGATGGCACCTCTCCAAATCTTTGTCTGAACTCCAGTTACTCACTGAAAGAACTCTTCCTATTCCCTGTGAATTTTTTTAACTACTGATGCATAACTGTGGGAGGTGCACATCAGAAGTCTTTGTTTTGGTATTTTCACGTGTGCGTTACTAAGGTGGTTTTTTTGACCTATTACTGTATCTGGGGAATTAAGAAGAGTCCAATGAGCACCAGTGTAATAACTTAAGATGATAGGATTTTTTTGATGAGTGTTTCTGCTGTTTTTTAATTTTTTAAACTACACAGGGAAAAGCTCAATTCATCGACGGCTGTTCATTGGTATCTGCCTGTTAATGGCCAAATCTAAAAACATTGCTTGAAGATGTCCAAATCTTGGAAGATTTCTGGTGGTATCCTAGAGAGATGGATGGAGAGAGGAGGAGCAGCGGAGTGGATGATGCATTATTGGGACCAGATTTAAAACCAGACTATTAAAAGAATGCATGCATCTTTCTGCAGCCTTCCACTCTCCCACTGGTGTGGCCTTTCTAGAGACACTGTAATACGTTTGATCCTTTCAAGGATTGAGAAGAACTTGGGTTTTGGGTTGTTTTGTGTTTGTTTGGTTGTTTGGGTTGGGTTTTGTTTTTTAATCCATTTAGCTTAGATTTCCCCTCCTGACAGGAGGGATGCTTCACCTTCTGGTTCAACTGGTGGAGTCTTTTTTGGTAGGCTTCAGAAGTTCATGTAGAAATGAAAAGGACTGGAGCTTAGTTCAAATGCTGCAGGAGGCATTTCTATATTTAAGTATAGGAAAACTTAAAATTATCTAGGAAAAAATCTTGCATACAGACTGTTCCATGTAATAAAATGTATACAAGCACTATTTGATCTTCCTAGGATCATAAAGGCAGGTCCGCATACTTCAGCTAGATACAAGTGAGGTGCAGCAAGAAGTGATGATGAAGAGGACACTTGTCTAACAGAACGTAAATTTAAACATGAAGTGGAAAAAAGTATTTTTGGGTCTGTTAAAGTGGTACTTGACTGCTAAGAATGTGTTGAGCAAGTGCTTGTCAGGCTTAAAAAACAAGCATTAGAAATTATGTAAGAATGCCAGTTTGCTATAAATTTTTAGAAGACAAAAAAAATAACAGAAGAGTGAAAATACTGCCCCAACTGCATCAAGGTGTACCATAAATCACAAACTTAAAGATGGACAGGAAAGTTACAGCTATTAACTTTTCCTAAATTCAAGGCAAAAGTGGTGAAATGTACTGGATTTAAAAAAAAAGAAAAAATACTTTGTTATCATAAAGGCGAACTGGGACAACAGTTTGAAGCTCTTCAAGAAAAATGTTGAAAATGAAGACTGTAGAATCTTGAGAGGTCTGTGTTGTAGCAGAGGGGAAGTGCTGACAAATTTTTAAAAAAAATGGGGTGAAGACTTTTAGGGGAGGAGGAGATCACAAGTAGAGATTAGCTTGTGCCTACCCAAAATAGTTGAGAGTAGGTTTGAATATGATCTTCCAGTGGAAGAGAAGTATTGAGGTGATATCCTGTCCACTCACAAAGATTAAAACACAACTGGTAGCTCAAATCACTTAAAAAACCTCCTGGAATTTAACAGTGAAAAGTAAACAGAACTTAATAAATAAGGTTGCTTTAGAAGTAGCTGATAGGGAGTATAAAAGGAAGGCTACTTAATAAATTCAAGCTAATGTTGAGGCAGTGAGTGTGGATTAAAAGCAGCCTAGAACATGCAATTAGAGATTATTGTGTTGAAAGTTACAGTTCAGAAAGCAGGCATCATGAACAGGTTTTAGAGATTAGTAAAACCTTTTCAAAAAGGTAAGCATGACAGTGACATTTGGAGGATCTTATTTTTTGACTTGTTTGAAACTTCTGTTTAAATAGCTTAAACTTAAACTGCTGAGGGATTCTTGTTTCTTACGATGTAATGGATTCACGAGAATAGGCTTGATGAAAATAAACTACCTTCCTTGCTGTGGAAAGAGTTGTTTTGTCCCATTAGTAAAGCTGCACTTTTTTTCCTGCCCCAGTATTTTCCTGGTGGAAATGCTGCTCTTTATCTGAATTAAGCTTACTCTGCCTGTTCTGGTTGAGGATGTGACCTAGTTCCAGCTAACAGAGGTCTGGAAATAAAGGATTGTGTATCATATAAGAAGAGACAACAGACGTCTCAGTGTAGGTACCTAAACACAGGAAACTGCTGTGTGGTGGTAGAAATTCAGGTTTTCTAATAATTTCTGTTTGCAACCCAGCCAAGATGGCTTGTCAGTTTCTGTATTCTTCAGTAAAAACTGATTGGAGTCACCTGTACATTTATTAGCCTTTGAAAAAAGAATGGAACATTTGTATTATTAATGAGGAACCTGATCGGTCCTGATAAATTAGCTGGGAGTAACTAGAGATGCTGGAATCATGAAGTGGGTAATAGCTTTCCAAGCCCTGCAGTGTGGTTTTGGTTTTTTTTTGTTGTTGTTGTTTGGTTGGTTTTTGGGGGTTTTTTTAGCAACTATTATTTATTCAACAGCATGTGCTTGCCTTCTTTGCAGCTGAGAAAAGACAAATACCCTCTCCAGAGAAAACACTGTCAACAAAACTTTTTCTGCTTTAGCTGTTTTTAGTGTAGAACTAGGTTTGAGAAGCTGATAAGTGGCGGGCTTTTTTTTTTGGTACCAGTTAAAGAAAATTGTAAGAGTTACTTAACATTCCCGTGATAACTAGGTTCTTCCTGTAGTGTCTGATTACACCTTTCATGACACCAACTAGTTTCTCCAGTCCAAGTTGCATGTATTACAGCTCGCCAATCGCAGTGTTTGTGCTAATGATCACTGAAGGTGGTGTCTCATTGCACCACCTTTGTTTAGTGGCTGCTGAAGGGATTGGCTGCAGGAGGAATTGGCTGCTTTCAGCTTATTCCTTGAAAAATAAGTCTTCTGTGAAAACTGCTATTTACTCACCTTCCAGAGGATGAGCAAGTTTCAGCGCAAACTTTCTTTTGCTTCAGGAACGGCGATCAGTTGGTTGGACCCGAAGATATCTCTGGCAAACCACTTCAAAAATGGAGCAGCTCAGAATTTCCCAGCAGAGGTAAACAAGCCAGCATCTGTCAGAGAAGAGCAGTCCATTGCAGAGCCCTGCCAGCTAACAAGGGTAAGGTAATGTGAACATCCCGTTTCTGTGGGGAATTATTTTGAGGAATATTTGTAAATGTTTCAATCATATTCTGTGAAAATGATTTAATGACAGTTCTCGCACTTTCTGATTAGCTTTGTTGGAGAAAGCATGAGTACAGTTGCAGTAAATGAAACTTTCTACCTTGTTTTTTCAATAATTTTTTTGCTACTTTCTGTAACTAGCTGTCAAGTGGAGGGAGCCAATTGGGAGGGTAATGCAAGATGTTGAAATAGGCAGTATGCCCTTGCATTTTGATCTAAAACACGTGGATACTGAAGTGCAAAAAACCTAACTGGAATTCATGATACTCTCAAAATAGGCCCAAGAAGGACTGCCTAAGCAGATGAAAGACACAATTGCTGGTGTCCAGCTATTAATTCTCCCCGTCTTGCCTTTTTAGCTCTTGCTGCATGTGTTTTTCTTAATCTGAGCAACTCTCATCACTTGACTTCAGGATGGCTTAATGTATTTGAAATAAGCTAGTCTGTATCATTATAACTGTCAAAATTGATTTGAAGTGCAAAATACTAAAGTAAAAAACCAGCGGGGATTATGATAAAGAACAACTTTTTTCTAACGAAGCTAGAAAATCATAATGACATTCTTTTTATACTAGTTCGTTTCACCCAGTTGTTTGGATGAGACTGTCATTGTGAAAAGATAATGTGCTGTTGTATGTCTCCGCAACAGCACTGTGCGATCTTATAGCAAAATTGAAATGGAAAAGATTTCTTCAGTTGCTGTAGTTTATGAATTTTTAAATGGATCAGAGTAGTTGCTAGTAAGTTAAAAAAAAGAAAAAAAATGAAACAAACCAGGGACTTTCAAATAAATCACTTAATTCCTTCCTCCTAATAATTAAGTTACAGTTCAAGTGCTTAATGTATTTGGGATATGAGTAGTCTTGTTGCTCCCCTTAGATATTTTCAGCTCTCATTTATGATAGCAGAACAGTGTAGCATCCTTGGAAAGGAGTCACCTGTGTGCTAGTGCAATTTTCATCAGGGTTTGAGCTTTGTGTGAGGGCTTGGCCCCCTGTTTTTGGTGGTTGAATGTTCATAAATTTGCCTTGAGCTAGGGCAGATGCTCCAGCGCAAAGGGCTTTGCTTAGGCGGACACGTATCGCTGCCCTCCTGCAGCACTCGGTGCCTCTCCCCTCCGCATCTGCCTCCCTCCAGCTGTTTGCCCCAGGAGGACACTGCTCAGAGCCGTAGGGATACCACCGTCCCTTCCACCCGAAGCGTTCGACTTTCTGCTTGCGGGGTGATGGCTGTTAAAACGGTGCTTGGGGGGTGCTGAGTGTTAGAACGGTGCCAATGTAACTTCTGCTAGTCTGGCTGGGCGCTGTCTTGGTTTGAAAGACAGGTGTCTGCCAAGGAAGGCAGGAGCCCCCCCTGGAATGGCAGATGCAACCCCCCTT
>JAVJGG010000001.1:42854668-42893049 GCA_035590195.1 Aviceda cuculoides | reverse complement strand
CCCACCCCCCCCCCCCCCCCCCGCCCCCGCCCTTGCCGCCCCCCCCCCCCCCCCCCCCCCCCCTTGAACGGAATAACCCTCCTCCACCTCACTGGGAGTTGGATTAGGCCCCATGCCCAGAATGTCGCTGGGTTTTATTGCTCCGGTGAATGCACCCATTCGCCTCTGGAGGAAACGGGGCTGAGCTCGAGCAGTCCTGAGCCAGCAGGAAATTCAAGGCTTTGTGGGCATCCAGGCAGGAGCCAAGTCAAATGAGCAAGAGGCAAAGCGAATGCTCTCGGGGACAGCGGGTTGGGAGCCGGGGCTGGGCTTTGGGTAGGAGGATGCAGGAAGAGGGCGATGTGGAATTTGAGCCGTGACCTTGATGGAAGCGGGGGCGTTCAAAGCGTTTGGCGTCACACCAGCGATCAGGCTGGTCGCCTGGCCGAGGGCTGCGGGTAGCTTAGGAGGTCTGTCTGCAAAAAAAAGAGTTGTCCTGTTCATCCAGGCTTGTGGTGTCCCAGAAGTACGGGCAAGAGGAGCTTGAGGCTTCCTTCTAACACGGTGAGAGGGAGTACGAGGTGGGCAAAGACTGGGTTTGGGATCGCTGTGAGCTCCTGTTGAACTTTAGGCTCTCCTTTTGGACATCCAGGAGCTTGCTTAGAGCAAAAGAACTGTAAATCCCATCCTAGAGGGCATCTGTCTTTCCTAACCCATCTCCTTCCCGTCTCTGGTTTCAGCAATGGGATGCTGCAGTCCTTTCTTGGGACCAGTCTCACAGATGGGCTGGACCACGACACGAGGTGATGACTCTTCCCAGTCCTGCAGGTTCTGCCTTGCAGGGACCCACATACCTGGTTTTACAGCAGATGCTGTGCAGTGCTACTGCTCCTCATGCCTACCTCCCTATATCCCAGTATACAAATCATCACAAACTTAGGGGGAGAGAAATCAGAAATACCGGTGTGGAGCAGTGAGTGCCCTTCCATACTTTGAAACTTGGTTCGTTGTTTTTTCTCGTTAGCTTTGTGCCTGCTTTGATGTCCTAGCTCAGCTCTAGTGTCAGCCAGCCACTGCGGTGAGGATGGGCTAATCCTTGCCTTTCCTTGCCTCCATCTCCTCAGCTCCCGGCGACTCCTGCATCCCTTGCACCAGACCTAGCAGGGTCTGGCTGCGGGGTGAACAGGTTCAGCCAGCTGAGCTGATGGCGGATTAACCGCACTAGAAACATGGCAAAGGAGCTGGATTTTGTGTCGGATCACATACTGAGCTGGCCACTTTATGGCTGGGTCCCTCGTGGTCCTGATTTTCTCTCTGCCTTCGAGTGGCTTTGGTGTGATCAAGCCACGGGAGGCTGTTGCCAGTACTCTCTTTGTGTCACCAAAGGACTGTGGAGGGAAAAGTGGGAGGTGGGATCAGCGGCAGTCCTGTTCTGAACTTGATGGGATAGGCAAAGAGCTTGGGAGAAAGCAGATCCATTTCCTCCTCCGCTACTAGTATGCCCCATGGCCTTGGGCACCTCCCCTAATCTTTCTGTGCCTGCCTTGTCCCATCCTTCTGCCTCGTGAACTCCAGGGAGGCAGGACCGGCCTCTCCCCGTGTGTTTGTAGGATGCTTCCCATGGTGGTGTCTGTCACGGTGTGGCCTCTGGACTCTATCACAGCCCTACTACTATTAATAATCCAGAGGATTAGAAAGATAAGCCACTTACAGCAAGACTCGGGCTCGTCAGTGCTGTCCACTGACTTGTGGTATCTTATAGATGGGGGAACTGCTCCGGTCTGTTTATTTACAGTCTATAACTTTGCAAATGGTATAACAGCGGCTCAGGTTTTATTTCTTTGCAAACCCCTCAGCGTAGGAGACAGCTGTGCTGACAGAATTATCTTTTTCTTTCTTTTTTTTCCCTCCCTACAATGGTGCCTTTAATGAGAGCTGGGCTTTAATTGGTAGCTCAGATGAATCCCTCCCCCTAAGCTTGGGGGAGATGCCTGACAAGTAGTATAGAAGTAATATACGGGCAGACTGAATACATGTATTTCAGCTATGAAACATGGTATGTCACATATTTATTATATATTTCATCCCAAAGAAGCACAATTATTCTGTTTACATATAGGTGAAGCACAATAAAACTCTGCCCTTTTCCGTGCGCTGAGCTGCCTTATTTCAGCTAAAGGCAGCAGTTGCTCTGCAGTTCAGGTGTCCCAAACGCTGGTGGTGTGGGACCCACGGTCAGGCAGGCACTGGTCCCAGTTGGGCTTGGCTCTGGCCACACCGCCTGGTCATCCCCTGCAAGCGGGAGGGCTGCGGGCTCCTCCGGCTCTGCGTGGGGATGCTGGAGGCTTTCCCATCGGCGGGCTGTAGGACTCCCTGGGGTCATGGCAAGGTGAAAGTTGTTTATTCCATGGCGGAGGATCTAATCGAAGCCGGGGCGTAGGGACAACCCCGTGCTGACTGATCTCCCTCTAGGGCACTTTTCCTTTTTTTTGATGCAGTACTAAGTGGATTTTGTCTCCTGGCTGATACAAGAGAGGTTTTTTTCCCCGCACAAAGTGTCATAGTCTTCCTTTTGCAGATGGGGACAATGAGGCACAGAAAAGCAAAGGACAGGGATGGGGGTTTTGAGAGCCAGCCCGTTGCTGTGTCCCCAGGGTCCACCGAGCGGTCCGTGTCCCTGCGCACCACCTTAGCGTGCAAAGCCAAGTGGTAGCACAGGGCTGACGCTCATACAGGCACAGATCAGCTCCTGGTCCTTCCTACTGCACAGGTAGAGTGTCCTAGAGATGAGGATTGAATGAAGTCAAGCAGAGAGTTGCTGTCCTCAAGAATCCAAGGATTTACGAGATCATCCCGTTCCCCCCAGCTGCAGGACCTGACTTAGCCCTACCCAGCAGCCAAACCGTAACTCAATCACGCATCTCTGTTTCTTTTCTCTTTCCTCCTCTTGTATTTTAGCACAGGGGGGATTTAGGAGAGATGCTGTGTGTGTGGAAGAAGGGATGAGGTGCACGTCATGAGGTTTACACGTGTGACAGATACTACCTGGGAGCAGCACAGCCAGAGTGAGTTTGAGGCTTTTCAGCGCTGCAGGACAAAGTAAACTTGTCGGCCACGCCAGAGAGGCTGAGGCTGGGCTGCTTGTACCGTGGGGAGGGAGAGGAGAAGGGCCCGGCAAGGAGTCCACCCGGGCTTGGCTTGTTGCTTCTGCTGGAGGGCTTGAGCTTTTTCTGCTCGGGGGAGCTTTTTGGCACGACGTGGCAGCTCGTCGCCCTCCACGGCAGCAGCCAGCCTGGCTCCCTGGGGCTCTTTGCTGGCCTGGCAGCCTGCTGCCAAGGCACCTGCTAAATTGCTTATGCCTAGAGCCAGCCTCCCGCGTCGCCCTTGATGCTGGTGTTTCCTCACCCTCTTCTCATCTTTTGCCGTTAGTCCAAGAGCGGTCCCTGCCCCACCGGTGAGAGCTCAGCTCGCAGCCCCACCGTGGCTCTCCCAACCGCCGCAGTCAGGCTGCCGAAGGTGTTACCCCACGCTCTTGGAGAACAGCTTGACTTGTGGTTCCTCCCTGATAAGGAAAAAGCCTCCTGTCGGCATGGGCAAGGGTGGACCAGCCCTCTCACGGTGTGAGCCCCCTCTCCTTGGTGATCTCTGCAGCAGGACATCTCAAAAGCGTGTTTGGAAAGGGCAAACGAGCAGTGAGTAAAACTGAAGAAAGTTGGTTGCCAAAGTAGAGAGGGATTTTCTGGTGTCTTGCCCGGTGACCTTGCTGCGTGTGTAGCTTTCATAACGATGCTCTGGTTTGTGGATTCTCTGATGTCCAATAGTGTGGCTGAAGTCATATGGCTGTCCCAGTGAGGGCACTGAATTTTTCCTCTTCCATGTCGCATACGAACTTTGTTTCTGTAAGAGCAACAGTAGACTGCTAAATGTGGTGGAAATGGGACCAACAGCCGGGAACAGGGACAAGAGAGACAAATGAACTATCAGAGGCAGGTACATGCGTGCAGACTTCATCTCCTTTCCTTAGGGAAACAGGCCTTGTTCTGCAGAGGCTCACACCAAGCTGGAGTCCTTGGGAATGACCCTAGGTCTTATGACCTGTAGCATTGGATGCTGTGACAGTAAGCACATTGCTAAAGGAGAGGGCTTTTCACCCGCCAGATAGATCTGAGAGGGTTTTTAGTTCCTTATTCTGCAAGTTTGCTCCAGGGTGGAGCCCATCACGGCAGCTTTGGAAGAGCCACAAGCGCCTGCTCTGCTCATGGCTGGCGAGGATGGGGAATGCTGACAAGCCACGTCTGCTGGCTCGAGGTGCTGCTGGGGTCTCTGGAGGGCAAGAGTGGGGCTCTGCACAATTTCTGCATCCAGATTTTAGGGATCTTACGGACGGCCTTTGTCGGCATCTCCCTAGACCTGACTCGTCTTCACCCCACGGACCCAGCCTCTCCTTTCTTTCTCCCCAGTGTCTCCAGGCTCTCGCTGCTCTCCTCTTTGATAGCACTGGCACAAGTTAATAAATAATCTGGGGGCTTCCCCGGTGAGGTAGATACCCGCTGACACCCAGCCCGACCCTTCCTGCAGCCGGCTGGCAGGCTGACCCCAAGCATGCAGGTACTGTGCTGGGAGAGGTAGTCCCCTGCACTGGGAGCCGTGTGTAGGACTCTTGGGACAAGAGCGGTGTTTACATGAAGGGAGAGGCATTGGGGTTTTTGCGCTGGGATTTGGGAATGTTCCCCCCACCCTGTTCCTCCTGAGTAGTTGGTCAGAAATGTTTATCAAGGGCTAGAAAGGAAACCTGTGTGTATAATACCCCAGACCAGAAAGCCAGAAAAAATCTCACTGAAACCACAGGGTCAGCCTGGCAGATTTGCAGCGCTAATTTATTGGTGCCTTAAACAAATAGAGGCAGATTTGCACTGCTGCCTCCTCCTCTGCCATCCCACACCGGGCTCCAGAGGGCAGCTGGGCCGGGAGCTGCCTTTGCTATCGGATCCCCGGGGCTCTGCCCATGGCCAGGTTTGGTGGGGCTGTGGTCCTGGATGGTCCTTCAGGTGGGTGTCGTAAGGTAGCAATGATTTCTGGTGACTACCCTTTCCTTCCGAAGGAAAAAAGGGGACTGAAGACGTAGTCTCCTCATCAAGTCGCTGAGTTAATTGTCCCCATCCACGCTTTCAGCCTGAGGTCGACGCAGGGGAACCGCCGTTTAACTCCGACCCCATTTCCTTTCTGGTGACGTTAATTCGCTTGACCTTGTGTTTGCCGATCTGGCGTTCCCTTGGAGCTGACAGGCGGGTGTGAAGGAGGCAGGCAGGCAGGAGGCTCGGGAAAGGCAGGGAACTTGGTCCCACCGCCCCGCTGCTTACTGAACGCGTAGGAAAAGCGCTGGGCTCCGGAGCGGGAGCAGCAACTCGTTGATCCCTGCCGAGGGATCCCTCGTTCAAATTTTAATTTAAAAATGGGAATTCTGATCCCAGGTGCCCCTTCGCTATGCTGAGGAGATGCATCCTGCGCAGGGACACTGGGTCTCCTGGTAATTCACATTTTAGGCTCGCCTGGAGCAGACTCACCACTGGGTCTAACATGGGCAGCGGCAATTTGCGGCTGCTGGGTAGTCAGGAGCAACTTAATGCTTCACTCAATTTTATGTTGATGCTTCTGATTAACTTCTTCGTTGGGGGTCTGTCTGCCTCTTTAGAATCATGAAACGTGGCCCCTCTTGTCTCCTCGGACCTCATTTCCTCGTCTACTGTCCCCCACTTGTATGATGCAAAGATGAGTGTGTGAAGGATGAGGAGAGGCTCAGATATTTAAATATGCGGTGTGTGTGGGATGAATCGGTCAGGTCAGTGGCCAACTTTGAGCTGCTCGTCAGGCTGTGGCAGTTAGGGTCTGTGGTTGTCAAAACTTCTGCCGCGTGTCTCGAGCCTGCCTTGGGGAAGGGATGCTGTGGCTTTGTCAGTTTTTTCCAGCAAAACTGTCTTCTCTTCAAAAACTAGCAAGTCTTATGGACGCAGCTCTACTGGTATGGACGGATGTGTTGCATCTCACAGGGTGCCATGGGGTGCTGCGGGAGCGGATCAGTCCGTACGGAGTTGGAGCGGAAAGCAGCATGGCCACCGCTTCCAACACGAAGAGTCGACAGATATAGGGTATCCTGGGAAGCTGCCCCGCGGGGAGGGGGTGCGCGGATCAGCACGGACCTCTGCGAGAAGGTGACTTTGGTGCCTGGGCTTATGCTGCCTCTCCACCGCCAAATTACTTGTCTTTGCAAGAATTACAGGTCTATGCCCAGATTATGTTAGCAGCCCACTGTAATCTCCCTGGAACCCAAAGAAAAATGAGCGTTTGCTCTGAGGAGAAGAACTGGGACCTTCCTGCAGAAAAGAGGAGCATCTTTGCTCTCCATTTGTCTTTTCCTTCATTTTGTCCCTTTTCTCACCTCTTGAAAGAAAGCCCTTTCCTCCCTGGAAGGTGCTGTCACTAAGCTCACTTTCCCAATTCCGAATCTCAAGAATGTGATAAACCTTAGTTGATTTTTCCAAACGGCTTGAACTGGTGTCAGGGCCATCTGCTCTCCAGGTCATTATAAGAATTTGCACCGTAAAGCTTTGCCATGTGTTCTCTGCAGATTACATACACCTTTGGCTGTGCTCTTGTTGTTAGCTGCTCATTATTGGTTGGTTTGAAAAGCTTTTCTTATAAATGCCCTGTGTCCTAACCACACGTGTTGTATCAGTGGTTTTATAATGACCCATTTGGAATTATTTAGCCAGGGTACCTTGCAGTTTTTCCTTTCAATGTGTCCTTATAAGATGCCCAACTTCTACAGTTAGTCTATGAATGTACCCACACTATTAGATCCACTTGTTTATAATAGCAACCAAATGTCTTCAAATATTCAAGCCTCCTTTTATTTTTTACAGCACTGGCAATAAGCCTTTACATGTTAACTCTTGGCCTCTCTGGGTAACCTCTTATTTAAAAGCAACTTAATTGACTTTACCAGGCCTGGGCTATTTTTCATTTCTTCCTAGAGGACTCATTACTGGAGATGGATGTTTATAAACTGGATCTGGATCCTTCTCTCTCTCTCTCTCACTCACACACAGACACACACCCCATTTTACCCCTTCTTGCCTGTTTACATTAGCAGGCCATAATCATATTCATGGCTTCGCACGGTTTGGCTAAGATTTTTGTAGTGGTGACCCAGTGTGAAAAGAAAAAAGCGAACAGTTAAATAGTAAGTGCTGAAAGCGATTTGTATGTCAATGAAATGGTCAGGATTAGAATAGAGGTTTGATTCTTTGAAACAGGTAGATTTTATACTGGTATAATTCTTTTGTGTGCGAGTGTGATGTTAAACAGGTGTAACGCAATGGTGAACTGGGTCCAGCGTTGGGTTTTTTTTTTTTCTTCCTTCTTTGCCTTTTGGAAGCAGTGGTATCATTATTATTCAGGAAAAAGAAACGAGGCAACTGGAAGCAGATTTTAATCAAGCTACAGTCCTTGGCATAACAGATCCTCAAAAGCCCAGTGTCCAATAACCTGTAAAAGCTTAAGGCATGAGTACTTTGTCCGTGCGAGCCTGCCCGTCTCCGTAAGCAGGACACACACTTAAATCCACAGCCCTGGAGTATATAACGCATCAGATCCTCAGTCCATGTCCCTGCTTCAGTTTAAATCCACGGACCTGCTCTGACAGAGGGGCTCCGAACACCCAGTACGTTTGTTCGCTGTCTAAGCTCTCCTGCTAGCACGTGTGTAACCGCTGGGAAAGCCTGTGCTGCTTCTTGCTTTGCATCCATCTATACCCCCTGAAATGGCTATCGGAGGCGAGAGGGGCAGAAACACCTCTTAGGCCATATTGTTCATCCTCTTTTTTTTTTTTTTTTTCCCCCCCTGTTTCCACTTTGTACCTGATCAATTCACTTTTTATTCATGAGCTTCTGCCTCATTTGAAGTCTCCAGTCAGTGGGGAATCGCAACACCTTCCGCTCTTCTCAGGCCAGCAGAGCTCGTGGGGTGGATTTTCCGGTTTATTCATCTTAAATTTGCCCGTGCTTGACTGTATCTTCTCATCTTTCCTGGGCTGCTTACTGCCAGGCTCTTGCTCGCCCGGCGGGACCGTGTGCTGGGCGCCCACCAGCGCCCTGTCACCGCAGTGGGAAATGAGCCGAGGAGTGGGCAGCATCCATGGGACCCCAGATTTCCGATGGGGGAGAGCAAGTCCTTTTTCTTTGCGTGCTTCATCTTCACGCTCATCCTCACACACCCCCTCAACAGTTAGGGAGGGTTATTTTCAGATGCTCCACAAGAAGCCCGTGACGGAGCTGCGAGGGAAAGGTGGGCAGTGAAGGTCTGAGATTAACAGGCTCTACCATATCTGCTGCGGCACCGCCACAAACTCCGAGCGATCCAGCGGTAACAGACCGAATTGACGATACGCTGGAGAAGCACAGGGAACCCCCAAAGATACGGGGGTTTTTCTCTGCACTAGCTGTGCGTAGCAGCTGATGATTCCTGCCCTCAAACCCGAGGCTCCTTTCTGCTCTTCTCAGCACGAGCATTTCTTTTCGTTCCGCTTAAGCTTTCCCCGTTTTTTTTTGGCGATTGCCCAGCAGCAGGGTGCACGTCCCTCCTATCCCACCTCCCTGTGTGAGCGGAGCTCCTGCGGCGCTACCTGTCCTCCCGGCGCTCCTTACTGCAAACTTCAGGCTAACCTTCTGCCCCGTGCTCTCTCTGGGACTAATAATTTATTTTTACTGGATTTTGGATAAAACCACAACTGGAGAATCTGGATTTTGAATAATCCTCCAGCCACCTTGCCTTGCATTTAATCCTCACAAGTAATTTTGTGCTCTTTCTCTGTCCTTTCTTTTTCTGCTTTTCTCTGTCCCCTCTTTCCCCCCTTTTTAATCCTTTCTTGCCTTTTGTGAATTCCCCTAACTGGGTAGCATCTGCCAATTTTATTAATGGGCTGTGTAATCCATTTACAGGGTCATTAATGAAAGTACTGAATAAGGCCAGACCTAACAAAAGATCCTTGGAGTACTCTGCAAGATACCTCCCACAAGTGTAATACTTGGCTTACTGCCTTCCTGGCAGGTTTGAATCCACAAAGCAATGTTCATATTATTATTATTATTGTTATTATTATTGGCACTAGGTGATAACTAGAAATCCAAGCCAAACCCCGGGTTTTGCGGTGATAGGCATGGTGCACATATGCTCTGATTATTTATTGGAAAACAGCAGAGTCCCAGTGTGATGGGGGTCCTCGTTTTGTCCAAGAGCTACAGGGAGAAGAGGCAGTTACTGGTCCCAGGGTGGTTACAGAACGAAAAGAGCGGCCGAAATGAAGGATGGGAAGGGTGACAGCGAGATCAAGGGCACTGCTAAAGGCTTCGCCCTCTGACAGTAGCCATGCAATAGTCCACGCTGCCTCTCAGTCAGATAGCACTTGTCTCCATCTGCTTGATTTTACCGTCCCCATTAAAGTGTGTGAGTGCTGGATACCTCATGACCAGCTTCCACTGCCCCCAAAATGGCCATTTTTGTAAAAGAGTAAAATCCAGTATCTTTGGGGGGGGGGGGGGAGAGATATAAACCAGCCCGTGTCTTCTGGCCTGCTACTGCTCGGCAGGCAAGCGGAGTGCCTGATATAAAACATAAGCGGAGGGGATTCGGCTGACCCACCGGCACTTTGCGTCGGTGCTTCTTTCTGCTGACCTGTTATTCGAATGGCTACTCAGGTCGATTTTAAGATTTCCGAGTAGATCTCCAGTTGCTACTGGGATGAAGAGGTGAGCGCAGCGTACAGTAGATGGTAGCACAAAGCCGCAGGTCATCCGGAGAGAAAGCAGAGGGGGGGTGTAGCAAAATACCTGATGGAAAAGATTCTGGTGGGTGGTTTTCTGCAAGAAAAGTATGAATTTCCAGAGCTACTTACGGCACTGGGATACCCAGCTCCCAGTCAAAATCTCACCTTTTGGGTTTTTAAGAACTGAAGCTAATTAAGATAAATGCCTGTATATGTAAAGTGTGCATCAGATGTGTGTAGAGGTATTTGTGTGCACACACCCACGGATGTTTACTGTGGATTATTTTCATACCAGCACATATACCGAGCCTTCTGCATGCCGCAGGTTTAAGGCCTTCAGTTGCATTTCGGGACACCTACCCTAGCGCGCGTGCCTGTGTATAAGATACTTGCATATAGTCTCCTTTCCAGGTGAATTTTCCACAATACGTATGCATATACCAGAACCCCTACGTGACTGTATAGGGAAAACAAAGTCTTTTTGTTACTTTGCAGCTCTGTCTGAGCAGCTTTCGGGACTCCCAACCTCGCAGTGCTTCTTGCAGACCCTTAAGTCCAGGCAAAAAAACAAACAGAAAGGGTTAGGGGTTGGAGGGCGGGGGAGAAGGAGACGTTTCTATTGAAAAGAAGAAATTTTGGACCATGTTAGTTTTATTGGCCTGGAGGAACCCTATAGATTAACAACCAGCAAACCCCCCCCCCCCGCCCCAACACAGACACACGCTCCTTCACCGCCACCCACCCCCACTCCAACCCGGAGACCTTAAACAATCCGGTAGAAGGTGTGACTTCAAACTTGGTGGTAGGGATAAAGAGAAAGGAAGCCGGAATGTAAGCACTTGTGTGATGTGATTATTCCCAGAAATGCCTCGACATCTCCCCGCCGGCCCGGCCCGGCCGTGGAGCTCCAAGTTAAGGTGCTGACCGCCGACTGCAGAGCCACCGCGATACCTTATCGAGGAGAGGCGTTGGGTCCCCTCTTAGTTCCCAGCGGAAACAGGGCCGGTAGCCAGCCGGCGTCCATGAGACCCCTGCCCGCCACCAAGGTAAAGGGGGGGGTCCCCCGGGCCCCCCCCTCCACTCCCACCCCAACCACCCTTGCCTGGGGACCACCCTTCGAGTCCTCCTGGTCCAGGGTGTAGGGCCGAGCCGGGGGTTGGCATCGATGGGGTGGCGGTGAGTGGGGTGGGCTCTGGTGGGGGAATGCGTGGGGAGAGCCGAGTGGGTGGGCGCGGGCGGGGGGGTCGGCCTGACGTGCGTGGGGCGGACCCCACGGTGGGGGGGGGGGAGGGAGGGGGTGTTGGGCCCCCAGCCGTGGGTGCAGAGGGTTTGGGGTGCGCTGGCTGGGGTTGTGAGTGTTGGATGGTTGGCTCTGGGCTCGCTGCCCTCCGGGTGTCCGTAGCCGGCAGAGGAGTGGGGGGGTAGGTGTGGGGCTGCCTCTGCCTCTGTCGGGTTTTGGGGGGCGAATGTGCCTAAAGATGCTCCGGTAGAGCTCGCCTGGTCGCTTCCCAAATGGTCTATTATTCATTTATTCACCTGAAGTGATGCCTGGTTCTCCAGCTCTGATCCCATATGTCAGCGGAGAAAAACAATACGCTTATTCTCTCTTATATTTTTTCTTTTTTTTTTTTTTATTTTATTTAAATGATTTCATTTACAGGGGAGGTGGAAGTGGGAGAGGGCTAATGTATAACAGGTGTTTTGATTTCATGTTACTCTTTGAAAAGCAAATCTCGCCATTTGGACCCCGTATTCACCCTTGGTTGGCGAAGAAAGTAATAATAGAAATTGTTTAGGAATTCATCAAAGAAAAACCCACCCCCTTTCCCCGCCTCCCCTTTCCTGCGCCATCGGTGGGATCCGGCACCCTCTGATTGTAGAATGGCACAAAGCTTCGGGGTTTGGTTTTTTTTTTAAAATTTTTTTTTTTTTTTTTTTTGTAGAGTGACCCTTGTTGTTAGACCTCAGCTGGATATTGGCTCCTTGGTCCTGTACCTCTTTAGCTTGATGAAATAGAGGATGATGATAATGAACAGCTAGGCATATATTAATCATGCCAAGCTTACAAAAAAGTGCTAGCAGATTTTTATCACTAATGTTAGTTCAGGCAGGTATTATGATCTGCAATGCTGGGAATAGTTGTGTGTCACAGAGCAATGCAGCTTGAAGAAATATAGGTTGCAATGAGAGTTTAATGTAGCAGCTGGATGCTGCACCTTAGTAGCGAGTGGTATAACTTTGTTTACTTTAAGCTGAACAGAGACAGTAGTTTTGTGATTGATATTAAAATACTGGATGCCAGTATTGTGTTGAAAACACACAAGCGTTTGGAAAAATTAAGCTCTTGGAGTTGTGAACATGTAACTACAAAGTCTGAATGGGCTGGTCTCTGGCATCCTCTGGATTCAGTCTGTTCAGAGATCTCCTGGGAGGAGAACAGGGACTCCACCATGTGTAATAGCTTCAGTGAGGTGTGGAAGACACAGGATGAAAAAGCAGCATGAAGTGAAGGCTGCTTGCTTGTCACCTACTCTTTCAGTTGTTTTCAGAAACTGTTAGTGCTTGTTAACTTCCATAAAAAAAAAAAAAGTGTAAACATGCTTTTATTGCTCATATTGTTTCAACTCTGGCCTGTTTTCTTGAATGAGTCTTTTCTGAGGAACACTGTGCGTGAGCAGCACATAGTTATCAGTCTGGTTTTTTTGGAAGATCTTTCTAGTGAAGGTAAACTAGGTTTGAGCTGCTGGACTGTGATGTGGCTCCAGCTGCCTCCCGCATGTGCAAGATGTGGCAGAAGCCCTGGCTGCCGCCTCCTGCTCTGAGCTGGCTGTGAGCTTTCCCCGCTTGCCTGGGGCATTCCCCACAGGTCTGATTTGACTGGCATCCAGTATCTCTGTGCTGGAAGGTCTGGCCTGTGATACTTGTTTCATTGCCTGAGAAATCAATTTCTCTGCTTTGATGCCAGGCATGGAGAAGGGGGGACAGGTAGATGCGGACACAGCTGGAAGTGACCAGTGCATGTGGAAGACGGGAAGCGGCATCTACATGTCCTGTGCTCCCTTCTTCCTCTGAGTGCGACACCATGCAGGCAAGGTGGGAGCACAGAAGTGCCATTTTCTGCTCTTCTGATGCAGTTGTTCAAAGGAAATAAGAGCAAACCAGTGGTGTGCAAGTTAGCTATTATTAGCTGCACATAATGTAAGTGCGAAAGGAGATGTAACGGGTACTTTGTGCGAGTGCTGATGAACTGCAGGAAGGGGAGCTGGAGAGTCGTGTGTTGTAGAGAGCTTGTGTACAGGTAATAGCAGTTTAATTGGAGCTGGAGATAGTGTCCTTTGTGAATCCTGCAGCACCTTACAAGTGAGAATGTGGCAAGTCTTGTTTGCATAGTGTGCAGACCCTTTTGTTTCTTCTTTCTAGGAGAAAAGTTCTGTTTGAGGGTGGTGATTTGCTTGCCTAGCAATGCTCGGTAAGCTTCTACTCCTTGATTCAGGATGAAGTGAGTGTCGGGAGGTCTTTGGACAGGTCCTGATGTCGAGAAGAAAAATGTGCATCAGTGTGCACATTTATGGTGATGCCAGAGCATCCGTGCAACACTTTGAATGAAATATTGCGTATTAGACATTTTTGCTATCTTGTTATTGGCAGAGGTTTCTGTGGAAGAGGCAGGAAAGAAAAGCAGTTCTCCTGATTCCTAGTTTCCCACCTTGCTTTCTGCCTTTGTGTGTCTGCTGCTAATGTGAGTACCATAAAAGAGACCACCTACATACCAAGAACATTGAGATGTAAAAAAAGATGTGAGAGAAAGTTCCAGCAGGTAGTGAGATACTTTCTTGCTAGAAAGTTTAATTTTTATTTTTTAAGTCTGAACTATGTATCTGATGTGATGTTTCAAGTGGAAACATCAACTGCTTGTTACATGTGAACCAGCCTGTGTTTAGTTTCTTTTCCATCTCCAGTTCTGTTAAGAGGTTTGAAACAAGTTTAAGCTGAAGCCAAAAATGGAGTTTCCTGGGTAACATGAAGAGAACTAGAGCAACGAGTGAAAGTTGCTTTGCTCTTTGAAATTCTCCATGCAAATGCAATTCAAGTAACTAACATTTCTCAAGACAGTGTGACAAGCTTGCAAACTCATTCAGAATTAAGTTGAGTGATTATGCAAGGAACACTCCTCGGGTGTCTTCAGCCATGGCCTTTTAAAAATGAATTGCTTTCCTAGAGTCACAGGCGAAGTGAAACAGAACATGACAAACACAGTGGTCTGCAGAGTGCAAGGGGAGTGGAACAGTGTGCTTGAGTTCACCTACAGCAACGGGGAGACAAAATACGTGGACTTGACAAAGCTGTCTGTGACAAGAAAACGAGTCCGGCCCCTTGAGAAACAAGGACCATTTGAATCTAGGTAGAGTATGCGTTTACTACTGTCTGACCCTTTTTGTCCTAAGCAGCTTAATGAATGCCTTAGGAAAACCTGCAAATATAGATATTCCTTGTGGATAGTACTTAGCAGCAGTGATCTGAATTTTTTATTTTTTTAAAAAACAAAAAACAAATGCATAATAAAAAGTGCAAAAAACAAGTGCAGGCACGTTCGTTTATCTTGTCTCTTTTATCCATGGACAGAGTTGCCTTAGGGGTTCATAAAGTACTTGCTACAACAGAGCCTCCTTACTTGTTTTGTTTTTGACCATCAGCTACACAGGGGGGCAGCTCCTGACAAGGGAGGTCCTCACAAGAAACTGCTTGTTGAATAACACTGCCGCAGCAATTTTAAAGGTATACAGACATTAGATTATCACAGCCGAAATCTCAGAGCCATTCCTATCTGCTTCTAATTGCTAGCATAGCTATAAGACTTGGCCATGAGCCCCTCCACCTGCACTGCACCATCCTGCTCTGCCCTGGGTTAGTTTGTCATGTATAAGTGAAGGGAATGATCGTGTTCTGAAAGAACTGCATGTGGTGATCCTGTAGTTCAAGGTAGCAGGCCAAGAAAACTTTGGAAAAGTAAAGTTAACAATTTGTTTTGTAGGAGGCTGTGGCAGCATGTAACAGAGTCTCTGCGGGATGGAGACATCGATAAGGCTACGGAGCACAAGCGAGCCCTTGAAGAACAGCAGAGGAATGAAGAGAGGCTTCGTGCTGAAACAGAAACACCTTGGTGTACTAAATACTTCCTTAAAGATGTAAGTTCCCAAGCAGATAGCTGTTGATGAAGGCAGAGGCAGAGCTACAATGAAAGCACGTGCACATGTGGGTCAGTGTCCTGTCAGAATAGGGAATATGGCCTTAGATCTTATAGTTTAGCTCCATGGGATCCATAGGAGTAAGGTAACGTAAGCACTCCAATACATGTAAAGGTTTGACTTTACCCTTCACTTCCCAAACACTTTGATTTTTGCGATTCCCTTGCAACAAAATGTTTGCCTGTTTTGTGGTCTGGTTTCTTTTACCAGGCACTTCCTCGTGGCACATGGAAAACAGCTTTACATGTACATGTGTAAGTAGACTGTAACAGTAAATACCCTAAGAAAAAAAAACAAGTAGTAGTAATTTTGCTTATGTTGTATGTGTATGAACCCAAGATATTACTGTTAACAGGAAGGAACATGAGTTAATTCTCAGCTTAGAACTTTTCTTGTTCTTGTATGTTATGTTTTGGATGGAGTTTATTTGTTCAGTGGCTTAACCTGTATTTCAATAATGGTAGTAATAATAATATAGTAAGACTTTTAACAAGGTGGACTGCAGCCTGCCTGGGAAGACTGGGGGATGCTGCTACGATAACTTCAAAACAGGCTTTCTTCGTGATCCAGATGATGAGACCCTGCTTGTGTAGAGAGCTTTGCTGATCCCTTTGCAGGAGGGGAGGACTAAACTAAAAGTTATGCTGTAGTAGTTTAGATTCTCCTTGTAGTGAAAGCTTTATCTATTAAACTGCAGTAATGCAACTCCTCTTTCTTCTTCTTCCTGTATTTGTGATCTAGCAAGGGTTTAAAACATAGGCTAAAAAGTGTTTTTTCCTGGGTTTCTTCCAGTTTTGTTTAGTTTTTTAAAGTTCAGAACTATCTGTTAGCTCCAGTAAGGTTTTTTTTGTTCTCTAAAGCTATTTTAGTATGATTAGTTCAGATATTTGTATTGTTAGTATCTAGATTTAGAAGATGAGAAATTCTGTTGCTAATCCAAGATACAGATCTACTCAGAAAATGTTTAAACATAATCCTGAGCTACTTCATTTCTGGGTAAGCAGTTGGGCTGTGTTAGAGTTGATAATCCTGGAGAGCTGCCTCTCTGCTGGCTTCTTGTTTGGCTTTTGAAAGTAATCTGGATCATGGAGATGAGAAGAGTGGCTTTCTGTCTGGGTTAATTACAAGTGCAGTCGATTCCCAGAGCATGCTGTGGCTCAGCAAGAGTCTGTACATGTTCTGAAGTAGTCTCAGAAGCCTGCAGCGTTGATCTCTGTGTCTTAATCTGTGGGAGTTAAAGGTCCTTCTGGTTTTCACAGCTATCAGTCTAAGTTTTGTGAAGGGAATTCTCCTGGGGCAGTGTCTTTTATAATAACCATATTTTCTCTTTAAATTGCAGGGAGATGGCTGGGTTTATCATAAACCCCTCTGGAAAACAGTCTCTACTGTGCAAACTCAGCAAACGGACACTAACTAGAAAAGCTGCTCTAAGATGAGTTTTCTGATTTTCCTCTCCTTTTCCTCTCTCTCTCAAAACACAATAATCACACTGAGTGTCCCCTTTTTATGTAATTGTTGAAGTTTAAATGAGCATAAAGAAATAAATATACTAGGGCACTTTAAAGATATTTAAAAAAAAAAAAAAAAGATTTGAAAAAAAAAAATCCAAGTTGTAGGGACAAACTTGCCAGATACATTCAACCAATTTGTTTTTTTATATGATCCAAGAGCTTTTATCTGAATTGTGTAAGATTCTTCGAAGTAGATCTGATTGCAAAAGCTGCCTAAGAGAAGAAGGAACTGTTGAATTTTGGAGTGACATGGGAACTTTATTCAGAATTTGCATCAGGCTCTTTAATAACTGAAAACTACTCAGTAACCGTGTAGACAACAGCAACAAAAAATTGCTGCTTTTATGCCCAGTGATTAACCTTTTTGGCGAAAACTGGAGGGGTGTTTGGAAGATGTGCCGGAAATCAGTGTTAAGAAACAACTGGATCATGATGACTTTTTTCTTCAGAAAGAACACGTGCATGCATCGGAGGAGTATGGGATATATGTAGAGACTACCTTTCTTTTTTTATGGATTTATAAAAGCAATTAGAATTGTAACCATGGAGAAATTTTTCCTCTGAAACGTTTTAATATACTTGAAGTAATTGACTTGAATTGGAGAAGTAATTTGAACACTTTTCAACTCCTAATTTTATTAAATCTCTTTGAGTGACTTTGATTTTTCTCATGTTATAATGTAATGAGGTTTGGCCTTTTTTTTCCTCCTCCACCTTCCCTTCCTGAGGACTAAGACTTTCAAAATGAACAGAAACGTACAATTTTGTATTTAAATTTCTCTGCCCATCTAATCATCTCAGAGGTGAAGTATCAGTGTTACAAACTGTCCTTTGGATTGTTTTGGTTTTTCTCCTGTGGTGTTATTCAGAACAAAGCAGTGAAAATGTGACCTGTGAATACATGGACTGTAGGTCCTGGTTCTTCATCTTACCATAAAAAAAAAAAAAAAGGCTGATTATGCTGAGGACTGGGTATTGATTTGAAACACAATCAGATATCAGGAAACTGTATTCAGGTACAAACATCCTTTGTGGTTTTTTTTATAACTGTTTTATTGGAGTCTAAGAATTGCTGGCAATTGAGAATAGTACTTATTATGGCTTTCGTTATTGTTGTAAGTACAAGCTACCTTAATTTTTCCAACAGTGGTGCCTTAATCTGTTTTTTCTTCTGATGTAGTCTTCCAGTCAGTGTATATAACATTATCTGCCACTTCCCAGCCATGGCAATGGCTGCACCTGATCCAGCACCATGAGAACTCACAGCTGTGTCATCTGGTAACATGTTTTCCATGGAGAAGATACAAGTGTAAGAATGCATCAGAAGGTTTAAATAACCATGTTAACTTTCACACAAACTGTAAATTGTGCAAAAAAAGAGTTGGGTTTATGCACAACTATTTTGATTCTCTTGTAAATTTTTTTTTTTTTTTGCTGTGAAATGCACTGAGATCTCAATGCGAGTCATAGTCCATTTGTGAGAAGCGGGGGTGGGGATAATAAAACTGCAAAATGATCCGCTTGTTCTGTCTGCTTTCTTAGAGATCAGGTGACCAGGAAGAGTAGGTTGTTGTTATCTTTTATGCTGGAGACCTGTCTGTCTGGGCTTTTTTTGGCCCTCAAAGTGGGATATTTTGGCACTGTGCACTTGAGTAGTAACTATATTCTCCAGCAGAAGAATGTTTTAGGCCTTGCTGTCTTGTTTGTGATATGCTATACAACCATCCTGTTGTGTTAGTTTTGGATATCCATTGGGCATTTTCATGTTTAACCAGGAATAAAAATAAAAATGAAAACAGTGGGATTAGTTCCTCCTTGTTTCTGGGTCTGTGGCACATTTTGGGTGTGCTCCTTGGCCAATTCCAGGATTTGGGGTAGGAATCATGGTGGCAACGCGTGAACTTCCATGGTTCGTTGATACCTGCACCAAACACGGGGTGGCAGAGGGACAGAAAATAAATTGACAACACTGTATATGTTTCATAGTTGTTTTATCTGTGTCACATGGCAGATTTACTTTAAACAAACAGCAAGGGCTGTGGTGCAAGGTCCAACTTTTAATATTGCAGTGATCAGAGCAGAAAACCAACTTTTATCAGCTGAGCATACTCCAGGGATCAAACTTGGCCTTATTAAAATATAGATTTATGACTCAGTCACTGAGCTCTGCTTAAAATTTGGATTTGGGAATTTAAGGTGGTGGCTGTAAAACAGACTGAAAAGCTCCCATGTTGACCATAAACCCATTTGTGTTCCTTATATAATATTATTAGTCAAGTTATTTCTCTTCCACCCTCATCTGGTATGCTTGTGGTTTCACACTAAGAAAGCTGTTACTAATTTTGTTGTGTAAAAATAGACCCAATGCTGAAGAATTAGTCTTTTAAAATACATGAAACGATTTCTTTTAACATGGGGATGCTGCTAGGAAAAAAAAAAAGGTGAAGCCTTCCTTTGCCCACATGATCACAAGAACTGGAATGGCTTCCTGATGTGGATTTAGTTACCATACAAATTTCTATGTAGTTCTAGAAACAAAGGACATAATTGAAAACAGTTAAAAAAAAAATCTAGCCACTGAATATCCAGCTTAAATTGTAAGACATTTATGTGATTCTCTGAGAGTTGCAAGCATCCTACGGACTAATGGATGTATTGTCAACTCTGACCAGATTTGATTCTCTTGTATAACTGCTGTTGTTTCCATCTTGTACCTTCTAGACCAAAGGGAAGGGCTCATTGCTGCTTCCTGTGTAGATATTTGCTAGAACCACAGTGTGTTCAATGGGGAACGTGGCAAAATGTAGGATTTCAGTTTGTGTTCCCTTCTGTCTTTTTGGCTCGATTGGGCTCCACTGAAGTGAAGAGCAAAATTCTTACTGGTCTCAGTGATTTTTGGCTCCCTGAGTTATAAACAGATCTTGGAGCTTAAATAAGTGGCTCTCTTCAGAGATGCTGCATACCCTGCTGCTATGGAAAACAAAGAGTGTGACAAGTCTCTCCTATTTAACGCAGGCATTCAGGCATATAATCCTGAAAGTTTGATTCTGGACTTGGTTTTCATGGAAGAAAATGCAGTATGTAAATCAGAGTGTTCAAGATTTTAGCCATGGAGAGGGGAATAGATTGAGAAGTTTTTCAGCATATTTACAGTATAAATTGTCAAGCCTAGGATTAAGTCTCTGTCTCCCCAGGAGAATTTGGATTTCAGCCATCAAAATTGGAGATGCAGCCTTCAATGTCTAGTTTGCACGGGCTGATCCCCCTCTGTCCCAGTCACCTGTGGGAAAAACAGGTCAGAGTGTCTTTTAAAGCCTCTTGAAGTGAACTTGGACAAAAAAGTAAACATACTCATCTGTGTTGTATCCAAACCACTTAGTGCAAAACTTGGTAGGGGAAATTCTGCACTGAATATTACAGGAAGGAAAGATTGGACAGCCTGGAGGGGAAGCTTGGTGTGTTCCCGTAGTTTCTTATCTCCGTGTCAGAAAAGCTGCCCCATGCTTTCTGTTTCTCTGGGGCGTACATACAGTAGAGCAGTGGTTAATATATTAAAGAAATGAGACTGAAGTGAGGTGGGTGGTAAGGGTGTGTGCTTGAAAAATCATAAGATGACAGGAGGTAGCAGCCAGGTGAGGGATTGGTGAGAATGAAAGGTATGGTCACAGTTGCAGGTGGAGACTTACACATGGTAGCTGAAGTAAGTTTTTATTATTTAGATTTGATGCAACCTAATTAATTTCTCTTCCCCACTTCTTTAGAGGGTTTACAGACAATTTTGTTCTAGGCTTTTAATTTAGAAGCTGTGGAACGGTCCAAAGAGGTGGAAACAACAGCGAGAGAAGAAGAGCTTTTTATATGGGCTGGTGCTGTCTTAGCTGTGCATTAGAAAACCAAACCAGCCCTGCAGATCTGCTTCCCTGCTCCACATTGAGGACCCTTGGCTGTAGAAAGCTCGTGGCTGTTGTGTGGTTTTCTCCCTTCCCCTCTCTTGTAGGGGTTGATCCATGCAGCTGCATGCTGACAAGCAAAGTGTTTCTCTCCGATGATATCCTGAAAGATACCTCTGTCTAGGTAAGTGGCAGGTATGTGCTTGTAGGGCTTCTTAGTAGCAGCTAAGGTTTTTATTACCTTTTGCTCCCAAGGGTGGGGGGATTAAGATTTGCACAGGGCCAGGGTTCGGAGTGAGGTATGACTTACCTTTCCTTAATTGCCTTTCCACTAAAGAGGCAGCCTGGCTTGGTCTGGTGGTTACAGGAGTAGAGGTCCCAGTTCTGTCTGATCGTGTTTCTTCAGGTTGAGTAGCACAGTAGAGGGGTGTAAAGAAGTTGCAAGAAGAATTAGCCAACACATTTGTGTTGACACTATTACTGCGGCACGGATCTGTTGGCTAGAGGTGGCTGGAAACTGGACTGATTTGGGGAAAGAGTTGTCTAGATATCCTGTATGGAGACTTCTTAGAGTGCAACAGCAGTGTCTACACTGGTGACTTTTTTTTTATCAAAGAGGCTTCATGCACCCACCTGAACTATCAAGTACACCCGGGAGTTCCCCAGTGAAAAAAAGGTGTGTTGGAGTTGCAGCAAATCAGGCTTTTGCAAACTGGATTATCAGGTGCCTTTACACGGTATTAAGGACTGTCTGATTGAGGAGTAATTCTCTTGGGTGCCAGCATTTCTTCTACTGAGGGCGTGTTACATCTCAAGATGTTTTTCAGCTGTTACAACAGATTTTTTTTTTTGTGTGTGTGTGGAGGCCATTAAGAAAGGAAAATTGTCTCGATCTGTACAGAATAAGCGGTTAGAAGAGAAACTCATGATGGCAATATGGAAGGACTTAAAAAGATAGACATGGAATTCAGGTGCTTATTAATAAAAGATTAAACATTATTATTTTAAAAAATAATAAAAGGAATACTTTGCATCATTATACATTTAAAGTAAGTACAAAATCAGTTCATATATAAAGTTGCACTTTAACCAAAGTATTGATTCCACAGTTCACTGTATCTGTGGGAGGAAACAGACCTTATAAATAAGTTATGTACTAGATCTTAGTTCCATTTTGAAAAACGGAGCGAGGTTTTTTTCCCACGAGCTAAATGCTTCTCAGTTATCCTCTCATTTCTTGTGATGATGCTTTTTGCCTGCGGTGTCACTGCATATTTCTGCTGCCGTCACTGTCCTGGTGCTCCCTGCCTGGAGAAGCTGTTTTGCTGGCCTCGTTGTCTGTGTTGTTGTTGAGGATGTCGTCACAATCCATCTGTGCCATCAGGTTGAAACGCTCGGCCACGCAGTGGGCGGTGAGGCGAGCCTCGGGGTCGTGGTCCCAGCACTCTGTGATGGTGTCGCACAGAAAACGCATTCCCTGCAGTCAGAAGGGCTGGAATTAAGATCTGAAGGCAGGAGGAAGAGAAGCTAGAAGCTCATCTAATGCAATTGCAGCGTTTTACCATATTTTTGACAGCTTCCTGCAGAAACGCTTTTTTTTGGTCAAGCTTAAGCACAGGAGGAAACAGCCTTGGTAAGTTGTGGCAAGCTGTGGCAAGCGCCAATGCTTGCACTGTTACTGGCACTGCTTGTGTTAGAGCAGCAGTCTTGGCTCACCTGGGATCTGGTCCCAAGCGTTTTCCACGCTCCCTGGAAATCCTCTCTGGAAGTTGGTTTGTGTTGACTGTGGGACTTAAATAGGGGCTGGAAGGAAATAGGCCCTCCATCTCCTGTCTCAGCCTTGCCTGTTCAGATCAAAGCATCCTAAAATCAGGAGGGGCAGGAGAGGTGTAGATGGTGACCTGCAGGCTGACAGCTGAGCCCAGGTCTCCAGGTTTCAAGCCTGTACCCTGGATGGAGGAGAGGGATGGTGGTGGGGGTTTAAAGGTAAGTTTGGAATTAAACTTCTTAAATTTGGCTTCTTGTTTTAGCAGCTTCCTGAAAGGGTGTGCTGGGCCAAATATTCATTGCAGTGTGCAGCTGAACTTTGTTTTCTCACCACAAAATAGTGTCTTGGCTTAGGTGGGATTGGGTACTTCTCAGTGCGCTCCAGACACATTCAGTTCCTCTCAGTTACAATGGTTATATCTTCCACTAAAATATTTTTTTCTGATTCTGCAGTGCTCTGAAAAGAGTCCCAATGTTTTGGGCTTAGGAACAAAATGGCAGTATTCAGCTGGTATTTTTCCTGCTCTTAAGCTAGTAACACAGCTAGCACCAGAAGCTATGTTGAACCTTCCTTTGCCTATATAATTCCTATCATGTGCTATTGCTTTTCGCATCATTGTCAAGCAAGGTTGCAACACAGTGGAAAAATCATTATTCTAAATAAAGCTTCATGTTTTTCAGTGGGTTTTATGTATTTCTCAATTTGCAATTAAGAGAACCCAAAAGTCTCATATGGACCAACAGAAGAGGAAAATGCAAGTCCTACAGAGATGTACCATCTGTGTCATCTGTCCTTCTGCACCTTACTCTGAACTCACGGCTCTCTGCTAAGGGTCATCGTACTAAATCTTCCATAATGGACACAGATTAGAGAGAACAGGATCATGCAGTAAAACTGACAGATGGTGTGTTTCAGTACCTCTTACGTCACTCATTAATTAGTTGAAAGGATTTGAGGATAATTGATTAACATGCAAAAATGAGCTAGCTTAGCTGAAGCTTTTAAAAATAAGCCTTTTCTCAAACAGAACATGGCACTGTCATATGGTTTAGTCATTAGATTTCAGGGCAAAATAAGCACAGAAAATCATGACATTTATTTGCAGTTTGCCTTGTAAGTAGTGATGATGCTCATATGAATGCTACAACTGGAACATCTTGTTATGCTCACAAACTGGACTTAATTTGGGTTTTATATTTGATATCTCAGATTTCCGAAGGATGCTGAGTTTTACAAGTATATTTTTAGTGGCAGTATTGACTTAAGCTCCCACTGCTCCTTCCTGTCCTGCACCAGTCCTTTGCTTGTGCCAGTACAACAGTCTGTTCAGCTGCTTCATAAACCAGATCCAGGAACTTACCTGGCCTAAATAACTCCTTTTAATTTTTTTTTTTTTCCTTTTAAATTTGGTAGTGGGGTGTGAAGCGAGCTAGAAGCGTGGGCTTAAGGTGTTTGTAAGTTATCTGGGAAACTTTGGGGGTAAATTTCTTCAGTTGGCTTTATTGTGCAGCCTTGCAAACAGTTGCCCTGGAGCTGCAGATGGGCAGCATGCTGGGTGAGTCAGCTTTGTCAGGGAAATTAATGCTTGTGTTTGCTGGAAATCTTAAACCACGGTCAGCAGTGTAGGTCCTCGCTTGACTGAGAGTGATCCTGATGGTTGAAATGTGGAAGTAGCATTTGGAGCTCTGCATCAAACTTACTTGCATTGGTGGTAACATCTGTGGGTGCTTCCCGTTCAGGTGAGCAATTTGTCACCCTTTCCTGGTGTCACCCAATGCTTCCTCCAGCTGGAAGCAGTTGACCCCAGGAGTGGCACAAACCGGTGGCTTTCTGCTGCTTCCCAGCAGATGGTGCTGCCCTATGCCTCATCCTGGGAGATCGGTTGCAAAATGCCTGGAAAATCATGTAAAGCCAGGCTTGTAAGGAGATGTTTATTAGATCAGCTAAGATTAGTCAGAGGCAAACTTTCAGGAACACAACGTGGCTTTTCTGTTCTTCTTCCCCAGTGAACATCAGGTGGTCTAATAAAAGTTACTACTTACAAGCCTTGCTCTGTTTATCCGCTAGACCAACCCAACTACGGCAACGTTATTTCTCGGAGGCAATTGCAGTCACCCCTTCTTCAGCTCAGCAAACAGCGCAGTTATGGTCAGGCTCTGTCAGAGTGTGATTTTTGAGAACCAGAGCCTCTATATTTTTATTATGGTTTCATAGTTTATCAGAGACTCTGGGAGGTGAATGTCTGAGATGAATACTCAAAGGCTTCAAATGTGTAGCAGTGCTGACTGAAGTTCCTGTACTCGCCTTCATCAAGGTAAAGGGCTGGGTGAACTTCAGCAATGGACTTGCCAACTGATAAATTCACTCATGGTCCAGCAGAAACCACAGGTTCATTTGATGCTGTTTGCAGATTTGATCGGTCAGGTCGGTTGCAAGTCTTTGGACAAACATGGTTTTGAGAGGAGATACTCTAGGGAATGCATGGCCTCCTAAGATCATGAAATTGTATCTTTCCTTTTGAAAAGCCTGGCTTGACATGCCATCCAGGTGGAGTGGAAGCAGTAGTGGTGTGTTTTATGGGTGGATACTGCAAGATGATGCACTGAACGTTGCAAGGCACTGTGAGCCAGCAGGTTCAATGTTTCAGCTTGTTTTGCAGATGAACTAAATTGGTACTTCTCAAATTTCACGTGTCTTGTGGAAAAACACTATCCGTTGAAACACAAAGTCAGGCAAGATTGAAAATCACGGTCAGTGTGCCTGTTACCCTTTGTGTCCTCAATGCGTGGAAGAAAGTACTGGACCTGGGGGAGAGAGGACCCTGCCAGGGCCAGGAGGGAGCTATGTTTCTGGAGCTGGTTGTTCTGGGTGTGCTTGTGGATGGTTTTAACAGAGCGCATCTCGTAACCGCTAAAGTGTTTCTATTCTAGAGCACTGGGTTATACTTTCTGTGCTGAAATGCTTTGCTTTCAGACCTTCTGAGCTGAAGGCTGGTGAAAGACTTCCCCTTGACAAGATGTGAACCTAGCAGGATCCCTGCTCTCAGCTTCACGTGTGTTTCCTGGTTGTTTTACTCCAGGGAGATGCTTCCTGTTTTGCATTTCCTTGTAGAAGCAGAAGTCTTTCTTCTCGCATGCCAAGTCATGACCTCTCATGTTAGAGCTAATTTTGAGCTTGAAATCTCCACAACCGTGCAGGCAGGAGGCTGGATGCGCCTTCCTCCCCTCTGTCCCTGCTGTGAGGTGGCTGTGTGTGAGGGACTGCGTGTCTTCTGAGCTAGAGCTTTCTGGATACGGTGGTTAGAGGAGAAGTGGGGTGGCCTCAAATTATTTACTGTTTCATGAGAAGAGCCTCCACCAAAGTGCTCCATTTTGCTGTTATCCTCAAGATAACTGAATACCATCACTTGGCATTCAGAATGCTTCCTGATCATGGCTATTGACCAGTAAATTTTGCTGTACCCCTGGCTGGTGGCTTTTATACACCAGGGAAATGGGTCTAGTGGGGCTTATGTGGGTTCAGCCAGCCAAAATGGAGCTGGAAGTAGGGCCCAGGAGTTCTGCCCACTTTTGTTTTGATTACAGCTTTAATAATTTTTCAGTCTGTTTTAGTGAGGTGGGATGATGTGGGTTGCTCTTTTCTGAACCAGCTACTCCCAGCTTACCTGATGCACCAGCCAGCTGCTCGGGATCTCGGGTCGCCCTCTGCCATGCAGCACGATGTCCCTCATGGTGTCCACACAGGGCTGTTCCTGGACTTTTGACCCAAAAGGCAGCTCATAATTCTTTACCTCTGCAAGGGAGCGACAGCAGCATTACAGGTTGTTTTTAATGCATTCACTTCTTTGCTTTGGTGTGGTCCACTGGATGAGAATACATTTGTTTATATCAGTCTGCAGAAAATAAACAGATCTGGAAACAATCTAGAATTTGAACATAGAAATGTAGTGCTGGGTTTTCATGTAGAGGTTTTTTTCAGAGACAGGACTGAGGAACCATCTAACCACCTTCCTGAACCCAAGAGATGCACTACAAAGGTCTTGGTCTGGGTGAGACTTTGGGTGGGACTTATTTTGAGCAGGTAAAATGTGTTTCTCCCATCTTTCACCAGCGCGACGACTATGGTACCAGCTGCCTGACGCGGATTGGGTTAGAGGAGAAATGGCCCTTCCAGAAGAGCAACCCTGCATTGTGGGAGGCCGAGGAGAAACGCCCTGCTGCAGAGGTGAGAGGCCACCCGGGTTTCTGCCAGCCCAGATGTGAATGCAGGTGAAACACGAGTGGAGAGGGATGGCCAGGGACGCTGGCTCGGAAGCAAAGGATGCATGAGGCATCCGAGCCAGGCAAGGGTCCCCCACCACTGAGCGCGAGGCACGCAGGGCAGCTGGGGCAGCTTTCTTGCTGAGGGTTGGAGCTTCTTGCAGCTCCATGGGCTTGTATTGCAAGTAGGTGGGACAGGGAAGAAACCGGAGCAAGCTAAAAAGGGAAGAGAGGGGAGCAGGCAGCAGGGGCTAACGGCAGGGCAGTTAATTAAATGTTTTGCTACACACAATTTCAGATGCCAGGATGTGGCTCCAGAAAGTGAGGGGGGACGTGGCTCTGTCAGAGGCTGGAGTTTGCAAATCTCTGTTGCAACATAAACTCTCTGGTGTTGTCTGAAAAGAAAAGCGCTTGTGGCCGCGGAGGGGGAGGCAGCTTTGGCTCTTCCTGCTTGGTTTGCTTTGCATCGCCAGCACTGACTGGGATGTGACTTGGCAGCTGGCTGGCTTTGAGTGGAGGCTGGACCAAATGACCCCCTAGGGTCCTGGCCTGCTCCTTGGCCACCGAGCCGGCCCCCTCGAGCCGTGGCACACAGGCCAGGCAGCCATGGGGGGAGGATCTGCCGCCAGCTTGTAGCAGCCCTGCAGAGACCTGAGCCACCCCAAATCAGGTCCCGTGCCATCGGTGGGGACGTGGGAGCGAGCCGCGGCCCCGTACAGGGAGGGAGGGAGCAAAAAGGCGCGTGGCAACCCTGGTGCGATGCTCCTACCTCCTACCACTTCGCATCTGGAGGCCATTTCCCACAAAACGAGGGCCATGGAGTAGACGTCCATCTGCTTGAAAGACTCCAGGTCTTCCAGGTTCACCCTGGACTCCAGGACCTCTGGGGCCATGTACCTGGCAGTGCCCACCTGCCCGCAAAGAGGAGAGAGGCATTAGCAAGGGTGGGTGAGGACCTTGGCCGTGGGGCGACCAGGGGTGGTTGCCAAAGGGTCCCCACTGGCGGGTCGTACTTGCCTGCCCGCTGTTGGCAAAGTCGTCCACCGTCAGGGAAGGGTCGAGGCGTATGGCGATGCCAAAGTCACAGAGCACGCACTCCTGCTCGCTCTTCACCAGGACGTTGGTGCTTTTGATGTCCCGGTGGGCGATGGGGATTTTCGGCCTGCCGCAGGCGGTGTAGTCGCTGTGGAGGTGGGCCACCCCGCTCACCAGGGAGCCCGCCATCTTCTGCAGGTCCATCCAGCTCAGGATGTGGTGGGAAAGGTAGTCCTTGAGGTTGCCCCGGCTGTGGTAGGCGGTGATGAGCCAGTACTCCCGGCGGGGCCCCGTGCCTCGGTCCTCGGCGGTGAGGAACCGCAGGACGCTGTCGTGCTTGAGGCTGGCGTCGGTGAAGATCTGGCTCTCGTTCTTCCAGGAGGAGTACTCCTCGCAGGGGAAGATCTTCACGGCCACCGTCTCGTACTGCCCCGAGCGGCTGTGGCTCAGCGTGGCCCTCCACACCTCCGCGAACTGCCCTTTGCCCACCATCTCGTCCAGCTCGATGGGGAGCAGCTCGGCGGGGCGGCTGCTGGTGCAGGTGGGGCTGGCGCTGGCCGGGCTCTCGTCCATCAGCACAGACAACTTCTCCTCCCGCTCGGCGGACCTCCCAGGCTCCGGCAGCGCCGGTGGCTGTCCCGGTTTCCCACCCCACGCCTTGGCTCTCTTGCTCCGCTTCTGCGTGCGGCAGAGGTAAAACGTCACCGTGATCATCACCGCCACCAGCAGCGGCGGCAGGAGGCTGATGGCGGCCACCGGGATCACCTCTTTGCTCTGCAGCATGGAGTAGCCTGCGGGGAGGAAAGCAAAGGCGAGGGCGCTGCCGCCGCGGGTCTGCAACAGCTCGTTTTCATCACGCGGAGGAGGAAAATATGCGAAGCCGCTAATGAAGCGCAGCCCTTTGCGGGGCCGCAATGCGTGCCGCGCACAGACCCCGTCCCGGCAAAGAACCCAGATGTAGGCAGTTACTAAGGGGGCTGCTGGGTTTAGGTCTCAAACTGAGCTCCGTAGATCAAGTGAGGGTTCAGGACGCTGGCCGGCGTTACTCGGGCTGGGCCGTGCGGCACGTGAGACCCTGCCGCTGCCGCCGAAACAGCTCGGCTGCCCGTCGGTGGGTCCCAAGCGCCGCTTGTGCTCACGGTGAGGGGAGCCAGGGCAGAAATAACAGTGATAAAGCTGAGCCAAATCTCTGAGGGGCTTTGGGGCTGGAGCTTTGCTGGACCCCTGTGGTGCACGGAGAGCCAGGAGGGATGCTGGGGGGGGGTGGGCAGCATACAGGACCACCGAGCCCAGGGGAGCGCTGGGCTGCTTTGCACGATAATTTGTGTAAAGGAGCATTGTTTCAGCGTTGTCTGCCAGCGTCGGCATTTCCTTCCTCGCCGCGTTACAACACCAACCCCCGTCAACCAGCTGGGCATGGCTGCTTTTGTTTTATTTCTCTTAAACCCCTGTCAGCCTTCAGATCATCGGTGGGGGGACATGCACGCAAAAAGCCCTAACCCTCGCACAACATATAATTGTCTGATCCTTTGATGTTCGCCATTCCTGGAATAAACATGCTGACTTCAGTAGAGATATTCAAGTAAAATCTTACTCAGAGGTTTTTCTGCCAAGTATAATAACCCAAGGGAAGAGGGATAAGAATCATTCCATAAGCAAAACTCGCGCTGCTTGACCTCAGTGTGTGCAGATCATAATTCAGGTTCTGGAAAAACAGAGCGTTTAGCTATTTTCCTTGGCAAATTTCAAAAAAATGTGCTGCAGCTAATTTCTGCGAGGCTGTGAAAGCGTTTCTAAAATAGGCATCAGGTTCAAACCACAAGATCAACCTAAACTGATATAAATCAATAACGAACTCAGGAATATGTTTATTTTGGAAAGCAATAGGCCTGGATATCACCTACTGCTTTAATGGATTTACCCGCTGCTTAAGGTCCCATCTTTGAAACTCTGAAGAAAGAGAAGATCTTTTTAAGGGAGTTGCATGCACGAGTCCCGAAAGGGGGAAGTTAACACAACTTCAGCAAATTCCTTCCTGAGGATGCCCCTTCCTGATGGCAAGCCCTTTGATACGGAGGGGCTGCAGCACGGCTGAGACCCCTTCCACGGAGAGCAAGGGTAGCTGCTCCGGCGATAACTGCGGGTCTGTAAACCCACGCCTTGTTGAGCATCGCTGCGTGGGTCTGCCATCCCTGCTGAAGGGAGAGGGACCTCCAGAGCCAGGCTCAGCTGGTGCAGGGGTGGAGAGGGCTCTGCGTGCTCAACCTTACCCAGCATCTTCCCGAGGTGTCCGCTGGGCTCCTGCTTGCACGGCTTTAGGAAATGATGCCTCTGCGTGTTCATTAGGGTGGTCTCTGAGCTCTGATGGGGTCCTTGCAGCCCTGGTGCTAGGGCAGTGTCCCCCAGCAGGCCAGACCTGAAAGCAGGGCTTAAGAAATCAAGAAATGGGAAAAAAATCTGCCTGCTTCAGCTGCTGGAGAAGTGCTCATCTGTATTAGATAGTTCTTTGCTCAGTGGTTGTCTGTGCCATTGAAGATGACCATAAGTTAATATTTAAAATGCAAATGATCCCTTAAGGCAGAAGAAAAGGATGTAAACAATGGGGTCACGAGCCTGAGGCTTGCCAAGCTGGCCCCACAAACCAAATCAAAGAGGAGATAATTGTTTAAGGCCTGCACTGCTCTCGCTCCGAGTTTGAGCACTTTACGTGCCGGCTGGCAGGGGGAGGTTGTTCGTGGAAGCCTTCGATGGAGGCGGCGTTTCCAATGAGCCAGTCGTCATTTTTGTGTGAAATTACATATCTCAGCATCGGCTTTGGGATTTGACTATCTCTCCCTAGAAGTGTGTGTACCTGTTATGTTTGGCTCAGGAAGCAGCAAAGAACTGCCAAATTTAGCATCATTTGCCTTCATTAAAAGTGGCTTGTTTGTTCTGAGAATTTACATTTTATGTGATTCCCCCCGCCCCGCGTTGTGGGAGAAGCTATGCTGCTGACTTGCAGGTTATGCGTAGGCTCATTTTCAGCATCTCATTGCTCTGTAATTGTGGAAAATTGGAGGGGTTTCACTTTGCTTTTGCTACGGGTCAGATTCTTGATGGGCACTTGGATAAACCTGGTCCACTTGGAGTTAGGGAGGTTTGGACAAGCCCCCAAAGGCTTGGGCTCTAGCTGGAAGCGTTTCCAAATTATATGACCCTCCCGAGGTACAGAAAGGAGCTGCCTCTTAGTTTTCCCTCCTGTGGATTTACAGCTCCTGTTGGATCCCCAGCCATCTGCAGAAGCATCCACAGGCGTGCCAAGTCATGCTCACGTATGTGTACAGCACCGGGGCGGCTCTGGCTGTCCCTGCCTGAGAGAAACACGGCTGCAGAAATCCCCAGGAGAGCGGCAGGGGAGGCACTGCCGCGTGCCGAGCCCTGCGCCCCGGCACCGCCACTTTTTTGGGTTGCAGCCGTGGCGGATGACAGCGGTTCCCGTGGGTGTGCCAGGGCGGGATTTGCCCCGGCGCAATTTATTTAAAGCTTTCAGGGCGTTGACTCACGCTGGGTTACGTCAGCTTTTGGGTTCCCCGGTTGATTTGCCTGGCGCTGAAGGGCACAGCCTACCGAGAGATACGGTGGATTTTCCATCACCTGATGTTCCAGACCAAGGCTGGAGGCATTGTTGGGAGGGATGGTTTAGCCACAGACAAAATACTGGGTTCAGTAACGGGGTAAAAATTTTACTTAGCTTTTATATAGGGAGGTCAAAGAAAAAGCTGAAAGAGCTCCTTCTGGCATTGCACCTCCTACTCTATTGGAAATACAAGTTATTTGTTGTTAGCATTGGGTGGTTCTCCTCCATAGGTAACATTAACAAAAGTACTCACCGTTGGTGTGGTTTTCAAAGATAAGTTTATCGTTGCACTCCTGCTCGTCCACGCAGCCGCAGATGTAGATGATCCCATCCTCGCTGGGCTGGTGGGTCATGATGCAGCGCGAGGTGTTGTAGTTGGGGACCATGAGGTTTTCGATGGGGCGGTGGGGGTTGTGGCAGAGCGTGCTGATCCTGATGCTTTCGTTGTTCTGTCTCCTGCGCGTGCCAAAGGAACCAACAAAGCGTTAGTCTAGCAGCTCAGCCTTCGTGTCACTTACATGTCATCTTAAACCTGGTTTTAAGATCATTCGTTTTAAGGTGTGTAGGGAGTGACTTGTTTGCAGTGGCTCTGGTGTAATTCTAATTACGTGTGCTTTGGAGGGGCTTTGTTAAAGCCCTTTATTTCTTCCAAATGGTGAAAAGAGAAATGTTTATCACACGCCAATAGTAGGATGTGAGCCAGAGGCTCTGATTGTTTCTAGTAGATAATTCACCAGTTCATAATCATGGCTTGGATCAGGTAGTGCCAACCCTAAGGCTGAGTGCCCTGCATGGGATTTGGGTCAAAATTCCTCTTTTACTAACACCAGCTGCTAGGCCAGTAGGTTTGGGGGCTGTATGGTCCTAAGGAAACCCTCCAAAATGAGAGTCCCACCTCGTACGTCACCTCTGCTGCAATACAAGTCATAACATCTCTGCTTCAGCAGGGGCTGGGGTCTTTGCTGCCCGAATTTCACCTGTGCAGGGGAGAGGCAGAGGATGTGGGGGCCAAACCACTTGCTTGCCAGTGACCACTTGGCTTGTGCTTCCCTCCTGGTCCTCTCAACCAGCGTGTGCAGGTGGAGCCCATAAATGCCGTCTCATCCCCCGGTCTCTCTCTGGGCTAATTGCTGGTTGTGGCGCCTTATCCTTGCAGGACCATTTGCTCCTGCCTCTGGCAACCTGTGGTGGTAGAGCCCTTCAGTCACTGGTAGGGGCTATTTCTAGAAATGGCTTGACCTTTGGAGCTGCCAAATTATAACGTGAAGGTGATACGACTCCCCAGCCATGGGGCCGTGTCTGTGTTTATACCACGGCTTCAGACACCGAACAACTACAGATGAAACCTGCTGTGTCACCCGGTGCTGTCCCAGTCCTCACTGGGTCTGGGGCAGAGGAGCACTGGGGCTTGGCACAGCCATCGATGTGATAGCAAATAAGCCCTAGCTCCTCCTTATTTCCATTTAGATAATTTAGAGCAAAGTAAAAGCATAATTTCTTGGGAATTTGTTCTTTGTTTCAAAAGGAAAGGACAGACCTGCTTTTTTCCTTCTTTTTAATCGCTGTGTATTTCTTCAGCTCAGCGTAACACCCCCCCGTGTCATAGATGGTCATAACATGAGCCAGGCAAGACCAAGACGTCCCTCCCACCAGCTGAGAGATGGGAGCTGGGGTGTGTGTGAAGAATTCCCAAGAGATTTTTCCCTTTCTGGAGTGAAGGTGCAAAATATCCCAGTGCCTGTATTGCATTTAACTGCGCACAAGTGTTCAGCAAGTGCAGCGAGAACAGGTGAAATATTTCACGGTTTGTTACCAAAATGTCTCATTCATGAAACTCCAGTTACTCACTGAAATGTGGCTCATAGCGTCAGGTCTAGCTCCATAGTGCTGACATCCTTAGAGCTTTTTTAACCACTAATGCTCAGCAGCCAGGTTAGGTCCTTCTCACGTGGCACATTTTTTGCTCAGCAGCACCTCGTTTGGGCTCCCATTAAAGCCGTGGAAAAGTGTCACATGTAGTGTTGGGCTGGGCAAAAGGATAGGTTTGGCTCTGGTCATTGCCTGACTCCTCAAGCACAGGGAGCTCGTTTTGCTGGAAAACCCCAGCTCTCCCAACAGATTTGGGCAGCATTGCCTCAACACGAGGGGGTTTGGCTAGAGGGTCTGGCACAGCTGCGTCCTGGTGCGTGGGAGCTCCCTTCTTTTGGTGCATGGTGGAGTCATCCTTGTTGGACCCATGGCTTCATCCCCACCTGCTGTTTACCAAGCTGGGTGAGGGAAGAGGTCTGGGGAGCTAATGGTGGAGATCCTAAAGAACTGGGGTGCCCAGGTGGATTTAGGAATGGCCAAGCATGAACTGGGTTATGTCCTTTCGTGCGGCAGATGGTGGCAGCTGAAAGGAGCTGGAGATTGTAGATGGGATTAGGAGGCAGCTGTTGGTGTCATGATGGAGCGTCTCACCCTCGGAGAGCGGAGCAGAGCTTACACAGGCTGCTGGCGTGGCATGCGAGACATGCTGGAAAGCTTGGGGTTGGATGGCTCCAGCCCTGCCAGCTCCACTGGGGGATTGCAACCTGGGATGCGACGCTCCTCCTCCGGGGAGGATCAGCACCTGCTTTGTAGAGCCAGTGGGTAATCCAGACCTATTTAAGAACTCAGAGCAGAGCGCCAGGGTTTGACCCTTGTTTCCACAGCCTTCCCCAGAGGAGGCAGGATAACCCAGCACTGGTCAGGTTTGTGGGGCAGCCCCAGGGCAAAGATGAGTGATGGGGAATGACCAGCTCCACACAGGCTATGGGTGGCTGGTGAGTGTTGCAACTGCTCCTGGGGATGTTCAAAGGAAATTACAACCATTAATTACTTTTCCAGGGACAGCCTCTGCTTCCCAACCTAGTGGTGCAAAGCGGGAGGGTGAAGGTATGGAGAGGTTTCACGATGCCTTCGAGGTCAGCTGGGAAGTCAGATGTAAAAGCAGGGGGAAGAACACAAATCTGTCATCCTCTCCCTGGGGAAGTCACACTGTTTCAGTGCTCCCCACGTTTTCTTGGGGTTCCCAGGTAATTTGTTGGTAGAGCTTCCAGATGAAGAGTCCTAGGAGGGTGCGATCCCTCCTCCGTGGACTGCCCAGGCCTGGCACGCTGGAGGATGTGAGCATATTGCTTACGAGCATGGGGCCAAAGCTGCTGCTGTGACTGTGATACCCGCGCAGGACAAGTTGAGGTGATCCAAATACGCCTCTGAAAATGAGCAATGGGCAGCGAGGCCAGCTTGGAGGTGAGCCCTGCTTGCAGATCTTCATCTCAAGGTGGGTCTTAGGATGGGGTGGGAGATGCTGGGAGGAGGCTGTGGGGCCGGCAGGTTATTTGTGACCCCACAGCTGCCTCACCCCATCCGATACATGGTGCAAGGTGTATCCCCATCCCGTGCTGTGGGATTGCTTTCCTGGCGTGGGGATTTATGCTGCAGGGGTCTCGCTTTTTCTTGTACGTGTAGGCTGTCAATGGGAAAACCCAACGAGATGCTGGATTGCCTAGCCAGGATTTAAGGTGGCTTCCTCATGTATGTGAGGGGGAATTTGGGGCAGGAGGTGGATTTTGTTTGTTTGTTTGGGTTCATTGTTGATTTTGGGTTTTGGATTTTTTTAAGTCCACAATGCAACAATTATGTTGAGGAAAACTCCTACCGAAAGCGGGGCGTACAGCATTCACGCTAATTAGCAGGTTGAGATAAAGCCTAGCGATAAGTGCTTGGCTGGCTTTCCCCTTGGCAGCCAAATTAAAAGGGAAAGAGAAGGAAAATCACTCTGGGCAGACACAAAATGGATGTTTTTTCAGTTTTGCTCATGGGTACCAAAAAGCTGGGGGAGGCACTCTTCCGGGCCAAATGACACAGTGTATGCTTGGCCTAAAATGCAAGATTGAGTTTCCCTTCCATGCATCTCCCGCAGAAGCAGAAGAGGTACCAGCTCAGACATCCATGCGCTGGATGGGGACAGACCTTGGCTGCACCCCTGCACGTGAACTGGGGTTTCACCAGCCTGATGCAGAAGGACATCATGGGTTTGGGGCTCAGGGCTGTTGGTTTTGCCCTTGGGTTCAGCTTGTAAAGCTAAATTCAGGGGTCTATGGGGGTTTAGAGGTCCCACAGGAAACTTGCCACACTTTGTGTCGGACACTTAAAGGCTGAATTTATTTAGAAAATAAACTGGTACTAACTATAGGGCAGACCAAATAATTTTTTACAGCAAATTGTAGTTTTAGTTATAATGGAGTCAAAGGGAGAGGAAGAGGAATTCCTGAATTATTTTAACGGGCAATAATTCAAGTGCAGGTGTACATACATGTGAGTTCCCATGAGCCGCTGCCCCGCGAACCCCTTTTTCCCCCGCCTCCCCCCTTGATGCGGGAATCGCCGCTTACCATATGGCCACGCAGATCTCGTAGGGGTCCTCGCAGTAGGAGTTGAGGTTGCAGTTGCTGTAGCACACCTTCTCCTCGCAGGCCGGCGGCGTGGAGTCGCACCACTTGCACAGGTTGGTCTTCAGGCTGCGGCGAGCGCCGGCACTGCAGGCTGCGGGGGCAGAGAGGCGGCGGAGGGTGAGCGTGGCCGTGCTTGCCCGCAGCGGGGAAAAATAACCACCGTTTTCAGCAATTCGCACGACTGGTGGAGAAGGAGCCCCGATCGACCCTATTTCTCCGTGTGTTTGTTTATAGCTTTCATTTTGCTCCATTGTTTGGTCAAATGTGCTTTAGATTATGCCAAATCCTGGAGGAGGTGAGGGATGCTGGCAGTGCGGAGGCGGGTCCCGCTGGACGAGAGCTTTGTGGAGCCTGGGAAGCCACAAAGAACTGCGTTTTCCCTCTGCGTTTCCCGTACCATTTAACACCAAGGGGAAGTTTATTTCTTCCTCTACACAACCTAGGCTCAAATTGTCATCTCCAGTGCATGCAGTGTCCGAAAAGGGACATCTCCAGGTCTCTACGTGCCTGAAGACTTCATTTATTTCCCTCCCTGGGGGGAGAGAGGTGCTGGGGAGGGATGCATGGCCAGGCTAGGGCAGCTCCCTTCTCTCCCGCTGCCTCCTCATCCTCCCTCTGCCCATTCAATGAGCCCAAGCCGGGAAAAGTGTTTGCCACCCGCTCCCCAAGCATCTGTGTTTTTGGCAATAAATGATGGGCTGAGACTTCCCGAGCTCTGGGGCAACAGGGGCTGCTCCCTCCAGGCCTCCATTGCCCGCTCTGCCCTGGCCCGGCGTGAGATCCTCTCCTGCCCCTCAAGTGCCGGATTGTTCGCAGCAGCAGGAATAACCTCTGCCTGTGTGGAGCTGCTCTGCGTGTATCTCACAGGCATAAAATTATCTCTATTTTTATACAAAGGGTGAATGAACTATGCTCGGTTAAGGGATAAATCCCAGCTAAATTTAAACTTCCTGTTTTAAGGCTGCTAAATGTCTTTTTTTTTTTTTTTTTTAAAAGAAGCCATTAAGTGGCTTATGTAGAAATATATATTTATAAATTTTTACTTAAATAAATACACTCCAGTATGTTCAGGTAGGAACCTGAACTACAGCAGCTAATTTTTCAGAGGTTTGGGCCATCTGTGCTTCTCCGTCTGCTGCTTCCCCAAGCCACCCGGCAGCGCGGGGTGCTCCCAGCCCCTACGAAAAGGGCAGTGGTGGCTCACTGTGCTGCAACAGCCATCACAGGGGTTTTCCATCACCAGCCGTGAATTCAAACAAGAAACCTATTGCAAAATCCCTGGCTGTGGCTTGTGAAGCCTCAGCCCCTGCGAGCAAGGCCCTGCTGATAGAAGAGCATGGGTTGCCCTGCAACCTGCAGGACCTCCTGCATTCTTGGTGGTCACCTCCCCGACCTGCCCGTGGCCAACGACCAAGCATACGGTCCCTTTCCTTTTCAATGCATATACTGTCCCAAAAGCAAAAAGGGATTTTTAACTTCTCTGCTTCCTGAATCCAGGGCATGCAGTTTGCTCTGACAGCAACTCACGTGCCTGGTCTGCTTCCCCCGCTGGCCAGACCCCCCTCCATGCGACAGCCGTAAAAGAGCTGCTGGAAGGCTCCCACACAGAAATAAACCATTTACAAGCTCCCGTGGCCTCGTACGTAGGGCCAAGGTTAACAGCGGAGGGGAAACCTGGCTGCAGAAGGAAAGCCTCTTGCATCTGAAGGCTGGAAGGAGGAAATTTTGGTTTAAATGACCCATGCAAGGTTTAAAGCGTGGCTCAGCAGGGATCGTGTCGTGGAAGGTGGCGGGGCAGCCGGGAGCGGAGCGGGTGAGGATGCTGCCCACAACCTCTCGCTCAGCATCGCCCCCATCCATGGGGATGCTCTGGCCCTGCCAAGGCACCTGGGGATTTTATGGGTGACCTCAACAGACCCAACGCTCCACATCCATCCAAGGGTTAGCTACCAAAATCGTGACTTCAGCTGGGATTTGAAGCACCTGCAGCCAGCACAAGCTGCCCTCGCCTTCCTGCCTTGCTCTGCCAGGGCAGGACTCTTAGGATCCCAGGCAAAAATCCTCTCGAGGATGAGAGTCTTGGAGGTGGATCAGAAGTTAAGCCCAGCATTTGCATGGTGTTCTCGAGCTACAGCGACCGCCACCATGCTCTACAAACTCCATCGGTGTTATTACGTGGGAACAGAGAATTGAAGGTAAATTGATGTCTCCCCCCAAAACCCAGCCCTACCACACCCAGGGCTGTGCTCTGGTGGGGTCGCTGCCATATTTCTTCGTTCACCCTTTCAGCTAAACCCATCCATGCCCTGGCTCGTGCTGTGCTCGCAGCATGCTTGTGCAGGACCGTGGGCTCAGCCCCATCATCCCAGGGATATCTGGAGGCCCTGCAGAGGAGAAGCAAATGGACCAATCCAGGTTGTAGATGTCACCGATGCAGAAGAGCAATGGGCTTTCTTATTTATGTATTTATACCCACTGGGTATGTTATTTACTTAATTATACCAAGGGTTTGCTTGAGGTCTCAGAGCAAAACGTCAGTCCCGGCAGTTTTGTACTGGCGCGTGTGGTGGGGATCTTGACTTGGCAGTCATTTGCACTGCAGAGCAGAGAAGCCAGGGCAGATGAAAGAGTTAAATATGGAAACGAGATCCAGAAATATAGCAGTAACCCAGCAAAATTCTTTGGAGACAAATTGTTCTAAACTAGCTCAGGCTGTGATTCTGTTATCTGCTCTGCAAGAAAGGTCAGAGCAGGAATATCTCTTCTCCCCCCCCCCCCC
>JAVJGG010000001.1:42828575-42854568 GCA_035590195.1 Aviceda cuculoides | reverse complement strand
CCGAGCAGGAATATCTCTTCTCCCCCCCCCCCCCTTTTTCTCCTAGGAAGCTAAAAAGAAGAGCATAAAGCCCACTGCAAGTTTCTTCGGGACTTTGTGTCCTTGAACCATTAGCTCGTAGGTACAATTTAACTGCCACATCACTCATCTTGGCCCTGATTAGACCCAGATGAACACTTTCAATATTAATACTCGGATGATTTAATAAAGCTGCACGAGCAGTAAAAGTAACAATACACTTCCATAAAGGGGTTCCAGATGTTGCCAAGGCAAATGCTAAACATCAAAATACAAACTTCAAAAAAAAAAAAAAAAAAGACAAAAAAAAGCTGGATAAGCAAAACTTGGAACAAACTATAAACTAATTAAATGTGGATTGAGTTTCCAAAAATAAATTGAAGCCATAAGGATGTGATGTGAGCCAATAAATAGTACAGTTAGTCAAAGTTATTGTGGAACGACAGTTGGAAAGACAGTTTGAAGTCACCGATAGGTGGGCTCACAGTGAGCTTGGCTTCCTATCAATAGGAAGCCTTGTTCTCTTGTGCACGAGAGCAGGATCAAGTCTTCTAGTATCTGTAACTGGGACCCCAGAGAGCTTACTGAGAGAATATGAGATGATTTTCAAGTAGAGGAATAAAGGAAAAAACTATGCCAAAAGTACCCGAGTCTCTCCTGCAAGAGCAGCAGGGGTAATACCACCACCCGAGGACACCGAGATATTTTTTCTTGCGTATTGGAGCAGCCCTCCAGCTTCTTCTTGCCCATTGGGCATTCACGCTCTCCACTCGGCCATCTGCAAGGCCCTTGGAAGCACCACTGCCATAGTCAAAAACCCATCTGCTTCCCCCATAAAAGAGTCCTCTAAAACAGCTCTCCGAGAGAATTTCATACCAGTCCCATCACTGCAGCCACGGAAGCAGTCAGCTCCCAACAGATGAGCTTTTTGCTCGCTTGCCAGGTGCTCGGCTGCCAATGGTGACTGCAACTGTAAGAACCCAGCGGGATAAATAGGGTTTTCATCAGCTCGTCTCTACTAGTGCAGCCCCAGAGAGCAGGTAGGTCATCCACCACCCAACTTTGGCTCCAGCTTTCTGCACGCTGCAGTCCCCAGAGAGGGTAAATCACTAAGGAGCAAGCCTGGGGTGCACGGAGGTGGAGGCATTCCTTACAGGGAAGGAGAAAGTAGCCAAAGCGATGGCACGTGCGGGCAATGCATTTTCACTGTGGGGCAGAATAAGCAGTTTTAGTTCTCAAATATTCTCTCTGGCATGCTGTTTTGTGACAACTAAACACCAGATGGGGTTAAGGAAGGGTGCTTGGTGTGAGATATTAAGGCAGTTTCACTACCCCCAGCTCTCCCCATCCTGAGGTGGAAGGGGACCAAGGCCTCTGCCACATAGGACCTCCATTATAGGACCTTCAGATCATGCTCCATCTTTCAGTAGCAAATTGCCCTTAAATTGCTTTTATTTTTCAAGGACAAATTAAAATTGACTATTTTTAGGTCATAAATGCTTTATAGTGAGGTCTACCCCCTCTTTTCTGTGTATCTCTAAGCACCCTGGGATGGGGCTGATGCTAACTCAGCAATTGCAGAGGGTTTCTCAGCTTGCCATGGCTGCAGCGGCTCCGGGAGCTCTTTACATCGTCTTTTCCACGCAGGTCAGTCAACCTGTAATCCCCAGGCTTTGCACTCAGAGAGACTAAGGCCTGGGAGATTAGCTGCCGTGCTCTGCGGCTTTCTCTAAGCAGCAGCACACCTAACTGCAGTATAGGGGAGCACCTCTATCAAAACCCTGCAGCCACATTGCTCCTGGAAACCCCCAGGTAAGTGCCCTGATGGAAACCCAACCTGCGGCAAGACCTCCTTTCCCACCTGGGTGAGCCCTGGCTCATCAGCAAGTCCTTCGTCCGCCGCCGAGTTTAGGATTAGGCTTTGCCTTGGGCTTTCATCCATGGCTAATGACATGACTACACAATAACAGAGCCTCTCATAAAATTATTATGAGAACAAATTCCTTCCCTATTATATACAGTACTTGTTTCTAAGATTAAAACAACAGCAGGGCTGATGGGCTCTGCTTTCTTGCTGACCCATGTGAGAACACCAGGACCTTGGTGTTCTCCATTGGCAGGTTACTCCTGAGCTGCCTCCTCCGTGAAGCAACCACCACTGCCACAGATGGGCTACGTCAGGGTCATTCCTATGTCCCTGATTTCCAGGAGATCCTACGCAGGGTCCGAAGTCCCCCATTGTCCAGCATGACCTGTGTAACAGAGATCCCAGATTTCCTGTAGTCAGCTCCAGCTTGAGCTACATCTGATCTGGTGTAAAGTACCTGGTCTCACTGCGGCATCCCACAGTGCTGCAGGATCTCCCCAGAACTGGTGTGTACTATTATTTCGGGTGCAGCTTGGATTCCTCCAGCACAGTTCTGTTCTCCAGTGGTGGGATCTGGTGCTATTTTCAGCTGCTGACCCAAAGAGGTTTTTAGTATTGGGCCGCTCTTCTCCCTCTGCGTGTTTTACAAACACTGTATATTCATCTTCGTAGGAGAGGTAGAGCAGACCAAACGGAGCTGAAAAAACTCATCATCTTTTTGCCCCTGCAAGACACAAACCCCCGGCTCCCCCAGGAAACCCAGCAGTGCTCAGGCTGCATTCAGTTCAGAGGACCAGGCTCTGCCCTCAGGTATGTGGTCCCACATCATCCTGCATAATAAATACTGTACTTGGCGGAGTACAGTATGGAGCAAGGAATGAGCCAGTGATGTTTCCTGGTGAATAAAAAAGGACTGATTTTGATTGCGTTAGACATCAGTGCTTCCCAGTGCCAGAAAGACATGCAGTATACATTTCTGGTTTCCTTGGACCTTCTTCAAACAGGCTGGTAACTGACTTATTCCACCACTTATTTTTCCTTTGTGAAAATATCCCTTTAAATCAAGTGTTTAGCAAATACTGCTTAGTCCCATTACAAAGTAAATTGGGTATGGATCGTACCAGCAGACTTCTCCAATCTCTTTCAGATGCTTAAATTACATCATGATCTAACTTCACCCCGGGGAGAGACGAGCTCTGCAGAATATTGTCTGTCCTTCTGCTTTGGTAACCTCTGGTATTTCTTGGGTACCTTTTGCAAGTTATCTACGGGTCAGTGCGATGACTCTGGGGCATTGGGATGTTTCATACAGAGGTACCCCGGGGTCACGCCCTGACAAAGCCAGCACCCTCCGGGTGGGCTGGAGCACCGGGCCCAGCGAGGTGATGCCCCGCGCTCGGTGGGGCGGATTTGGCCGGAATGGTTTCTCTTCGATTTCAGTCAGTGGATGCCTGTGCCTGCAGGCGAGGACGGGGGAGCGTGCCTGAGCCCACGCTCCTCCGTCTGCCCTTGGAGCCGCTCGTCTCCTCCATCCACCGCGCGACGGCCCGTCCTGCTGGTGCCCCAGCACTGACATCAGGCGGTGCTGGGGACCCTTCTGCGCCCACAGCGCGACGCTTCCCCTCCAGGGGGTCCCAAGTTTCCTGCCCCAGATTTCACCTGCTGTCCCCCAAAGCTGCTCCGGCTGGGACAACCCCTGCTCTACCCCTCTGGGCCCTTGTTTGGGTCCCTGAGGTGCGGGTGCCGGTGCAGGGTCCGGCCGGCGTCCACCGCCCGGGCGGGCTGGCAGGGAGCGGGCGTGCTGCCGCAGGCCGGCTGGGCTGGCGGGGACGCCTGCGATGGAAGGGCCGCACGGGCAATTATCTGCCATATTGTGCTCTCGCTTGTGTTTAAAAACAACAACAGCTCAACTGACTCATAGATCCTACGGCCTCTGAGTCATTTTTTATTTCTGGATTTCACTGCTCTGCCCTTTGCAACGAAGGGAGTTGCGTGCGCGCGCGCGCACACACACACACATCAAGTTCACATTCGTTTTTCCCCTATAAAAACAAAACGATTTCCATACCATTAATGAAACAGAAATGATTTGACTTCGTGTACCCTGGCTTTTATTTTCCATTGTATAAACTCCGCAGATGAAATAATGATGGTTGTAAAGTAAACCTTTCTCTTTTTTTTTTTTTTTTTTTTTCCTTTCCCTTTCCAGGCAGCCTCTTTTCAAAATAGCAATAGGGAGTCACTTACAGACTTGGCTTGTGCTGAGCCTGTAGTAATTAACCCCTTCGTGCCTAGTTTTTCCTCTGTTGGTGTTTAACCGCAGCGTGGGCGAAGGCGGCAGCAGATCTCCCCTGGGACTAGGAGCAAAGCGGGGGAGCAGAGCAGGCAGGGAGATGTGGGAAAGGAGGAGAACAGCTGGTCAGTGCGAAGCAGCGGAGTGCGCTTGGGGCCACGCACCCACCGGCTGGACAGTTTTCCTGGGAGAGCTGGGGCGCTGGCGCTGCAGAGCCGGAGGTACCTGCGGTCTTCCTGCACCCCCCGTTTTTTTGGGTGCGAGTCAGCACCGCTGTTTTGTGTTTAGCCTGGTAGCCCCATCCTGGGTTGTCTCCCTTCCTTCTCGCTCCCTTGGGGACCTGCAGCGCTGATATTGCAACGAAATGTCCTCTCTCCTCCACAACACCGCTGTGGAAATAATCTGCGGTAAATAATTTAATCACCAAATCTTGCTCTTTCTGTTTACAGGGCCATTATGATTTTATGAAGTACTCAGAGGAAAATTAACAGGGTGAAGTAATACCTTACACAAGCAGCAGCTACAGCTGGAGCTGGGCGCGTAAGCACGTGCCTGCCTTGCCCTGTGGGACAGGGTGAGCTGCCCTCCCTACGGGAGCGGGAGCTCTGCTTTTTGGTATACCCTTACCATTACACGTGGTCTGCCCAGGCAACCTGTCTGTCTTCAAGGCTTCTAAACATGCCACAAGCATTTTTCCTAACTGCATCTATCATGCAGCAGCACAACCCCGCATCCCCCCAGCATCGGCTCAGATGCTTCGCCGATGCCTGGCCCGGGCAGTTAGTGACACCGGCTGAGATGCTGTTACTCTTCCCAGAATGGGTGATGTGTTTTATATTATTTCTCTTGGATTTATTAAGCATTATGTAACTGGCTAACCAATCCCGCATGCGACGCAATCGCAGCTGATTTCATGACAGTGGAAAGTAAACAAAAAAAAATGTTCTGAAGTGGCTGAACTGAAACTCATTTCCACATGCAAAGCAATTCCTGGAGGATCTTCCCCAACTCCACGCGGCTACTTTGCATCCAAGCTCTCATGCAACCCGTTAGAAAAGAGTTATGGAACAATTACATGTTGTACATGATAGGGTGTTACAAGAAAATCCTCTCTGTTTACTCCCTGCATGAAATTATTAAGATAAAGTTTATTTTTCTTAATTATTTTTAAGCATCTTTGTGGATTTCTGCTGCTCCTTGAAACATGTTATGCTTGCATATTGTTTGTCTTTTAGCTGGAGAACTCCTTCAAACGTGAAAACTACTCACCAAAGAAAGTTTGGCATTAAAGTTTGAAAAACAAAGCAAGCCAGCCCTGCAGTGCTGAGGTCCCGAAGCCCAGCAGGACCCGAAACAGCACAATGGGGAGGATGTTAAGCCCTTGCTCAGCTTTGGAAGGACTGTAAGTACCAGGTGAGGCAAAAACTATACCCCCATCAGACTCTGAACTCAAGCTCTTTCAGGAGCACTCTTCTTTCTGGTGTTGCAGACAGCGTCCTTTCCATTAACATCAGTTTGCACCCTGAGATGTTGAGCTGAGGATGGAGGAACACGGAATGGATAGAACACAGGCCTAGTGGCCCTGTGCTATTTTGTTTGTTTTTCTCGGTGTCTTTGAAAATGAAAATGTTGTATTTCTGAATCCATTTCGCCGATGCACTTAACCTTCACTGAAACATCAGTAAAGCTGGTGGCTGGGGGATGCCCATTTGCATGTTATTTGCATTATTTTTCAGGGAGCCCCTAAGACACCCAAGCACCTGCTTCATCTGGGCCAGTAGCAAAGTCAAAGTTAAGCTGAACCGCTGAGTTAGGCCTGGCTGGGCTGGCGGATCATGTAACAGCATTTGCTACTTGCCAGGCTGCAATTTGAACATAAGGGTGGCACCACGCCGTGATGCCAGGGGCAGACGATGGGTTGTAAAGGGGCAGGACAGGACAGCCCCGAAGACAGTGCTGGTGGGCAACTTCACAGCCTTGTGCTGACTCGCTAGATGAGCAAAGTTGACCTAAAACCAGGAGGGAACCCACAAGTTAGGGTTTTGTCTGCTGTTCTGGAGGCTCGCGTATCCCCTCGGGAGGTGAGCAGGGATGCCCCACATCCTTCATTGAGAAGGGGGCCTGCAGGAGGGTTGAACTTTAGCTCAGGAGTCCCTCAAGTCACACAGGACAGCAGCTTAACACAGGGTTTTTTCACTCCCTAAGTGCCGAGTGTGTGCTGGCTGTTGTGGGTTGCTGTGTAATTACGGCTGGTACCTCCAGAGCTGTTACCACGCCAGGCAAAAACTGCCCTGGCAGACAAAAGCAGTCGTGAGTCTTAATAACTATACTTATCCCATTAGGCATTTGGCAGCTGCTGGTTAGGTACTGGGCTATGAAAGTCAAATGTGAGCAGATATGATGGAAACCAAGGCTCGTGGCCAACCTGTGTCTGAAGGTACAACACAAGATCTCGGCTGGCAACAAGTCCCTTTCATTGCACCTGCTACCCCCCTTCCTTTCTCTTTCGTATCTTTTGCTGTCCTTCCTACCCACGCGTGCCATTGGAAAAGCCCTGAGAGAGCAAGCCAAGCTGGCAGCACAGCCTGAACAACAAGTTTGGGGTCTGGGAGGGACAGGCCCCCCGACACAGCCGGGGGTCAGCCCAAGTCAAAACCGTACATACACCCAGTGCCGTGTGGTTACCTCCACCAGCATCACACCGTGACCCCACCACCGCAGCAACTCCCACCAGCCCAGACGGCGCGCGAGGGGAATGTGCCATTTCTCTTCATCGGATGGAAAGCAGAACAATTTATTCAGGGTCTGGGGAGGGGGGAAAACCGCTGAGTACAATGTTCATAAGCAATTTTAGCAGCTCTGCCAGTGCCTCTGCTTATCTGGGGCTTTGCAGGGTAAAGCAATGCATTAGGATACGCCATGGCATGGAGTGCACAGGCTGCCAGCGGGGTTTGCAGGGGGCTAAGCTAGCACGTCCCCTGTGGAAAGTGCCTTCTGATGATTTGGGATTCGCATGCCATGTTTTCAGAGGGCTCTGACATTTCAGCCCTGTGAAGAGCGCTTTGCAGTGATCTGGTTTTGACTAAATCCTGGTCTTAAAAATGAGTCCTTCTTCCCACCTCCCACGCTGCTTGGGAGAAGGAGTCACAGCCTGGGCACACACGGGTGGTTTGAGCTCATCTTGTCCCAAGTCATTGAAGAAAATGCTGAGGATTTAACAGCACTTGCAGGTCTGGGAGCTGAATGGCAGAAGGTAAGAGTCAACCAACTCCACAGTGCTGTTTCCATCATTTTTGTTGCTCTTGTTTCTCCAGAACTACCAACAGTCTATCCTATTTAACCACAGCTTCTGCATCTCATTCTCAGGAAGATGCAGCAGAGATGAGTCCCCCTCTCTACCTAGAAAAAGCAGCAGCAGTGAACCTAACAGCAAAAGCAAGTGACCTGCAAGTTGGTTGCAGACATTGCTCTGTCTTAACTACTGCAATTCAAATAAAACTACTGCACAGCAGGGTTTTTTTACTATTATCATCATACTATACTCTGGAATTCAGTTTTGTGTATATTTTTCAGGCTCTGCAGGAATCCTGGATCGCCATGAATAGATGCAATTGAAATTTAAAGATATCGTCCAAATAGGTAAACATGTCAGAAACATTATCTGGGTCACATTTGGGCAACAGGATTTGCTCTGTTTTAAGTGCAAATGGTTTACTGGTGATTTAGATGAACTTCCTGAAGAGTGTTTGAAATTCCTGGCACACACATTCGATTTACCATCTGCTAGAAGGGCTTTGATGAGACCACAAAGAGACGTTAGACTGGAGCTGCTCTTCATCTCTCAGGTGGAATTTTTGTGATTGACTAGTTTGTATTTTTTTGCATTCGTATTATTCTGATTCCTGAGGAGAAGCGGGGCTTGCAAGGGACTGTGCTATGAGCTGCCGGGGCAGAGATGTGCTGTTAACTCTCCGTCAATGTGCTGTCATCAAGTTGTTCCAGCACTGCTCGTTCTTTATGTCTGCTAAAATTATTACATAGAGTCGAGTTTTGCCCTCATTTAGACCGGATCGAACAGTAATTAAGTAATTTGTGCTGTCAGAGGGACTTGAACTTGAGGCTAGCCTGGATTACAGACAGTAAAAACTTTCTCACTTCTCCTAGCATCCCACATTTAGCATATAAATAGATGGTGTGTTCTTGTCTTTCATTTCTTGATGTCTTAAAAAGAAATCTTTTAAGGAGCTTGTGTTGTAACCTCCCCAAAAACACTGCCCAATAGGGTTGAATTCAACTTGAATGTTTTCCATTCTTCTAAAGCAGAAGAGAGCTATGGCAGGAGGGCAGAGGGAGCAGGTTTTTGGAAAAGAATTTTTGCAGGAATGGAACCAAGAGTCCTGTTGACAGGGCCTGAAGTGTTTTTTCTCTGCACGTGAAAGTAACAGGAGCTTGTGTGTCTGTGTGATACCTCTCAAGAGATCCCTCCTGCAGGAGGAGAGGGTTCCCACAGGTCCCAGCCCTTGGGCAGAGCTGCAGCACAGCTCCAGGGAACCTCGGCAGCTGGAGAGGACGAGGTGCAGGGGGCAAAGCTGCGCCTCCAGCACGGAGGAACAGCCAAAGAGGGGAATGTTCTCTGTTCACCATCTCCCACTCCGAGATCTCGTCATTTTGTAGGAGTGCATTGCCTTTTCAACTCAGCGTCCTGCCCCAGGATACCTGCTGAGACAGGCTACGGTCTGAATATCACTGAGCAATACTTCTGCCCAAGAGCTGCCTCCCAAGCCGCAGCCTGTTGCAGAGGTAATAGCCCTGGCAAGGGTGAAAGAAAAGCTTGGCCGCTTGTGACACTATTCTACAAACGGGTGAGCGCAGGGCAAATATACAAAACCAGACTAAATGCGTGCTGAGGAGATCTCACCCCCAAGCAAATAGCCTCTGCCTCTGGTGGGAATGTCTGAGACCATTTTCTACCGCTGAGTGCCTTCTGATATGTTAAAGACATGGCAGGAACTGAGCTCCCAGGGGATCCGTAGGTCTTATTTCTGTGGACGCTTGTACCCTGGGTCTATTTGAAGAAGGATGATTCATTCAACTGCTCATTGCTTACGGCTTTGCGTGTCACTTCCCATTGTAAGAAGAAGGGTCTTGTTTGCTGTCATGGACTCGTTGGGGCTAATTTTGGGATAGACCTAGCATGGAAAAAATGCTTTACGCAGCAAGACAGCAGCTGATTCAGTTTCTTCCATGCTGGATGCTGGTGTTTAGAGTCTCCCAAGCCGGAAGTTTTATCAAGTAACATCAGACAGATGTTCCTCATCGTGTCCCAGCTGTGTTGACTGGCGACCTGCTCTCTCAAACACTTGTCAGGGGACACAGGCATTCATTCTGCATGGGTGGCACTTTATTAAATGATCCACCTGAAAAGAGCAATGGATCTTTTTAAAGAAATATCTATACCAGTATTAAATGTAAAGACGCCAGAAGCACTTGTAGTCAGGGCACTCCCAAGACCATTCCTGGGAAGGGGTCCGAGTTCCTGATTTTGCAGGAAAAGAGAATAAATTCTTCTCTGGATTTCCAGTGCCAGGCATGGTATGAATTCACTTTGGCAGTATCACCTTTCTGATGGGGTCCATGCTGCCCCAAGACAATGCAGGACACAGTCAAGCTTTCTGTTTTGGAATGGCTGAAGTGAGAAGGGATCAGTATCAAAATCTCAGGGTTTTGCACTGTTGGTCTAAGGAAAAGGCCCCTCTTAGTGGTGTAATAACCAGCAGGCCAGGAACTTCAGCAGATGTCTCTGAGCCTCCCAGAATCAAAGATATAAGAAAAGCGTGTTGTTCCCAGAGGGAGTATCCTCACGGGGGTGTTGGGGCAACCGAAAAGATTAGGAGATGCTCGGATATTGGGGCAAGAAGATGCCTTATCAATGATCGGATCTCATCAGTCGATGGCACCTCAGGTGATTTCTTCAGGGCTCAGCTGTACCTGGACCCCAGACCAGGGCAATAAGCCAGCCCTGTTGCGGACCGCCATGCTCACGCTGGTTCTAGTTGCTGGCACAAGCTCATCAGCGCTGCTTTGCGTGCAGGGCATGTATTGGGGTGTGATGGTGCATGGACTCTCTGGCTCCCAGGCATGGCCATCGTATGCTGCAAGGGGAGGACAACAGCTCTTCGAAGGCTGAGTGAAGGTAGGCAGACGTTTCCTTCAGACGCCTTCAGGCCTCATCAGCACTGACTCTGGAGCCGGGGTGGAAGCTGCTGGGGATGGCTTTCTTTGGACCTCTGCTTACCCAGAAGAGCTAGAGTTTCAGACCCAGCAGAAAGTAAACAACATGGAGCTGAAGGGAACATCTCCCTCCGCAGTGCGGCAAGGTGAGAGGTCTTGCCGCAGGCTGAGCGTGTCCAGTATGATGCTGCTTCAACCACTTTGAGAGTCGTGGCCAAGTCGTGGGTTGAACTGGTAGGCAGGACTCTGCAAAGTGACACCCAGCAGCTGCCACTGCTGGAGCTGCACATCAGCGCCCCATTACAGCAAATCGCACACTGGAAATGTTGAAAACGTCTTTTTTTTTTTTTTTAAATTTATTTTAATCTTGAATCCAGATGTAAATAATCCTGTCTAGTCAAGGGTAACACTTGGGTTGAGATATATCCTCAGAGCTGCTAGAATCCACGTGGGCAATAGCCCTCCATCCAGTGCAGACTGGCAGGCTGCAGTGTGCAGCTGGATACATTAATTGCCCCAATGCCAGGATGCATTTGCTGTAGTATAAATCAGCTGTCATTTGTCAGGCATGTTCCTGGCTTATCAATGGGAAGCAAAACACTGCAATGGAACAGCTCCATGAAAGGGTAAGTCCTGGAGCGGCATAATTGGTGGGAGCATGGGCTGCAGACGGGATTGCACGATAAGCAGGCTCTCCCACTTCTCCTAAAACCTTGACAGCTACCAGCAGCTGGCAGGAGAGTTTCAGCCCTACATGGGCTGTAACAAAAAGATGAACCAACTGACAAACAAGAAATATGACTCTGATGGATGTTACAGATCCTTTCCAGAGCCAGGATCACAATGGTCATCTCTGAATTCAGGCATGTGCATGTGAGCAGGGCCAAGACATCTTTCAGCCACCCCTTCATTTCCCCCTGAAGACCCCTAAGGAAATGTTATCCCACAGTTGGGGTCCAGCACGGAGATAATGTAGCTGTAATCCACAGGTTTGATAAGGCAGGCAGCCATCAGTGGTGTTATCTCCCCTCTACGTGGAGGCCCCTTCCAGTGCGAGGCTTTCACTTGGCACACAGTGCTAAAGACTGGATGTGGAAAGAGCAAAGTGTGTGGGAGCTGCTGATTTTGTCTCCTTGGTGGGACTGTTTTTTTTTAATAAAAAGATCAGATGTTGCGCTTCCTTGAAAACATGACAGTCTATGGGAGAGTTCATTAGTTTATGGCAAGTTGCAACACTGTGGAGCCTGGCTGAAAGCAAATGTTATTGCAGAGAGTTATCACTAAGGGGAGAGGAAAATAATGTCCTGAGGAAATAAACTCGACAGAGCAGAACGTGGAACAATATAAAGCTGTGGAGGACAGGCAGTAGAGTTGAATAACTTCTCAGAATAAAAGCCCCCAGTCACCTGTTTTTAATGCCAATGTTTGCTTTCTGCATATTCGGTGAATATGTGGGATACATCTGTTCAGGACTCCATCTCTAATGGGAGTAACAAGTATCATGATTGCAGCTGGCTGAACTTTTTTACTACTAGTACACAAAAATGTCTTTGTGACCATCATTGAATAGTGATAACACCAGGAAAAAAAAATCAGCTTTTTTTTTTTTGAAAACAATGTGTTTTAATTTCAAGTTCCATTGAGTTGTACTGCAAAAATGACCTTCCTCCACAAAGCCCCCTGCCTAAAATACAGATCTGAGCTGCTTTAATGATGACCAGCCTGTCTCAAGCCTGAGCAAAGCTGGAGATGCAAGGGGAGAGGAAATGCCAGCTTTCATAAATCTGACATAGCTGTACACTGCCAGCTTTCTTAGCCTTCAGTTAGTCTAACTTACACCAAGGGCTGAAACTGTATTATCGAGTTTGGAGAAGTGTAAAGGTGAATTCAAAATAATCCATCACTTTCCTTGCTGAGTTTCATGCCACTCGCAACACTGCAGAGGTTTTGCATTTTCAGGGTTTTTCTTGTGCTTTCCCCTTTTATTTCCTAACTGGAGAATTTGTTGCAACTTTGTTCTTGTTTAGGCTGGTGGTAGGATAAGTTCCTCCTTCAGGCAGTGGGATGCTGCACCCACTCCCAACCCAGCTACCTACACCCAGCCAGTGTGGGGCCCTTGCAGCCCCTTGGTTTGTTTCGAGGGTGTTAATTTCTTCCTTGGTGTTTTGGCTGTCTTAAAACAACACCAAAGCAAATATGATGCTACTTGAGAAGCATTGTCATAACCAACCCTGCAGCCATGGGTCCCAAGCCGGGCAGCACCCACCTCCATGTGCTGCTTAGCCTGGGAGAAGAGGTCTGCTCTGCCGCTACAGCTCAGCCTTGGACCTGCAAAGCCCCTTTCTGCAAATGGATTTATTTGCCTGTGAAGTGGAGGGTGACTCTTCCTTCACCCTCTTCCTTCCCTCGTCCTCTCACCAGCTCAGTTTTCACTCCTTGTTCCTGAATTGTGCGTGCGTTGGTGTTGGGGTGCAATCCCAATAGCTCCCCTGCCTGAGGAGCAGGCTGGCATTTCGGTGGCAGTACGACTGGTTTTAGCTCTGGTGACCTTAGAAATAAGAAGCCAACTTCTTGAACAAGCTGCCTGAGGAGCCTGGGATAGGTCAGAGATTTCTTGAGCAGATCAAAAGCCAGAGATGTTTTTCTGACAGCCCTGGAGCTCCCTGTCATGATTTATGAATTATATAGTCTCTATATATTTAGCCGAAGAGGCTCACTGGGGGAACAGGGGCTGGTTTGTGCAAGCAGAAAAGAGCATGTGGCTTCAAAGAGCCACCACCCACCAAGAGATACCCCCTCGAGTGCGCTATCTGCAGAGCCATCAAAGTGCCTTGAGGTACAGTGGCAAAGGGAGCCCAGGGGACTCAGAGCAAAAAATGTCAGGATATTTTAGAGGGCTAGCATTTTAATGGGAGACCGAGTTATGGGGAAGCAGACCCAAACCCCAGGAGCTGGGAGCTCTGGATTCAGGGTAGCAGACCTGCAACCTTCCCTTGTTTCACAAATCCTCTTTTTCTTTGGAGCTTCAGCAGATCCCATGGGGTACAGCTCTCCCTTGGTAAGCGCTATGCGTCTTGGCAGATTTTGAGTTTCTTGTCCTCTTTTGGAGGTTGGATGCCCAAAGGCACTCTGCTGGGCTCCTGGGGCTCTTCATGCCCTGAAAGCTGTCATCACACCAGTGACACTTAGCTCATGTTCTTGAGGTTGTCTCAACAGCTCAGAGAGTTGTGGTGCTTTTCTCTCCTCTCCATGAGACGAGATTTTGCTCAGCCCCATGCTCGTGTGGCCTGACCTGAGCCCTATTCTCGACAGACAGAGCATGAGGGAGACTTTCCTGATTCTGACACAAAACAGGGCAGGAAAACTCCTAGTTATTAACTTTAAGGCCAGAGTGTTTCCGTGTGCACAATACAGTAATCCTGATATCAAGTCTGTAGGTTCTGAATGTGTTATAGTCTACTGAGCAGATAATCTTGCAATCTTGAAGGCTTTGAGCACAAAAATCCACCACATCCTGAGCCTGAGTAATTACCTGCTGGAACAACTTTACTGTGTTGTGCTCTAACACAAAAGTGCCCCATTTCAGCTTCCAGCATGTAAATCTTGGTTTTGCTCTGTCCCATAGAAGACGAAGCCCTCTGCCAGAAAGCGTCTCTCTGGGACATGTATATTATACATCTATACATGTATAGATGTATACATGATGATCTATAGATGATGACTAGCTCACCTCCCAGCTCTCTCCTGGCCAAACTAAAGAAGGCTTTCAGTTCCCCCACTGTAAGACAGGTTTTCCAATCCTGAATGATCCTTGTACTTTTTTGACCTGGACTAGTTAAATCCAGAACTGTGCCAGCTCCCTGCCCTGGAAGGGTTCCCTGCTCCCCTGTGTGAGGGTTTGTGTTAGCAGTGGTGCAACTGCAGCTGCTGTCTACACCTTCTGCTGAGAAAGCCCTGTAAAAATGCTGCCCTCCAGCAGCCACTGCCACTGGGGAGAAGTTTAAGGGTAGATATTTTGAAGCCTTGTTATGGCTGGCCAGGGAGAATTAGGGAAATCCAGTAGCTGAAATTTCAGCGGTCTGTCAGACTACAGTCCTTTTTTCATAGAACTGTAGAATGGTTTGGGTTGGAACAGAACCTTAAAGATCATCTGGTTTGCCATCGTGTATGGACAAAAGTGGTCAGATGTGCTGTCTGATGGCCACTCAAGCATGTTTGTTATTAGAGGGTTAGAGACAGACAGTGTGGAGCACAACCCGGGATCTCTGTTGCCCCGGTGTATACTCTTAGGGAGAGCAGCAAAGTCCCTAAAGATGCTCAGCTGGAGTTATTCTGGGATACCCGAGATGCAGGTATGGGCCATGTTCTGCATGGCAAGTCTTAAATCTCTGTGCTGAGAGGAGCAGCTTTGCTGCTGTCACCAAGCTAGCGCTGCCACTCTTTAAAGAGAGGCTGGGTGAGCGGTGGGATTTGTTTCTTGAAGAGCAGCTGAATGTGTATTTTCTGTCAATTTGGGGAACTTGCTGTTCCCTTCTCTCTCAATGTCAACACAAAGTGGGCTCCCAGGGTACTCTTACTGTCTCAGAATGACTGTAGGGTCGATCTTAACACTATATGCAAGGGAAGTGGAGGGAGCCCCAGAAAACATATATCACTGTTGAGCTGAATCACAGAGAGCAAGCCTTGGCTTATTTTTTTTTCCCCGTATGGAGGCAAATTTTGTCATCATATCACTCACGTAACCTTTCAGATGAACTTAGTAATCATGATATGTTTTGGTTTGGCTTCTTTCGGATTAAAACCTTGCCCTTCAGAAAAAGGAAACCAGAAGTTAAATAACTCCAAAATTAGGTATTTCTGAAGGATAATTAGTGGTCTTCTTTCTTACCAGAAACAACCCAAGACTGTGCTTTAAATAATACCTAGTAGTAATTCCCTCAGTTCTGCTCCAAATGTGATTAATTTAGCAGGATGTTATCGGTAGAGCATCCTATATTTCAAACCACACTTTAGTGTATTATCTACAATAATGAATACTATATATTGCCGCAACTTTTTGAAAAATTAGCCAGACCTTATGTCCTAAATCCTCCCTTCTGGGTCTTCTGTGCTTCAACAGTTGCACCAAGGCTTGTATTTGCCTACACCCGAATTACCATCCGATCATATTGTTTCATTCCCTATTCCTGTAGATAGGGGGACCCATGTAAAGTGAATGCAGATGCAGATCCCTGCCCCCAGTTATTTCATTTGGATGCAAAAATACTGGAATTATAATCCTCCTACTTCATCGCTTTGAGGAAAAAGCAATTTTAGTTGCATTGAAATTTCTGAGGGGAATGGGTCTGTGTTTGTAAAAGAGTTCACCGTAAAAAGTGCCATTGTTCATGAAAATATATAAATATATACTATATAGGGATATATGTGTGTATACACATACCTAGGCACTGTATATACAGAAAGACACACACACATACTTAGGAGATGTGTATATAACACTCACTTATATACAAATCTATTCCCTGTTATGAAACAATCATCAAGATATAAACAAGAGAAGTTAAACCATGGATGGGCACATTTTCAAGTGCTGCTGGAGGGTTTTATCTACAGTATTGAAGAAGTGTTATCAAAACCTAAACAGGGCACTTATTACAAAGAAATCTTTACGTAAGTGCTGGAAAGGTTTGCTGAATAACCAGATGTTGTTGCAAAGACACTTCTCCTCCCCCTCTCCCCACTTCTTTCCTTCTTTAATAGTTCGATTAATTCTGCGCATAAACCGAGGCTGATAAAAGTTCTAAGCCACAAACTTCACCACATCTGGACACTGTCGAAGCCAGATCGTTCAGCGGTGCGCTTTAGTTGCTTTTAATCTCCCTCAATAAAATAAAAACTTCCAACAAGTAATGCTGACCTATATATATTTTTGCGCTGTAAACACTGACATCTGCAAGCTGCTCCAAGCGAGCACACAGCGCTTTCCACCAAGGCAATCGCTCGCCCTTCGCCGTAAGAGAAATACACAGCTGATGCAGTCGTAGCAGTGTATTCTACTAAACTCTCAGCTATTTCCAATCCTCTGGCTAATTGCTGTCAGGGGAGAAATCAAAGATTAGCGATTTTGCTGAAGGAAGGAAAAATAAACGACCTCTTGGAGTATGTTGCTTAACGTTGTCTAACCAGAAACGTTTTTCTACTCACAGAAGAAGAGCAGCAGTAAGGAAAGCAGACCCGGTCTCCTCCAGTAACCCATTTTCTGGATCCTGCCAGCGACCAGAAGCCCGGCTTCACGGCGCTGACCAATTCATCTTCCCTCGGTGCAGCCAGTCTCCTGCGTTTCTGCTGTCAAGCCCGGAGCCCCCAGTTTGCAAGGCTCCCAGCTAGCCTTGCTGGGAAGGCGGATCCAGCCGCTAAAGCCCAGCTGTGTGTGGGGTCCGCCCAGGAACTGCAGTTTATGAACAAACTAAGCCCAACTCTCCTCTCGAAATATATACAAATATGGGAGGGGGGAGCCAGGGGAAGAAGCCTGGCTCCGAGAAAAAGAGTTTGATTTTTTTTTTTTTTTTTTTTTTTCCCGATGACAACGCGGAGCTGCTCCCAGCTCCGGGCGGCCCAAGGATCTTTGAAGGGGACCTAATGTCTGCTGCATGCATCTAATCAAAAAGGCATGGGTACTCCTGCATGCCTCTTTCATCTGAATAAAACACGGAAGGTAACGCTTCAATATGTCAGAGCTGCCATTAATTCTCTGCTTTCTCCCCCCTTTTTAGAAATTAACTCTATCTTTTAAGTAAGCCTCAATGGGCTATATTTTTAATAGGGGTAATTAGAAGTTTTAGGGCAGCTTTTTCAGAAAGACCACATCAATATGAGCTTAGCCTAAAGTAGGTGCTTCTGACCCATTAAAGCAGTGGGATTTAAACATATATGTTTTCCTGAATCAGGGCCTAAAATAGTAACATAGAGCATTTAAATAGCTGCTTTCTCCCCAAGATCTCAAACTGCTTTACAAAAACTTGTAAGAAATATTATCCCACTTAGAAATGTGAAACTGTGAAACGTAGCAGAAAGCTGACTTGCCTTGGTTGTTAACGTGATCAGTCAGTGGCAAAAGGAGGAGTAAAGTCCTCAAACTCTTGCCCTACGATCTACCCCAACCCTTCAGATTGCATTAGAATGATGATCAGTGTACTCGAGTGTGGCAGAGAAAGAGATGTTGTTATTAAGGCTTTTAGCAGCCAAAATGCCTGCTGTAAGGTGAGGCTAATTTTTTATAGCTATTGATAAATATATTGATTAGTTTTTAATGCATATACAGCATTCTAATTCAATGAATCTCCAGCTTTTTATTTACCCATTTGACAATTCATCTTTTAGTTCATTAATCAGTATGTGGTGGATATGAGATGTATCTGTATATGCTTATCTGTGTACCAGTGAGCATTTTGCTCTGTTGGACTTGAAGGTCCTTTCTTTGTATGAATCTTCCCTATAAACTGCACCCACTTGTTCCATAAACTATTTATATAAATTATTCTGTTAGGGAGTTAAATAATGGTATCTCTTTCCCCTTCTTCTGTATTTGAAAAGGAAAAAGGGGAGGTGGTAGATGAGGCACAGACACAGCCGATAAGCCTGAAGCGTGTCTCCTATGCCATGGCTACACAAGCACGCCTCTGCAGAGAGCTGCTTGTTCTGCTCCGACTTGCTTCAGTGTGCCCAGCTGCAGGCCAGCTCAGCCTGTCCTCCACGGAGAAATGGCTATATGTCCCTGGGATAACAGAGCAAAAAGCTAGGGGAATGCCCTAAGGGAAGATACCACCTGGGGTACACAGAGAACATACCTGGAAGAATGAGCCTAGAAAGGTCTGCCTGACCAGGGGAGCTGCATCTTGCTCACAGCCCGGGAGGACGTCGGCGCAAATCCTAGGCAAGGTGCGACATTGCTCTCCCTCGCTTGGCTGTCTGTACATCAAACTGGGCATCTTTCTATGTACCACGTAGTGTTAATCAAGAAGAGGTGGGTTGGCATGAGTTACAACAGCTGAGGGCTGTTGAGCCTTTGAGGGCTAAAGACGAGCAAATGTTTAGCGAACTTTCAGAAAGACATTATTTTCAAATAAGCGTATTGAAACTGCTGTGTGCACAGTTGGGTGACCTGCCAACTCTCCTCCTTCTGATTCAGAGCATTTCAAAATGCCCGCAGATCACTCAGACTGCCGGTTGGATTTTCAGATGCGAGCCCTTCTGTGTGGTACAAGACAGCTGGATAAGGCTTGTGTTGGGAACGTCACAGATTATTCACGATCCATGGGAGCCCTCTTTAAAATCAGGAAGAATCCCCCGCTGCCTATGTAACTCAGAGAGAAATAATGTCCCCAGCAGGAGCCCGGAGGGGCTTTAAACAACGGTGGACATTGACAAAACACACTGTGTGACTTGGAAGTACAAGGGAAGCAAGGGATATTATTTTTTGTGGCAGAACCTGGGAAGGCAGCAGGAAGCCTGCACAACGTCCCTGCAGCCAGGGACCCTGAGCTGCAGGAGCTGTGTTTTCAAAAAACCCAGGCAATCCCAAACAACTTCTGGGCCAAACCGAACCCTGTAAAATGCTTCATCCTATCTGCAGAATAATATTAGGGAGAGATTTGGGGCCAAAGCTCAGTGAAAGGAGAGGAAAGGCAGTAGCTGAGCCATGCGATGGCATCTTTACAAGGCAGTTAGGTTTCTACAGGAAACTCTGCAAGGGGAAGCTTTTGGGGAGCGATGTTCATCCTGCTCTTCCTAAACAGCTGTACTTATTTCTAGACAATGTTAGACCCGCTGCTTGGTAAAACATGGTGTTGTGGTGATATGGGCGAGGGTTTGCTGTCATAAACTGGCCGCTGGGCTCTGCAGGCTGCTTTCTGCACAGAGGGGACCTGCCTGTTCAGCCCTTGCTGTATGTAAGATTGCACAGAGCTACAGGTACCCTCCGGTAACCTGCATTTTCGGTCCGCTGACCTGAGGCTATTGTAAGCAAGGCTCACCTGCAAAATAGGAAGAATATGAGGCTGGGAGCTTGTTTCTTTCCTAACACCATGGCGTGAATCACCCCAGGTTGAGCGGGGAGCCACCCAGCATGTGCCCCGCTGACCTGGGCTTTTCACTGACCCACAGTCCTGTTCTGGAGCCCCTGCTTATTTTTCAGACCTTATCCAAGGAAAAAATGCACACTAAAAATCCACCAAAGTTACTTAGGGAAAAGTGAGTAAGAACTCTGGGATTTAGCCTAAAGTGTCTAAACTCACATTACAGAGCTTTGCTTCCACAGGAGAACACAGTGACCTTTGGAGTAAGGCACTGGGGAGGAAGAAGAGATAAATGGTTATTTTTATTGTTGGCTTGTTTATTCCTTTTGGTGTAAATTCCCCTGCTCCTCTATTAGCGGTCTGGACAGCCTCATAACTCAAGACACACTGAAGGCTGGATTTAGGCTGAGGAACGTAAGGTCTCTGCAGGCTGATTTTTAAGTTGCATTGTGGGAGCAGTTTTCCCAAAGTTCTCATTTAGGAGCTGAAAGATATTTACTAGAGAAGTAAAATAAAACTTTGGACACCTGAAACAATATAGCATATATTTAAACGAAGGTTTCAAACAGCCTGGGTTTCCACTGTGGGAGGCAAGGCTCTGCAATCAGTCAATAGATCTGAAGCTCCCAACACAGGCACTAAACACCCCTGTGCAGGGTAACATCATGATGGACATGCGCCAGATCGAGGTGAGTCAAACCTCTTATTCTTCCCAGGGGCAAAGATCACCTTCATGTGAGAGGGGATGTGAAGGGAGAGAAGGGGAAGGAGGGAACCACGTAGCCGTGCCCCAGACAGTGCTAACGCAAGGGCCAACGCTCCTGAGCTTCCCTCGACCTTCTCCTTGCCCACTAGACCCCAGAGATCATAGCAGGGGCATTGGGTTTAAAATGACTGACTACGACAAAAGGTGTTGGGTTTACTTCTGCAATCAGAAGATGTTCCCTTGGCCCTCTTCGTTGCTTGCATGTTACATGACTGGACTAATATCTGTTGCATCTGCTTTGTTCTTTTTTAATCTGTTGATATGTGTAGTGATGTTGGGCTTCAGACAAGGTCCATGAGTGCTTCTGTTGTGAAGAGGATTTGTTTTATACTTCAAAGTTTTAAAAGGCAGGTCTAAGGAAAATGGCTACCTGTTAGGATCGGGAGTTAGCTTCTATTAGTGAGCACAGATCCATACTCTTAATTTATGTGCATATATTGTGCTGTTGTATTAACTACTCCCAAGTTGTCCTGGCAGTTAATTAAACCCCAGGAATTTCAGTGTCATCACTTCTGCATCTTGTAAGCATGGCCGGGGTTTCACAGTGCCATCAGCAAGTTGCCTGAGAAGGACGCTCACCCTGTACTGCGGACCCGATCCAGCCGCCATCTCCATCCTGAATTCACAAGGACACTGGTTCCCGCCTGGGAGGGCCGAATAAATTCAAATGCCATTGCCTGGTGGGTGCTGCGGGTGCCTATCGCTCCCTGGGAAAGGTTCTCACTACCTTCTTGCTGTAGTTTCATAGTGTTTTGGTGTTTGTCTGAGCTCATGTACACGTTACTATGGTTTGTGCTCCCTGCTAACACTTAATGGAAAATTGACCTTCGATATTTTCTATTCTCTTGCTGCAGCTTGTCCCAGTAACAGTGTGGTAACCTTTTATGACCAGATAACAGGAGGAGTGCAATCAAAGCCAGCATTGCGTCCTGAGAGACACGGCTGTACCTGCTGCGGGCACAGGCGGCCTTGCCTGCGTTGCCACAACCACTTCTCCTTAGCCCTGCCAACTTCCCCATGCTCTTGCCTCTGAGCTAATGCTCTTTTTGGTAGCCAGGCAGGATAAATGCATTTTCTAGGTGATGCCTGACTTTTATTGGAGTCTTTCTGTAGTCCAGAAACATGGGCCTAGCTTCTAACTTTTCTTAGACTGGATGCAACAGGCTCCTTGACCAAAGCTGCATCAAGATTAAATAAAGGTCTAATTTGCCCATCTCTGCCATTTACAATGTTACTGAGGGTTTGTTTTTGGTTTTTGTTTTGTTTTGTTTTGGTTTGGTTTTTTTTTTTCTGTTCAATTCTGTCCCAAATCTTCATGCTTTCTTCCTATGAAGTTTTGAGTTTTTTCTCGTGGCTTGCTTTGTGCTGCTTTTGAAGGCACTTTCAGTAAATTTTCTTTCATACTATTGATGTGCTTGTACAGATTCTTTCAAAAATGTGGATTAGTTTTGGCTTTCTCGTTTGTATTCATGGATCCAGATCTGCCATTGCTGAAATGGATCGAAATCGCTGCTACCAATTTCAGACTGAGTGGGATCAGGTGATTTCCCCCACCTCAAAGACACTCATGTCTCTTTTCCACTCTCCACTTATCTTTCCATGAGTTTTTTTTCTCTGAGTAATTACCAAAATGTTGATTTTTCTGCTGTTTAGTGGCCATTTCACATAGCCATTTAGAATAGTAGAAATATGTCTACGAGGAGCCTGGACTCATGTGAGAAGAAGACTTCCCCTTTATTCTTTTTGAACCTACTTTTCCTCCCGCACTCTTCCATGCTGAAGCAGCTACTCATGCATTTTACTGACAGTTCCTTGACATTCATTCCTCCACTGTGTTTTCTGAGGGAACCTAAGCAACTACTGTTTTCTGCTCCATCCATCATACCAATGACATCACATGCAGGCAGACGCCAGGGTCTTCAGTGAGGATCAGCCTTTGAAGACCAAAAGCACAAGCTGGCATCGCTTCGGCTGCTGAACGCCTCCGGTTAGCAAGCACCTTCAGGTCTGAAGGAATTAGCCTGCAGAGGGAGGCAGGAGCAGTTTGACAGCCTGACTCATGATCTTTGTATTATTATTATTGGTAGTGAAATTATGATAGGATCCAGGAGCCTGAACCGTGGATCAGGAATGTGCTTTTGAAGGGAAACTCCCAGTCATTCTGCTTTAGCTTGTGCTACAAGGCAGTCTTAGGGCATGCGCATGCTGGTTTTTTTTTTCAGTAGCAGCTAAACTGGAAGATGTGAAGAGTGGCCACCAGTCCCCAGGAGTGGGCTAGAGGCACCCTAGAAAATATCCCCTAAAATATGTATGGTGTGGATGGTGGGTCCTCAGCTCCAGCTGAGGTTTCTCCATGAATTTACTCCTACTGTACCTCACTGCTTGCGAGCCCCGATGCAGCCCGACACTGCACAGGCACATAGATACATGTCTGTTGTCAGCAGGAATATTGACTGGCTAACTCTCTCTTCCTGAGGTTATTGAAAGGCCATGGGTGTTGCGGGATAGATGCAAAGCACAGCCACTGATTTAGGTGTTTTCATTTAAGTTCTCGGTAGCAAAGCAATGGTTGTTGTTGTTGGTTGTATTATCATTTAATTCTAACTGCTTCTAAAAAGTTGAAGGGATGAGGAACTCTAAATGAAGTTGCCGAATATTAGTGTCGTGACAAAGTGGAAATTATCTGAAATATTTCCCACTAAGATGGCATGTATTTTTTGTTTAAGGTGTGTTATTTGCTAGAACAAGCTGTCAAAAGATCCAACCAGGAAAGGTAACACACATAACCTTACAAAAAGCATGAGGGAGCTAGTTATAAGGTAATATAACTTGCTTAGCTTTCTTCAGTCAAAATGCAGTTTATCCTGAGTACCAGCAGGATTAAAAAGAACAGACTTACAGGCTAGAAAAAGATGGGGTCCCTGTTTGCCAGAGACTGTGCCGGGATTCAGGAGCAGCTGAGGGGAGGGCAATGAGGCAGTCTGCTGCTTCTGCATGTGGTGTCATGCCTTAGAGAAAGCACACCGAAACTTGCGAAAAGGAGCATCTGTGTTTGGTGAACTTGGGGTATTGCTTTCTCTCCTGTAAGAAGTGTAACTCTCTGGTAAGGAAGTCAATAGCGCTTTGACGTGAAAAGGTTGTTTTTGAGAAAATCTCCTTCTCTGATGACAGCTTCGGAGACTGAAGGGACTTGTAGGTAGGAAGTCGAGTTGAGCTTGCTTTCTTATGGTTGAAGAACAAGGGACGTGCTGCCTAGCGAAGAGCAGGCGAGCGTCCTGGTTAGAGTAACCTGCAGGAAATCAGACTCCCCTCCTGACAGGGGGGGTTCAAAGAGAGCCTGGCTGCGCTAGTGGTTGTGCCTAGCTGGGGGGGAATCACTAAAATAGCACAAGTCCTGGAAGTGCTCCTGAAAGCAGTGCTGTGCTGGGACCATTTTGCCGTGAGAAGATAGTGTTAGACCACTTTGAAGGCTGAGGTGGGGAAATGTGGCTCAGGAAGAGCACTTTGTTGGAGACTTTGGTGCTTACTGAAGACCTCTTCCTTGCACACTAGTTTGTCAGGATATCTCACACTCTCCTCTAAAGCCCCCCAGGCTATAATGTACGTGAAGGCTACCCAGGCTGTCGGTCATCTTGATTTGGGCACTTCTGTCATTATCCTCCTCCTACATAGAGAGAGAGTGTTTTAACACTTCTCCACATATCTTAGTAGTATTAAGAAAATTCAAAGCTGAAAATAGTTTTTGAAATGAATGAATGTTAGACCTGCAAAATATTACTGTATGCTATTGATAATGTTGTTTCCGTAATAAAAATATTTAATACAAAGTATGATATCCTGCATGAGTTTCACATAAATATTTCCATTATATCACTGATACGGATCAGAAAAATTTCAGTATGCACATCCTGCAAATGCAAGTGTAATTGATACAAGGTATGTATCTTAATGTACATCTTGAGTAAACACAAGGAAACCATACCCTAATGGAAAACAGACTTTGTCTTACAATGTGCAATCATGCTTTTACATCTAAACTGGACTTTGGGTTTAGAAAACAAATCTTAAATCAGTCCTATTCAGAGGACAAATCGCAGTTCACATACTTGTAATAAACTTTTGTTCTAGGAAAGCCTTTTGTGGAAAAGCTTGGGAAACTCCATCCAGCTACAGTGGTGGAGGGGTGGGAAAGGAGGGAATTGAGGTATCAGTTCAAACAATCTGAGGAAAAAGTTGAATAAACATTGAAGACAACAGAATAGAAACCAGACGCCAAATATTAATTCATGGGGTCTTCAAAGGGGATTTTGAGATTTATTTTAATTGTTGTTGAAAGAAAAAGATTAATTTTTGGATGAAAAATGCATGCAAATTCACTTCTGGTCAACACCAGAAAAATTGTTTCCTACTCAAAGCAGAAGAAAGCAAAGAAACCTGTAATATCAACTCTTTAATCCCCCGAGGTGGCCTTTAACCTGGGTTTGAAAAGGGCAGGAAAAGAAAAAAAAAGCTACATGAGAATAACAAAAAATGTACTGCTTGAATCAAAGGACATGAATGTGGGGCAAAAATGGGAAATCTCAAGGGAGTGATGTGATATGTAAACCAGAGAACAATGGGGCTGCTCCTGAGTGTCCAGAATGATGTCTGGAGTACAAGGAATAAATAGGAAGAACCTCTCCGTCCAGTTTGCCGACCCCACAAGGACTGCGTGGGCACCACAGGGTCGTGATGGAATAAATCCAAAAGCTGCGATAATGAAGGTGCATATATATATATAGTGTGTGTGATATATGAACTGATGTTCAGTAGGAGCTGCGGGGCAGACTTGCTGAACGCTTCTCCAAAAAGACAGCATAGGAATCACAGAAATGCACAGTAGGGTTTGTTCCTACTCAATGAGAAGAGACGAGACAGCTGGGGCTTTTATAAATGAAATACAGAGGCTTCCCCAGAGCTGAACTCGGGGGATTGTAACTATTCAGGTACCTCCCGGGGAAGCGCGAAGGGCCGGGACACACTTCGGCGTTGGCCAGCAGAGATGGCGGGCAGGAGAAGGCCCTTCTGGACGTCGCACCGCGGCCGGGAGGGAGCCCATGAAGGCAGGGCAGACGGGAGGGTAAGTAAACGCCAACACAGCATGACCGAGTCCTTCGCTGCTTGTAAAGGAGTGGGAGTGGGGAAATAACGGGCTGGCGGGCTTTAAAAAAATAACCCGAGCTGCCTAGTGTTAACAAACACCCTGTGGGAAAGTTAATAGCTGCTGAAAGAGACTCTATAAAACAAAATGACAAGTTGTCCTGCGACGGGCGAAAGATGAGACGCAGCACAGACGCATCAGAAACTCTCCGGTGACCCGAGAACCCAGAGGAACAAGGACAAAAATAAGCGCTAGACATCAACATTTCCAGCTGCGTGGCTGAGGATGAGCGCCCAGGGGTCTGTCCCTCTCCTGGGCAGGAGCCTGACGATGCTCGGCTTCGGGCGAGCGGAGCATGTCTTCACCCCCCCGTTCACGAAGAGGTGCCCGCCGCCGGGTACCCAACGAACGAGGCGGGTTTTGGCAGAAAGGCGGGCAGGACGCCAGCAGCCCACCAAGGGCTTAGATCAAGTCAATCGACGAGCGCCGGCCCCGGCGGGCGGCAGCGGAGGGCCGGGAAGGAAGGCCGAGGGCCGGCGGGCTCCGCCTCGCCGCAGCCGCTCGGCCGGCCGGGCCGCCTCACCCGCCCGCCCCCGCCCCGGGC
>JAVJGG010000001.1:42803940-42818661 GCA_035590195.1 Aviceda cuculoides | reverse complement strand
CAAGGATAGATACAGAGAAAATGTTCTGCCTTACTCATTTGAAGTTCCTTTTGCATAATTCTGTATTACATTACTTCAACCTCAAGATGAAACCATGCTTTTTATTTATGTATTTATTTATTTATTTAAACGAGGCTGTAGGAAGGCTGTTCCTCTCTAATGAGAGTTCAGAAATGGATGACAAAAGCTTCTTGTATTTTCTTTAAATGTATCAAATAATTTGGGCCACTCTGGGGTGGGATTGGGCTAATTTTTTTTCAGTAAGGTCATTAGAAATCCAACCTTGTAGGTTAAGAATAGCTTAAAAAATCAATAATTTGTGTGCTATTTAGATGTTTTTAAAACTTTACTCCAGAAAGCTCTTGTGAGTTCAAGAACTGTATAGCCTGAGTTTTGCTGGAAGAAATAATGTAGTCCCCTATTCTGCTGAGTACCATATGAGTAAGTACTTGTAGTTCATACCTGACTATGCCCATTTCTGGGCTCCCCAGTACAAGAAGGACATACTAAATCAAGTCCAGTGAAGGGCCATGAAGATGATTACAGGCTTGGAATGTCTGATGTGCAAGCAGAGGCTGAGAAATGGGGTTGGTCAGCCTCTGAAAGAGGCAGCTCAGGGAATCTTAACAATCAATGTGTATCAATACCTGGTGGGGGAGGTAAAGAAGATGCAGTCAGACTCTTTGTGATGCACAGAGAGAGGACAAGAGGCAGCAGCTCTGGATGTGGCTCTGAGCAACCTGCTTTGAGCAAGGGAGTTGGACTACAGACGTGCAGAGGTCCCTTCCATCCTCAAATAATCTGTGATAATCTTGTAACATATTTAATACTGTTTCATGTTGGTTTATGCTGGTGCTTTCTGTGCTAATTAGTCACTTAATATAAGAACTAAGGTAGACATAGACATTGCTGGTTTCTGTTAAGTGCCTCATATGAATTCTCTCTCTGTGTTTATTCTGGCATATGCTAACTACCAAGAAGTGTTACTGACCTGATGCTTATTTTATGATATTGTAAAGTATTTCTGTTGCTTTAAATGTCTTGCATGAAGGATTACTTTTTTCAAGTTTTTATGTTACTTTTCAATCCTATAATATTCCATGATTTCTCCTTTTATAGTAACATAAAATCCTTTAAGTCCTTGCTAGGTGCTGTTGGCTTTAAGTTTTCAACAAATTTTTCAGCTGCATCAATTTTGTACCTGCTTACCCTATCTTTAGCTAGTTTGTTAGACTACATATCCTTAGTCCTTAAATATAAAAAGATATCACTTTGAACAAAAAAATTGAAGTGCTTTGAAACTTGCTACATTTTTCTAAAAATATCCTTTAAAATTTCTTAATATTTTTCAAGCTATATTTTTAACTATTCTAGCTGTTGCAGGCAAGACAATTTTTATCCTCTGAAGTGAAGACTCTCCCATTGAATAGTAAGTTCCTTCTTGTAATATTCTGTATCCTTCAGCTGCTCATGAAATTGTGCTGGCTTGGAGCCCAACATTGTTCCAAGCGAAGTATGTCTAATTCCGTAGCGATGTGAAGTCACTTGTGTGACTATTTACTTGACTGTGACCTACCTGTTTGTTTGTGGTGTGATGAAAATGTGTTGACTTTTCCTGTGTTCCTAAAAAATTTGAGTACAGTCGTGCAGAAATTATAAATATTTTTAAATGAAATGTGTAGACATGGAATTGATTAAGGTTACTTTAGATTATGGGCAAGTTATGCAGTAACTTTAGGGCCTTTGCTATAATTGTACTGATGGCATGAGGGAGAAGGCAATAGCTTCCTAATGCTCAAATTTGCTGTTTTATCTTTCAGAGCTGTTGAGTCCCAGAGTGAGGGACAGTGCGCGCCTGTGGACTCCCTGTGGCGACGTTACAGTGAATTTGAGTTGTTGAGGAATTATTTGTCAGCTACCTATCCGCATATTGTTGTTCCACCTTTGCCAGAAAAAAGGGTAAGGAAGCTGAGGCTGTGGCTTGCTTTGTATTGTTTGTTATTTGTTTACTATTAACACTCTTCTGTTTAAATAGGCTGACTTTGTTTGGCATAAGCTATCAGCAGATAATATGGATCCAGATTTTGTGGAAAGAAGAAGAATTGGGTTGGAAAACTTCTTGTTACGTGTGGCTTCGCATCCTGTTCTTTGCCAAGACAAAATCTTTTATTCATTTTTAACGCAGGTATAGTAAAGTGATGTGCTTTCTAAATACATTCTTTAGCAATTATTTAAGATAATGTTCCTTTGCTCTTCTTCCCTCCCATTGACCCGTAGCTTGTTCTGTGTCTAGAAGAAGGATAGACAACGTGAATAAACTTGAGGCGGAAAAGGCTTGTCCGTCTAAAATCTTAGCAGCCCACTGCAGTTATACAATTGGCCTTCTTATGTACCTTATGACTTTTTTCCAGTCTAGTTTTAAGGCTCCTAAGAGAGAATTTCTACCTCTTTGGAACGGCATGTTGGGAAAGTTCAGCTTTAGTCCTAGGGAAAATAGTTAGCATGCTATACTGCTGGCTGCAGAGACAGTACTGGCTTCCAATTCACTTTTTGGATATCCATGGTTTCTTTAGCTTCGTGGTTTGAATCATGATCCATTCATATGTGTCGTGGTCCAAAACCAGTACAATATGTTACCGCAAAAGTTGTGATCCCATTGTCAGCTAAAGCTTTGCATTCTGCAGTTTTCAGCTTTTAGGAGATGTCGGATGTAGTTTTTTTCTGTGCTTTGATGAGAGATTCCCAAATAGCAGACTGAGCAGATATATTTACTGCAGCACAGTATAGTATGTAGATGAACCAGTGTATGGAAACTGAAAACAGTGGATAACCAACCTCTACACATAAATGAGGTGATTGCATGTGTGCTGTAAACAGTTGTCACCTCTATGTTCTCTGTATGCTCTCTGCCTCAAGCTGCAAAGGTCCTTGGAGCTGCTGGTAATCTAATAGGTAATAGATGATAACTACCCTTCTTTCTAAAGAGCTGAGCTACTTCTTTAGACAAAACTGTGTGGCTCCTGCCCCCAGTTGATAGAATGAGGTAATTGAGTTGTGAAGAGGAGAGTTTTTTGTGGGAGGTTAGTATGTAAGCATAACATAATGACATGTTATTCTTAACCCACATTCTTGAAAAGACATGGGGAAGGTAGCTGAGGCAGACCCAGGCTTACTGGACAAGCTTTTCTGATACAGCGACTTGTGATATAGGTACTTGCAAAAGCTGTGGCACTCTTAAATCATTCTAACTGAACATTCTTTTCTGGTATTTTTAGGAGGGTGGATGGAAGGAAATGGTGAATGAGACTGGATTTCAGTTAAAGGTAATTACTGTAATTGTTTGTCTCATGACTGCTGTGACACAGAAATACTCCAGCAAACTTGTTTTAGGCTATTTATGAAAGGCTGTTTGCTGTTTGAATGAGTTAAAGGCATTGCTTTATGTATACTTGTAACTACAAAAAACAGTGGTGGTGGTAGCTTATAATAGGTGAGACTTCAGTTGTTAAGTTCTGTAGCAGGCTTGTTAATGTGTGCCTATGTTTGATGCTCAGCCTTGTAATTCTGGTAGTAATGTGGAATTATGATCCTTATGAGCTTTAAAACTAATGAACTTACGTATGTTGTTAGTTTAGCATCGTTTTAAAGACGGGTGTCAGATTTAGCCTGGTAAGAGGTGCAGGGTGTCAAAAAAAAGAAAAGGCAAGCAGAGGGGTCTGAACTGTAGGACTTCTCTACAAGGATAAGTTGTTGAAAGGGACTAAGACAGATGGATTTGGTGGCCCTTAACTGTTTAACAATGTGTCTTGAAGTAGCACTATCCCCATTGAGAACAGTGAGTTTGTGGCTGGGTAAACTGGTGGAAGACTTGCAGGAATAAATGATCAAAGGTCATGGGTCTGTGCAGGACAAGAATCTGAGAAGCTGATAGATTACTGGGCTGTGCCTGGAAAAGTTACTATATGGAAACAAATACTGAGCTTTTGTTTCATTGTAACATGAGCAACTCTCATGAAATCACAACTGAAAACTAGGTGGATTACGAAGAATTGTTCTGAATAGCGAGAGCTAAAGAAAATCACTGGTTCTCTTATCCTCAATGTCCAAGGGGCTTTAATACTGACACTTAACGTTGATAAGTTGACAATAATTCTCTTCCATCATGGTAGGGCTTGCATATTGCTAGTATTCATAATGCAAAAAATGTAAAGCTCTCAAGCTGTGTTTTCCTAGTCAACACATCTTTATTTCAGCTTACACTCATAGGAGTTCAGAAAGTTTGTACTAGCAGGGTATGTTCAGGAGTGCACACAGTGGTGTGTGTATGAAAGACAACTCGTAGCAGAATGCTGAGAATATTTGCCTAGCTGAAACCATATTGTACATTAAATGAGATGAGCGATTTCTGTTTTCCTTCTAGATTTGATTGTGTGTATAGTTTCCCTTTTACAGTTCCTGTTTCCTTAGGAAAGAAAAATAACTTTTTACAAAAGCCTGGGAAAAAGCATCTTTCCTTTATTCAACATCTGAAGTATAAACCCCTGAAGATTGGAGGTTATTTAGCACTACACTGGAGGATAAACCTTTATTCACTACATGTCTTAGACTAGAATCAAACCGCTGGTTTATGTGCTGCTGCTGTCTCTGCTGATGATGCATTAAAGCAGGATGTGTCTTTTGTCCCAGAGGGTTTGAACCAGGCTAACTAAACTTTAAATTAGGCATTAATGCAGTGTAGCATGTTATAGTTGAATGCTGATGTTGGAGACTTTGTTTACTCTGCCAACTTTATTATTAAATCATGCCTTTCTTCCCTCCCACCTCCAGCACTTTAATTTTATTCTTAAAGGGATTTGTCACTTGGGATTTTAACCCTTCCTTTAGGAAGGAGAAAATTCCCCTCTCTCTTTAGTTTACTTAAATGATTATAGGATCATACTAGGAATTAACTGTCTGAAAACTCCTTGACTGTACCTCATTTGATGGGGAGTTCATCTCTTAAAAAGCTTGTGTGTATTAGTCTTAAATCAAGTTTAAGACTGGACAGATGTTTTTCTAACAGCATAACTGTGTGGTGCAAATGCTCAAAAGTGGTGTGTGGGAGTTACTGTGCTGTTAACAGCAAGAAGGAAATAACCTTACTTAGATGGTTGAGCATTGGCAGGATCTTGGTTCCTGCCGGTTCCTGCCAGTGCTTGTGTACTGAACTCTTCCTTCAGAGCACTACATGTGTCTGTAACAAAAGGCAAAAACTTAGCCTGTAACCGTAATGTAGGAAGTGATCCTTTTCAAGTGTAAACCTGTTGAATGTGCATGCTGTCCTGACAAACTCGAATGGCTTTGGTGTCTGCTGTTTGAACAATACAGTATTTTGTGAAATAGCTACTTACAGGGAAGGACTCTGATTTAATGTCAGTGTATCTAGGTGGTGTTTGTACTGTTAGAGAATGTGAGGAGTACATGTAGGTGCGTCTCAGTGACCTGAAATCTAACTGGCTTGTGTAATGACTTGTGGGGATGGAGCAATGGAGGTCCAAGGCCATAGAAGCCCATGAAGCACTCTGAATAAACATAAATCCTGGGCTGGGAGCTGGAGTTACTGCGGTGTTTTGTGCTCCTTGTGCTGTCTTGGGACATGCTTCCCCATGCTGCCTTTGTCTTCCCTTTGCAAGATATTCTTAGAGGAGTGCTGTACATAGCAGTAACAATGAACCTGTTTTCTTCCAATATCAATCATTCTTAGTCTTGCCTGTTTCATTTATTTATCTTTTGGTTTGTGGATTATGTTTTGTACTGGTGGTTTGGTGATTGGAAGAAGGACAGCTAAAGTTAGCAAGATTTCCATAAGTACCTGTCATCCTAGTTGAAAGAAAGAAACTGCTTTTCCCTCAAGTTGGATGCTTTCCTAAATGTCCTCCAAATATGGAGGTGGTTCCAGGTGAAAGGAAAGTGTAGTGATACTCAAATATGGATATTTTCTGCTCAGCCCCAATGCAGTGGGAGGTGGAACAGTCTCAAACTGTGCCTGTCTCATCTATAGAAGTTACTGAAAGGGCCCTAAAGGAAGGACTCCGTTCTTGGTTTGGGAAAACAGTGTGTTCCCTTCACTGTCAAATTCAAAATAGCTCTTCAAGCTCCAAGTTGACTGTAACAGTGCACAAAATATTCCTGTGTCATATACCAGCGCTAACAAATGCTGCTGAAGTAACTTCCTGCTAACAGTCGTTGCACAGACCATTAGCTAAAAGAGTACACTGTAGGAAATCTATACGCCTCACAAGATGTGTTCATTTATTACTCTTTCACTTAAAAGAGGGATGTTTTGATCAAAAGTAAACTCCAGCCATTTTCCCTGAGTTGGGAGTTTTCATGCAGTATAGATGAGCCCTGAGTGAGCTGTATGTAAAATGCCATATAGAAATGAAAAGTTGTGGTGATGTGGGACGTCTGTGGAGGAGGCTGGGATATCTCATCTGTGTTAGTGTCTTATTAAGAGTAAATACCTGTTGCACAGTTTAATTTTCAATTAAACTAAAAAAACCCCGCAAACTCCTTACAGAGATTCCATACGGCTGTTGCAGTCATTGGTAAACTAACATCTCAAAAAAGTAAAGTAGCCAACTGCCTTTTTAATTAGGTATTGAACTTTCTTCTGTAGAGGTTTATATATGCTATGATACAGAAAAGAACACTGTATTAAAAATAGCTCTATTCTGATATACAAATTACGTATTTTCTGAAAAGCAAGTAATAAAGGAACACCATATATAAGATTTTGATTTCACTGGGGAACTTTTCCTAGTAATAAAGAGCATATAGAGGTCACTCTACCACCGGTTTTATTTGGTTTGAAAAATATAAAATAGTTTGTCCATATGGTCTTATGTTACCTAATTGCTTCATCTAAAAAGAATGTAGGGCTGTGTATCTTAACTCCATGATTTGTGTAACATTTTAAGAAGGGACTTTTTTTTGTGGGATTTGGATTGTACCAGCTTAATTTTAGTGGATGCTGTTTACATCCTAGTTCACAAAAATAGCTTAGTTTCTTGACTTTTTTTAATAAAAAACCTGACATGCAGGGCAGCTAGTGTCAACTCATTTAATGTTTGAAGATTTAAATATGCCAGGAAGGCAGGATTTTTTTCTAATGGTGCTGCCAGAAGGCTGAGATTTTTTTGTCACTGGAATTTAATTGCATTAAATTAACAAAGCTTTTTTTTCCCCTTTTTTCAGGCAGATTCCAGATTAAAAGCTCTTAATGCAACATTCAGAGTGAAAAACCCAGACAAGTAAGATTCCGCATCCTTCTTCCCTCTCTTTCCCTTTTTCAGTTACAACTGTAACTTCAGATGACAGAATATTCTATCTCCTTAGAATAAATTCAGAAGAGAAAAATTATCTTTCTGCACTTCAAGTCTTAACAGAAGCCCAGTAAGGAGGTAGTGTGAACAGGTTTGATAAATCGTGTTTTTTAGGAGCAGGAAGCATTCAGAAAAATGCCATCACTTTAGGCAAAACGAGTCTTTCATTTTAGCTAGATTAAAAGGAAGGGACAAAAAAACCTCCAAACCAACAGACCTAGAAAAAGAACCTCTTGATATTTGTTTGCAAAGAAATCTTTCCAAGCGTGAACAGAATACAGATTGATAGTAGGTCTTTCCAAAAATTTCTAGTGTACAATTCTGTATGCGTGCACCCTGGTGTTGCAGTTCATAGTTCTCTTCAAGCTGCCAATTTTCACAGATGCTTTTGGAAGCCTGGAGGTCAGTTCAGCTCTGTTGCAGTTTAGGAGGCTCTGGGACAGGCACCAGAGCAATCTGCTGGATTAAAAAACTGGTCAGAAGTGTAAGGGTGTGTGTAGTGGGAGGTTCATCACACCCTAGGTGATATGGGGAGGGTAGAATGAGAGTTTCTACTTCTGCAATACTTAGAAACATTAGCGTGCAGCAGTAGACTCAAGAGATGTTGCTGTTTGCCATCAATAAGCAACAGAGACCCGTATGAAGTACCCTTCTGGGTTCATCTGCTGTCCAATAGTGGCAATAGGAGACGCTATTTAGGGAGAGTCCGTGTGCCTGACTGCTTTCTGTTTGTTCCCTTTGTACTTCCCTAGCATCTATGGGTATTGTATTAAGGACGTTAGAGGGCACATACCTTTTTTAAACCTCTTTATAGACTTGTCCGTGAATTGATCCAGTCAGTCCTTTTTTATTGTGTTTGCTTTTGCAGCCTTCTGTGACAGCAAGGAAGCTTTTACTTAGGGTTTAATATAAAAGGTAACATTGACGAATGAGGTGGAAAGACAGCAATTCTCTCAGTAGTTACTGGTGAAATTGGCCCCTTGTTTGAATGGTTCATCCTCTATCACCTTTGTGGCTAGTAGGAGTCAGCTTTTCCTGCTTTCACAGGAGGGAAACTTTGCTGGTAGTCTGCCTATAGGTGTAGGTGGGCAAGGCTGGTTAAGGCTAAGATGAGGAATGTACTGTTATCTTTCGAGGTAACTTAATGTTTCAGAAAGCAAAGCTGTTGTGAGAAGTGACTTGGTAAAAGGCAGGAAAATAGTTAATACAAGGAAAACATGTGGAAAAGCTTGTAACAAAACCAGTCCCTGAGTATCTATCTCTCAGTAGAGACTTCACAGCACTTTAAGAGATATGGCACATGCTTTCAGTTGTATTCTGCCAGCTAGGTAGCTTCCAAATTGAACTTTTGGATACAAGTTGTATAATAAATAACTAATGAACATAACTTGTATTTTTTTGTAATTCAGGGAGAGCATTTTAGCATAGCATGTGTGACACTAACAGGAGGAATAGTGCCTTGCTCTGCCTAGCACGCTTAGCTTGAGCTGCCTGGAATTTGATGCCTTGCCCCTCTGCATTATCTTTGGTGCTTGTGTTACTGGGTGGTAAAGTGTTTCAGCAAGCTCACCTTGCTGAAACAAAAGATCTGACTGCTGTGTGGAGTGTAGGCTTTCAGGTTCCTGGACCAGGAATGGTTCAGGTGAAGAATAGCTGCAACTCCCAGGTCCAGATTGCCTCGTGGTCCTGTGGAGCTGCACCCTTCAGCTTAGAGCAATGTGAGGAGCTTTAAACAGCTGAAATGATGCTGCTTTAGAAGTTCAACCTCCTCAAGTGGGAAGCAATTAATATCGTTAATAGTGGAATTATATGGTGATAAAAATGTGGTACTTGGAGGTAAATTTCTCTCTACTGCAGACCTCTTTAATTTGGCCTCATGGCACCCATCCTCTTGTTCTCTTTCTGTGCTTTATCAAAACAGTAACTTTCTTGGCGAAAGGTTTCTTTAGAAAACACTAAATCCTTTCCTAAGGCAGAATAAAAAAAAAAGTAAGTCTGCTTTTTTTTTTTTTTTTGGTCTGGTTAGTTGGACAAGTGGCTTGTTCTTTAGTGAACAGTTCTGTTCTTGTAATATCTTCTTTCACAAAACAGGAAAATGGTACTGCCCTCCCTGATGTAGGAAGGAGTACTGCGGAGTCAAATGCACAGAGTAAATAACTTAGATTGAAATGCTGTCTATTGTAAATGAAATTTTCTTCTTTGCCATTACTGTAAAAGATACTTTTGAGAAGAAACCTGGTGGTGATCCTACAGAAATGTGACCTGATCTGTTCTTCATTTGTGTCTGAAGTTCTACTTAATAGCTCAAATAAATATCTAGACCATGTTGGCCATGGTTGCAGAACCAGTAAAACCAAGTGAAAGGTGCTAGTTTAAAAAAGCCTCAGTTACTGAGTGCCAAAACTGTCTTGTTTCACACTTCTATTGTTATGATGCACTGGAAAGTAAACATCCCTTTGTGTGCCTCGCCAAACTTAGTTTGAAAATTACTTCATAATTATGTGATAATTTTATCTGAGCAATGAGTAGGACTTAAGTAAATACTTAAGAAATAAACCTTTGATCTGCAACACCACCTGTCTCTTAACAGTTTTTCCTGAAAAATTATATTTGTAAAATTTTCAACCTTCACAGAAGATGGGCAAAAAATAGCATCACTTTGATTTATGCTTTTCTGAGACAATAAAAAGAAGACAGCTTGGTTCTGAAGTAGTAATTTTTTTATTATCCTTTTATTTTTTTAATGGAGGAGGAATTGGCATGCGGAGAAGATGTATTGCTGCTGGAGTCCATGATACTGAAGGTCCTCTTAGGTTCCTGACTCTTGCCTTCAGGCAATATGGCATTCTTAAAAGCTTTCTTGCCACAAAACAGGATAAATAAAACTTTTCATTATAAACTTCTGGAGTGGAAAGAGGAGTCTTCCTGGGCTGAAGGCATGCTTTTTAATCTTTTGTTTTCAGTTCAATTATTTCAAATATCTTCACTGTACGTGTCTGCAGCTGTCTGACATGCAGCCCTGGTGCATATTTTATAAAGTGTAAACTGAAAAGATTGCTCTCTAAACCCCACTGTGCAGATCAGTGACTATATTTATTTTTCCCATACAGTTTCTCTGCTGGCTTTTAAATCTTTTTATGTACTTTAACCCTGTGCATGTCATAATCTTATAAAAGATGATCCTTGGAGATCAAAAATATTAGAAATAGTAATAAAGCTTCTACTTCCTGAATTTAAGGAGTAGAATATTTTAGTGGAAGACTTCCTGGCAGGGGAAGAAGAGGTGTTAAATGAAAAAGGCTGGAATTTCATACTTGGTCACCCAAACCAAGTGACCTGACTCATTTCAGTGAGACCTCTTGGGTACAAACTGTTCTGAAGTACAAAGCCTAACTGTGTGCCTGTGGTGGGAGGAGGGGTGAAGGTTGTGTTTGGTTTTTTTTGTTTTGTTTTGTTTTTTTAATGCTTGAACATCAACCTGGAAGGCTAATCTTAGTCTCCCATTCCTTAATTCTAGTTGTGTTCTTCCATGTTATTTATTTTCAGATAATTGTTTAGTAATTTAGGTAAAGCTGTTCCTGGGTTCCCTCTGGATCATCTGGATGAAGTATGTTCTTGTGTACCGAAGTAGGTCATGAGTTAGACTTGTGTTTAGTAGTGAGGGTCTACATATACAGAAGTGGCTGTTGCTCTGGCTTAATTGGTTACCTGTCACTAGCAAAGCTGTGGCAGCTGCCTCTGCTTGGTGATTAGCTTGAGCTAAATGTATCAACTCAGACTACCACCAAGGCTTAACTGGGCTGATGGATAAACTGCCTCTTTCCTTCAGTGGTGGCAAGCCAGCAGTGTGCACGTGGTCACTTATAATGGGTTACCTGACTGGTAGCTTGCTAGCTGTAGTGATTTGATGGCTTTTAGCCATGCGTGACTCCTGTGCAGGTACAGGTCTCGATAGGGTTTTGTACATAACTGGTAATGGTTACCGTACAGCTTAGCCTTAGAGGAATTGTGATAATTGTGAATGCTTCCTTGATCTTCTGAAGAGCTATGCTTAAAACTGGCTAGATAGCAGCTTGAAAGCAAAGTATCTTTGACAGGTTGAATATGTGAACACATTTTTGTTAAGGAGTATGTATACTTCAGCAGATTTTGGCTTTGTATATATTTGAAGCTTTCCTATTCATTTATGCTTGCCTTTATAAATCCCATTTTTAAAAAACACCTAACAATGACGTAGTAATTTCAGTTAACTACTTATATTTCATAAAAATTTAGCTCTTAAATTGTTCTGAACCTTCACAATTTACATAAAAAGTGGCAGTTATGCAAGTGTTGGGTTGTTCGCTTCAGGGAAATTAAACTCTGTAGTCACTTCTTTAGGAGTCTTCAGCTAATTCCACCTCAACATAATCCAGGTTCAGTCTCCCTGGCTGTAGCGTTGTGGCTCTATCTTGCATTCTGTGAAAGCTTGCTTTCATGATGGCTAATGATGTACTATCTGTTTCCTGCTCCCAGGAGATTTACTGAGCTAAAACACTATAGCGATGAACTGCAGTCTGTCATATCACACCTTCTGCGAGTCAGAGCTGTAAGTATTTCCCATGCGTGTCGTGACAAATAGTATAATTTATTTCTAAGGCAGTATTTCTTGTTTAGTCAAGAGAACTGGTATATGTGCTCTACAGTACAGGCAGTTTTGCCTAAGAGAGTCTGGCTCTGGAGCATGGGGCAGGAGTTGGTGGAGGGGTGTGCTGACTTAGTACAGATTTGGGGGGAAAAGAGTTCCAAATGTAATGATTGAGTTTGACAGTCATCGGAGCAGCAAACACATGCATGTTGCTAATCTGCCCTCTCCCCTGATGGTCATGTATCAGAGGGAGGTGTTTTAAAGAGAATAGAGATGCCTGCTTCTCTCTAATCAGCAGACAAGTTGCTTTTGCTGGATGTCTGGGCTGGGAAGGGCCCCAAACCACAGTTTTTCTGGTCACACATCTAATACTTTGTTTTCCAGAGCTTGTAGTATGAATTGTGTACGCTTCCCAGCACACTTTTTCTTTTTTTTTGGCTTGTTCTTCAATCTGTAATGAATAATGCTCTTTCTAATGATGAGAACAATTAATGTCATGCATGAAGATACTCTATGGGTTGAGAATGGAAACTTTTTTTTCCCTAAAGTCACAAAAAGGAAATAAGAAATTACAATTCCAATAATAAGGAGCATGATACTGCTTTTTAGTATGTTCAACAGGGATTTAATTTTTGATGGAAACTGTGCAGCAGAGAGGACAGTAATGGATTGCCTTGTGGAGCTGACGTTCTTGAGAGGATTAATCACTGGTGTTCTACTGACACTGCCTTTTTCTCAGGGCTGTGTATGTGTGAGATCTGTTGGGCAATTTGTTTATGTTTCCTTTTTACTACTTTGACAGACAGATAACAGTAACTCTTACCGAACTTCAATGTCATTTATTGGTACATCAAAATTACAAGGGCATCATCTGGGTTACAAGTCACGCTTCAGAGTGTACACGTGGTCTTTTCTGAGGTTGTTGCCAGCATTGTAGTGCTGGCTGCAGCAGGTACTGACTCTCCAAACAGCTGAAATGACCTGTCTAGCTTGAACAATAAGTTCTGCAATGGATAGCTCATTTCCTTTCCTTCATTTCACTGAGCTGGATGGAAAAATTGAGTCACTTGTTAGAATTTAACTGAAGCTTTTCCTACAGTCTTGGTGACAGGATGGACTTTTGTCTTGCCATCTTTATGTTAAATAAGCAAGTGTGTATATAAATTCGGCATTATTCAGGTAAAGCAGGCTATGCCTTACATCTGGTTATCAAAAACTGAAGGTAACTTGATTATTTGTGGTCTCCATAGGCATATCCTATACATGAGCGCTTCCAAGGAAATACTTGAAATGTTACTTTTCAATATAGCTTTGATTGTGACTTCAGTCTTCAAATACTTAATGCTGTTGATTTTTCCTTTAGTAGTAGCTTCGATTAGATTTAGGCCTAATCTTGTTTACCTGTGTAAAAACACTAAGGCTTTAGCTTGAAGTTTGTATTTGGGTTTTCACAAAGCAATTGCAGTTGATGTTGATGACCAAAACCTGACTCTAAAATGTTTTAGAGGGTAGCAGACCGGCTATATGGTGTCTATAAAGTCCATGGCAACTACGGAAGAGTATTCAGGTAAGAGCTCATACAGTTTTTAAATATACACATAGGCAGAGTGATGTGGGGAGAGAGAGAGAATTTGTTGGTTGTTTTGTTATGCTTTTGAAAACTGTATCTGAAACATTTCAATGTCTCCCTTGAAAAACTTTGTATTGCAGTACTAATGAGATTTCTGTGTTGGATATAGTGATCTCTGGATCTGCTGAACTTAGTCTCTAGTGGAAGACTTCAACTTTTTTTTTTGTGTTCCATACCCTTGGGACTTTTGTTGTTGCCTTGGCATTCTGTTTCTTCAGGAAGTAACTTACTACCTATTTTCATGCAGTTGTCTCTGAAAAGCTTCTAGGCCCTTTTAAGGGTTAAAAATCAACAACTATATCCAATTTTAGTACCTTTTAAAAGTGATTTTGCCAATCATTTTTTGATTTATATGAGTGAATTGCATGCTCAAGTTTTCCATCTCACTGGAGAATTAAAGAATCTAAACTTCTGGTTAAGGGAAACCTCCTGCTTCTACACACTGTTCAAGTGCTAAATTTAATTCTCTGGGTTAATGGATTGCAGATGTCTTTCTCATTGGGGGTTTTAAAGTGAAATTAGGTGTAGTTCTGTAATAACACAAAGACAAACAAATGTCAACATCAGCAGAGTGGAATGTTTATGAAAAAGTGAAGGACAGAATAGATGCATTAGACATAAATTATGTGAAATATAAGGGGAGCCCCTTCTTTTTTCTTGTAAAAAGAGTTGTGGATGTAGTTCTTGTAACTACGAAATCTCATAAGGTTTAACAAAGCTAAGAACACCATTAAAATTGCAGTGTACATACTTGGATGTCCAGAATAAGTCTCTTGCTGTCTTTATTGTAGTTCTGTTTCCTTCTCTATCTAAATGATCTCCCTAATGTGAATAGGTAGTTGCAGTAATGAGAGGGGTTGTAAGTTGATATTTTTTTAATGAATAGAACTAAACAGCAGTCTACTATGAAAACAGCAACATACAGCAAACTGTTTTGGGAGCAGTAAAATGCTTGCAAATGTCAAATCCCACCTTCTGGTTTTTGGAATGAGAGGCTTCTATGTGATGTGTTGCAAGTCTGGAAAGCTTGGTTTCTTCTTGATGAGCATGTTGACCAAATTCTGTTTTAGAAAGTTCCCCTGCCCCCACCCCCCCCGTGA
>JAVJGG010000001.1:42775421-42801196 GCA_035590195.1 Aviceda cuculoides | reverse complement strand
CCCCTCAACTCAAATCAAACTTTTAAGTGTCATTATGAAAACCCTGTCTAGGTAAGGTAGGTTTTTGTTAGGTGTTCTTTTGGAGGGTTGTTCTGCCACAGATGAGGTCTAGCACTGCTCTAAACTTAGAACTTACTTGTAACTGAAATGTGGTCCATCTGCTGCCCTGAGAAATCTAACCACTATACTAAAATTATTGCACTTCAGAACTTAAAAATAGAGAGGGTAAACCACTTATGACCTGTGTGGCTGCAGGATTTTTTCAGAACAAGTATATTTTTCAACAGTTCAGACTTATTCCTTACTTTGATTCATAATGTGAATTCTTGTTCTGTCTGTTCTTTTATCCCTTCTACTTAAACTGATCTGCTGTTGCTGGTCACTTCATATGTTATGCTTATTTATCACCGATAGCCTTGGTAGGGCTTTTCCTGGATGTGCCACGTCTTTGATTTCGTAGAGCATCAAAACAACTCGTCTTGCTTGCAAACTTACAAAATTCATGAACAAATGGGCATGCCTATAGCTCTTCCTCAGTCTTCCCATTCTTCCAGTTACTCTGCAAGTAGTTGCTTCCTCTTTGAAGAGCCTTAGTTCGCATGCCCTACTGAGCAGGCCTGAGGATGATAACCTTCAACAGGAGCGTCTCCCTCGGATACCTGCCTTAGATTCCCAGGGGTCTAAATGACCTTGTTGTTTCTTTTAGAACTTGCAGGAGGGATTTCTTGTTCTCTCCCAAGTCACATTACCAGCTCCCTTTCAGGTTGAGACTCTGCTTCTTATTCCATAGAACCAGTTACTGGAGAGGCACGAGAAGGAAGAGGGAAACTCAAAGGCTTTGCAAAAAGTTTAAAGCCAAGAGGTGCTGTACTTAACATTTGGGTTGCATTGTGCTGGTCGCTAGACGAGCATGGACATGTGCTCGCTTCAGAGAGCCTGCAGCTGTGCGAGAGATTGCCACATACTTGAGAATCCAGCCTGAGTTAGCAGAATAGGTGAAGACATTTGTGATGGGATCTCATTCATTCTGTTTATCTCCAGTGGCACATGCCCTGTGTTGCAGGCTAAACTGGCATCCTATTTCTGTCACTGTGCCAAGTGAGATGTGCAGTTACCTCTTAGTTGTAGGCCTGTCCTTGCAAATGTGTCCAAGCACAGTCGTCTTGGTTAGTGAGAATGTATTAAATACTGTCCAATAAGCAACACAAACTAGAAAAAGGGAGTGCTTTTTGCCATTTTTAGGAAACATCAGCCTAAATGACAAAACTCTTGCTTTCGGTAAGAGCCGCGGAGTTGGTCCAAGCCTTTGTACTTCAGATTTCTCCCTAAAAGGACGGTTTAAACTTCTTGTTGCTCTGAATTGATATGCCCAACTTACACAGCAGACAAAGCAACAGACTTTCACGGAGCTGAAGGACTTAATGTCGTGGTGTTCAGAGCACCACTGTGAGTTCTCTCGTACTCAGGCTGAATAACAAACAATGAAAGCAGCCTCTTTGCTTTTCAGAAGGTATGATGTTCGTGTTCCTATGCCTTAATGCTCTAAGCCTTGCAGGATTTCTTCTGCACCGTGTCTTTTTTGCCTTGGTGCTGCCTATTGACAGTCCACTGAAGAAAAGCCACAAATTATTTTTCTTTTCCTGTAAGAAAAACTGCCTCATCTTCAGCAGGAAGCTTGCGATAGATCTTGTACTTGTCTAAAAATTCATTGTAGTAACAACCAAAGAAACAGGCCTGCAGGAATGTTTGTATTAGCTGATTCAGAGTTTAATTAAAAACAAAGGAAAAACCCTTTTTGGAAGTGCCTTTCACTGTTTTACTTTGTGACTGGTGTTTCTGTCAAACAGGTGTCCTCCCTTGTTACTGTATGTGTAATCCTTAAAGGTTAAATTAAGGAACTTTATATTTACCATGGCTGTTTTTCACCAGATATGCAGCTTCTATTGATGACATACTGGAAGAAGAGGAACATTATGCAGATCAGCTGAAAGAATATCTCTTCTATGCAGAAGCACTACGGTATGTACCAAAGTTTATAGCTCAAATGGAAGCTGTAGTCCTTTCTTGTAACATTGTGTTGATGTTGAATTTAGTTTGGTATCGTCTTCTGTTCTGTTCTCCAAGAAGTGGAAATTTCATTGTTGTGGAATCTCTGTGTTCTCACCTCTTATTTTGCTTTCTCATATTTGATTGCCATGTGGGTGGCAATACAAATTAGAACTGAGCTGATCAATAGTGAAATGACAGAAATGTTAAATCTGTATTCTGTGAAAGGTACTGCTGTTCATTACTCTGGTTACACTGTTTCCTTGGCTTCTGGTATAATAGTGCCCCAATGTGCTGAGAGCTTCAGCTTTCAAATGAGATAGGCCAAACAGAGCTGCTACAGCCATCACAGATTCCAGCAAGCTTCAAAGTGCTGTATATAACTTTCATCTGCTCTACAGTATTGTGCATCTAAATACTGATTTTTTAAATTTTTTTTTAAATTTTTTTTTTTTTAACATTAGCCTTTATAGGGCAGTCCACCCTTACAAATGTAGATACAAAAGCAAATTGCTTTATGCTGTAAGATTGCACCTAAAGCTATTGTGCTTTCCGTGGCTTGGCTCTGAACCTCTTGGAGAGGTCAGCAGTGCTGTAGAGAAGTGGGTTGGCAAGTGTGACTGCTGCTGTGTGGGAACCCAGAGCACTAGTAGCTTCTCCTGGGAGATGAACGTGCATCCGGCAGTGGAGTGTGGATGTAGCATTGTCAGCCCACACAGAACTGGGACTTACTGCAGGTGGCCAGAGGAAAGTCTCCTCTTTTCCAGATGAAAAGCACTATATGAATCTAGGAGCATGCTTTCTTGTTTCATTGTTTAAAAAAATAAAATGTGAAGAATTTTGATTGACTGATACATTGCTGCTGTGATAGGTACCCTGTCCAGGTACCTTTTGTCAAAGTTATGATTTTTCTGTAATGTATTTTGAATACAACTATTTTACAGTGGTGTCCTTAAGTAGGTGGTAGGGCTTGTATTGCTGAGAGTGTCTTGGACTGAGTCTAAAAAGAGGAGCAGAATGCTGCTGTACTCAGAACTTTCTTTATACTTTGATCCAAACTTGCTTAACTACAGCATTTGCAGAGTTATGCATTCTGTGATAAGGCTGTTGAATTTGAGCTAGATGAATAACTGAATGTGCAGCCTGCCAAAAAAAAAAAAAAAAAAGCCTGATGCCATTTGTAAAGTTTAAATGGAGGGAAACGTAGCAAAACAAAGTATTATGTGACAGACCTTTCATTGCTTACTTTTCAGGGCAGTTTGCAGGAAACACGAACTAATGCAATATGACTTGGAAATGGCTGCACAGGACCTAACATCTAAGAAACAGCAGTGTGAGGAGCTGGCAACAGGAGTGAGTCTTTTTCCACTTTCTTTTCCAAGATGCCTCTTTTCTTTTCTTTCTCTCTTTTTTTTTTAATTTATTTTTTATTTGAGCCAAGTTACTTAGAATTACATTTAAATGGCACTTACATGCTGGCCGCTGCTTATGAGAAGTGGTATCATATGAGCTGTAGGCATCTGAGGTTTAAAGTAACTTGGTTCTTGGTGACGTAAGCTGTTTGTACCAAACTTCTTTTATCGAATACTGAGCAAGTAAAGGGTTGCAGGAAATATGACCTGAGCAGGATAACACAAACTCTATCCTAAAGGTCAAAATGTTGGGAATTCTGAAAGGCTTCCTCTGCCTTCTGAGAGGAGGATGTTATTGATATGTGGCTTTAGTCCCTTTTATATGGAAGATAATGTTACTTAAAACATTATCTGAAAGTGGTAACTTAAAAAAAGTTTAGAATTCTTAATATTGCTGTTGGATCTATTGATGTTCTATACAGAACTACTTTATGGCTTTTCTTTCTCATACAGAACAGAAGACTTAGTTTCTTTCCTACTTCAGTAGGAAAACTGCCCTGAAAGGTTACCCATATCAGTGGAATGACTCACAGCCAAATCCGCAGACTAGCCTTAAAGAGTTTGAACATCAAATTACTTCCCATTTTGCTCGTTCTAATGTGAGCCACCATACCTCCCGTAGCTACCTATCAATTAATGAAAATCTCATTCATGAAATGGAAGTTAAAGCAAAAATTCAGCTGAATAGTAAGAATAAGCCCAAATGCTGGTAAAAATCTGGAATAATATCTTGTGGCTGTGGCTGTGCTCAGGGATCCCAAACCTAGAGTGTCTTTGTTTTTTGTAGACTGTGAGAACATTCTCCCTGAAAGGGATGACCAGCAAGCTCTTTGGGCAGGAAACCCCCGAGCAGAGGGAAGCCAAGATAAAGGTTCTAGAAGAGCAGATACAGGAAGGAGAAGAACAACTTAAGTCTAAAAATCTGGAGGGCAGGTAAACGGGCTTGACTTTTTCAAAGAAAACACAGGGCTTGTCTTAGCAAAAGTCCTTGACTGGATGCTCTTGAAGGTGTTTGCATTTTATAAGTGTTTTTAATATATTCTTGGTGTTTATGAGCTGTCTATAAAAGCTCCTGTCAGCTGCAAGTTGTGAAATAAAGTACGGTACATGCAGTTAGCTTCTGGTCTGAGTGTATGGCTTATGTAAAACCTGATGACTTTCCCAGTTACTGAGCCCACTCTAATGGCTGACTTGCATGCTTTTGTGTTCAGCTAGTAATATGTTTAGCAGGTGAGCTTGTAGGTCTGCAGCTGAATAGCCTTAACACTCAAAAGCTGATTTGCTTCAAATACAGTATTTAGTTTGGTTTATGTGTACGGGTCCTGAGCTCATGTTCTGCATCTTCTCATATGGGGGACAACTGACTCCTGTTTGAAAGAGATTCGAAGTTCTGGCGAGTTGTGTTTGAATAACTGCTTCTCAGTGCTCTAATGAAATTTTCTTCAGGAATGCAAACATGAAAAATGGGAACTAACATTCCTAAAGCAATGTGATTGTGTCACAACACGTTCATCATATAACACAAGGGGTAAATGTGGTATCTCCTAATAAGTTAAGAATAAGGGCTGGAAAGATAAGACTAGTTCATGAATAGTTCAAAACAACAAGACACTTGGTAAATGCAATTTCTTAATGATTTTGACAGAAGTACTGGAGATGTGCTTTTGTAGCTCTGGAAGCAATTTTCAAGTGAATACTTGCCTTGTATGCATAGTCCAGCACAAATGAAAGCTATGAATTACAGAAACCTACCTCCATTTTAGTTAAGGAGACCTGAAGACACATCACCAAACCAACAAAATTAATTCCTGAAATGAATTGTCCAAGTCAAATTTGCATTGTAAATGCCAGTTGTACTTGAGTATCTCAAATCCTGATGACAACTGAGTTTTCACTTTAGAAAGATAAAGATTCTGACTTGACAATTGAAAAAGAAACATGCAACGTTGTGTGCTGAACGTTAGCATAAAGATAGTTAATTACCTCAACAGAATCTGAGGAAAAAAGTGTATTCGGAATTATGCTGGTTCTGTGGCAGTGATGCTTACTGGGGGGAAAAAACCCAACCACCAAACCAACCAAACAACCCAACACATTCTGTGAAACTGATTCTCTAGTTTGAAAACCTGAAGAAGAAGATGGAGAACTAGGTGGTAGTGCCAATTACAAAATACAGACGCTTTGGGATGCATAATAATTACAGGACTTGGTTTACTGACTGAAAGATGGAGTGCTTTGTCATACATAGTTTCTGTGCTGAGGGTCCAGAGGAAGGAAGATGAGCTGAGGATCAAACATGTAAAACACTTACTAACAGAAATATTGCTTTTAATTCCAGAGACTTTGTGAAAAGTGCCTGGGCTGACATTGAACGGTTTAAAGAGCAAAAGAATCATGACTTGAAGGAGGCGCTTATAAGCTATGCTGTTATGCAGATTAGCATGTGCAAAAAGGTACGTGTAGCTTGTGAAAGGCCAGGCTAGTGTATTTATCATATCAGCAGGGGATCAGATGCAAGCTTTCAATAACTAGGAACATGGCAGTCACAGAAGGTTGGAAGTCACTAGCGTAAAACCTCCCACATATTCCGTCCTACTCTAAATCAGTGACATGTTAACGTTGATATATATGTGCAATAGGCAGTGTGGTCCAATTCCAGTGTGGTCTCTGCCTTATTCTTGCGTGAAGTTCTGTGGGACCTTTTTTGTAGAGTCTTCTGTGGAAGAAAGTCTGTTGATGAGCTTTGCAAACAAAGTGTATTTCCACCTATTGATTTTTAACTTTTTTTTTTTTTAAGGGAATTCAAGTTTGGACAAATGCAAAGGAATGCTTTAGCAAGATGTGATTATCTGGAAATGAATTCCTCCTCCAAGTGCCCAAGAATGGAAGCACAAATGTATAACACCAATGTTAAGTTGCTACGTGACTTACATATAAATCATGAAATAAATGAGTTGAGTGAATAGTTTTTCTTTCTGCTGATTGTAATTGTTAATAAAGGACAAAAAGGACATGTTATTAAACGTTTAGCCCCAACTGCCACTTCTGTGGCATGTTTTATATGTGGTAGCAAATAATTCAGGGGTAAAAGAGTTACTGAAAACTACAGCTCTGTATTGGGGCAAAGGTATAGGGAAAGTTATCCCAGAAAGCATGAACTGAACTGTTCTGAGACTTGTGAAACGCCATGCTCTGTAATGTGTAGATCACTTCCAGATGCCCTTCTTTTCAGTCCTTGCTGTTTAGAATTTTTAATGCTCAAGGGTGCTTTGGTTTTATAATGGGGGACACAGTTGTGTTCTTGAGGTCTACACCGTAAGAGGACAAAAAATGAAATACTGTAATGCCTAGGGTTCATATTTAAATGCCTTTGCCTGTCCATAGGGAAATGTGCTTTTCCAGAGTTCAGGTTAAGCAGTCTCAAGCTCCTGAGATGTTTGAAACTCTACAGTAGAGGTGTTGTACAATGGTTTGATACAATGTTCTGCATTTACTGGTTCCCACTAAAGTTTTGATATGGGCATTGATTTCTTATCAAACTTCTTCCTGCAAGTAAAGGAGACTGGTGATCCAGCTGAGCAGCAAAACCAAAGTCAAAGCTGCTAAGAAGCAGATGCAACTTCTGTTTGGTTGTTTGGAACCTGTTTACGCTAGATGTGAATCTGGCCTGTGGTACCTCTTCTTGTAACTGAAGCAGTTTAGTTTTTGAAAGAATAGTTCTTAATGAAGATGCTGAAATAAAAAACCTCATGCAACTTCGGTAGTACTTAACAGCAGTGATGTGCAGAATCCACAATGAACCAAGGTGTGTATTTGGCTCTTGTAATGATGTTTCAGTGTGTGTGTGTGTGTGTGTATATATATATATGTGCATATATATACACCAGGATAACATGATTTGCAGTTACAGGTACTTACATTAAATGTTTCCAATTATGAAAAACACTTACCACTGTCTAATATTGGGCTTTTTCTACATACTTAATTAAAGTTCCTGAAGTCTTGTGGAATTTGTCAGACTTGATTGCTAGTCCTAAAGGAAGCTTTGTAATATTCTGTTGAAAAGTGTATTTAATTATTCTGGATTATAACACTACTCAGATTTCGATTTTTTGTTTTTGAATTTTTTTTAATAGATACTCCAGGAAGTCCTTAAAGTTTATTTTGATAAATTATCCAAATGTAGTTACTGATATGTCCCATGTTACTTTTGTCTCTGCAGCATTTCTTTTCTATAAAACTGTTGTAAAGAATTTGTAGGCCTGGTGTACACTACAGCTTAAAACTCTGAAGTAAAATGCTGGTCACTCTGATAACCTGTGTTGGCTTTTTCAAAGCATATGACAGTGACACTCCTGGCTGAGAGATGATTTTGGGCAGAAAGAGGTCTCTCCATTTAACATTTACAAGGAGAAGCGTTCTGTTCAGGGGTTGCAGTATCCAGTTCCGATAACAGGCTGAAAGACTCTTACATTCCAAACCAAGAAGTTGCACACTTGATGTATTCAGTAAACCTTCTAAAGGAGTGGTGCCTTAATACAATACCGTGAGGCGCTCAGAGTAGGTATTTTTCATGCACTTTGATTTTTGGTAAATCTTTCTGGTGCCTCTTTCCACATTTCACTTGCTGTACAGCTTATTAAATGTATTAGTATGCCTTTTTTTCCTTGCTAGTTGTACTAAATTTAAGAAGGGAACAAAACTGTTCTTGTAAGTTTTGTGCCAAATAAGCTAAATAAAATTGCTCTTTGATATTTTTGTTATGTTGGTTTTTTTGTAAAAATGCTGTCTTCCCAATTCTGACAACTGCTGTTCAATTTCTTGAAATCGGTTCTTGTCCATCTTAGCTCTCAAATGGCCTCCAAACTTGTGTTTAAAATTTTAGTAAACTGTGCACAACTAGCTGATCTGCCTTTTAGGTGAAGAACATAGTGCTAAGGCCGAAATTAGATGCTTGTTACAAGCCAGCTTTGATCCCTGCTTTTGTTTTGCCTGAACAGCACTAGCTGTCTGAATTTCACGTGTGTCTTCGTCTAGGTAAGAGAGAAGATGCATTTGAAAAGGGTTTGTGTTGTTTCACAGAAGTTGAGTGAAAGGTGAGTTAAGGATAAATTGCAATAACTTTATTTCTTTTACTTCTGCTGTTTGTAGATAACCATTGTGTGAGGTCTGTGTACTTGTGGATCTTAGCAAACAGTGAAGGTTTCTCCCCCTCTTCTAACTTTTTAACTTTTTAAGGGCAAATCATCTACTTAAGGGCTGTTTCCATGTGGTTAATAGAGTCCACATGACAAATGCACACTTGTGAAGCTTGCATTTTTCCAGTTACAGTGCAGATTTAATGTCTGTAACTCGATCCACTTTGCCTCAACGAGCTTCCTTCAATTATCCAGTAAACATCAAAAATTGGTGGAAGGCCTTGAGGATAATAGCAGGTAGGTAGACCATTTTAACTTAATCTGGACAAAATGGTGTATGTGAAAGAGTTTACCTACGTGGATCATCTGCTTTTCTGATGGAGCTGTCACTTCTGTCCCAGGAAGCTTTGCTGGGTGGATTATCGCCACTCATGCTATCCCTGACCTTCCTCATTACTAGCAGGACCTTGACTTGTCAGTATGTTTTAGTTGCTACTGTTGCCTGCTCCTGAAATGTAGCTAGGGCAAGGGAGCCAGCTGAAATGGAAAGATAAAAAGTATTTTTATGAACTCTGGGTTTTTTTTTTTTTTTTTTTTCAAATGTATTATTTCAGTATCTGGCATGTCAGCCAAAGCAGAGTTAACCTAGCAGCTGTGTGCAGGGACTACCTTGGCAAGCGCAGAGCAAATCTCGGAGCTCAAGTCCGCGCTGAGGAGCTCGCCTCGTGCAGGTGAGCCGGAGGAAAGTGGCGGCCGTGGCCAAACGCGTGACAGAGCCGGTGGAGCAAGGCCGAAGTCCCAGGGTGGCTGGCTGGGCTGTGAGCACTGCATCCTAGGAGAGACTGTATTTCCCTGTATGATTCTCCCTCCCACTGAAATTCTTCTGTGCATTTTAGTTGAAACAACGAGAAACACTTTGGAATGGCCCCTAAAGGATTACAGGGAAGGAAGCTGTCTTAATTCCCCACGCTTGCTGTGCGATGGCACGGGGGGGCTCTAATTTATGTTGCCTTATGCCCTTCTGTTCTGCACATATCTGGTGCCCCTGTCCCGCGTTTGCTCCTAGAGCTCTGTGGGGAGGCACGATCTGTGTAATGAAAGTCCTAGTACAGGGCTGCCGTAGAAATAGTGCAAACAAAGGAACTAGGTGGAATGAGAGCTAGTAAAATGGGAGCATAGGCTTTGGTGCCAAATCCAAGTACAGAACACTTGGGGTACCACCAGCAAAAGCAGTCGCCTTTGCTGCTGTCCCAAAGTTGAGGTCTGCTCTAAGCCCTGCAGTTTGAGTGCTCCTGCCCGCCAGGTTCCCTCCTGCTTCCCCAGCAGAGCTGGGGTTTCTCAGGGCAGGGGTGTCTTGCCAAGGATGCGCATTCTTGGTCCAGCTGCTGTAGAGACCTTGGCACTGTGGGAGAGTAACTTGTGTGAGCTGCTTCCCTCTAGTGGGTGGCCGCGGGGGGGGGCAGGGTGCTTTCTGCAGTGGTGGGAGACAGGGAAATGTCTCCCTTTAAATGGCAGAGGCTTCACTGTCCCCCCAGCTGAAACAAGGAGGTTTTACGTACGTCCCCTCTGCGATGTGACCGCGGTGAGTATCTCCTGCTTTGGGCAGTCTGGAGAGCCCAAAGTACCTGCGTAAGCAAAAGATTGTCACTCTTTGACTGCTGTTTTCTGATGCTTCTTGGTATGATACAGTGTTATGAAAAGGAGTTTGCAGTTGTCACTTCTGTAGGGTGAAATGCAGAAGGGAAACCTTTTTTGCTGCCTTTTTAGTTCTTTTGAATGGCTTGCATAGACTGGCCTTCCCAATGCTGTATTTTCTTAAAAAAAAAAAAAAAAAAAAAATTTTTTTTTGCTTTTATTGGTTGCAGAAGGTATCTAAAACACAAAACAAAGGCAAGTCGGAAAGGATCCTGGGTGGACTTGGAGGAAAACAACTGCAGGCAGTGGAAGTGCAGAGTATTTGGAGGTAAGGGGAGATGGCACCATGCTGGGAGAGGCAAGGAGGGGGTTAAGCTGTATGCACATGAGGGAAGATGGGGTTTGAGGGAGAGATGCACAAGAGGATGAGGAGGTAAGGAGGAGTCAAGAGAAGGTGAACAGGCAGGAGGGAGAGCAGAGGTGGGATGGCTGGAGAAACTGGAGAGGAGAACAGATGGAAAGCTTCTGTACCCATGGCTGTACTGTGCAGGAGAAGGGGAAAGCAGAACTGTGCGGCCTCTGTTTTGGAGGAGTAAAAAAAGCGAGGGAAGTGGAAATGGGAGGTAAGGAAACTTCAAAAGCTGTTAAGGACACAGCTATATAATACTAATGATAGTATAATGACAGCATCTAGGTCTGAGTGAAAATTGTGGTGGTAGTGACCATGGTCTTACAGCTGAGTTCAGCACTGATAATGGTGTAACATTTCTCTTGAGCTCAGATAGATTTAATTTTGTCTATTTTTTAAAATCTATTTTTAATATGATCTCTTTGAATTTTCTGAATTAAAAAAAATAGGAGAAAGCAGCTTCCGTCTTTAAAAACCCAGCATAGACTTTGTGGACACCCTGATCCTACAAACGCCAGCATGACCAGCTGTGTGATCTAGGGGCCTGCTGGCTGATGCAGCTCTAAAACGTTCTGCCCCCCACACCCCAAACATCCCAGGGACTACGATGGATAAATAGCTTCTCATCTGCGGCAAACGTTTTCTGCCGTCTATATGTATCATGGCGTACGATAACACCAATTACGTTCCCTTCAGAAAGTAGCTGTAAGTGGCCACAGAAGATGAAAAGCGACTTTGTGATGAGCCTCCCCAGGATGCTAAGGTGGAAAACGATGTAGTCGAAGGGAAAAACGCAACCCCGACCGCCCTCTTGTGGGTCTGCAGCTCGGGCTGGCTGGGGAGGGAATAAAACTCTGCGGCCGGAGGGAGGCAAATGCCACCGAGTCCCCTCCTGCCGCCCAGAGGTGCGAGGGCCAGCGCAATAGCCGTAGCCTAATGAGTGCCTAAATACAAAGGGGTGGTTATACTGGAACAGATTTCCATGCAGGATTTAGTGATGAATGCATGGCTTGCTGGAGGTTGCTATTAATAACGGCGTGTATTACGCCGTAATTTGCAGCTTGTGTGCAGGTTCCTCGGGCGCCTTTCACAACGGGCAAACACTGCTGTGAGTTGGACTTAAAACACAGGTTTCTGAGCTAGCAGTGTTTTTCCTTTTTTTTTTAATAACTGCTTGGAAGTGGTGCCCGCTGCGTGGTTGGAAGGAATGACCTGTGACCGTTTCTGTAAGCTGCACTGCCGTATAAGAGACGGGAAGGTCGCCCTTGCCCAGTGCTGCTTTGAATTAGCCTTTTCTGAAGCATGTGCTCTCTGATCCCAACTTTGAACCTCTCCGGTGACAGAGAGGCCAGACCTCATGATGGTTGTTCCAGGGGCTAAAAGCATAGACTTTATTTCCAGTCTCATTTCTCTTCTTTATCTTCCAAGCAAAGTGCTGGTGGGCTCCTGCCTGCTGGCCTCTGATGGCCCTGCAGGCACTGGATGCTCCGGGAGCAGCCGGGAAGAGCCGTGGGCTCCTTGTGCTGCAGCGAGATCCCTCCTGGGCCACGCGGCCGAGCCGTACATCCCTCTCGTCCTGCGTTTTGCCAAACCGGAGTGGGCCTTGCAATAGCCACAGCAGCGTTCCCGCTCCTGTGTGACATTCCCTGCTTTCCTCCGTGGATCACGTCAGCCCCCGAGGCCACCGCTGCTCATTTCAAGCCACGTCTGGTGCTCCCGCTGACTTTCGGAGCGGCTCTTCCCCCAGCCTGACCGCGCCGGGGCTGCACCGAGCTGCGCCGGGTCTGGCACCGAGGTGCTGCTCGTTGGCTTCCACCGGGTGACTCTGATCGCTGCTTCTCAGCAGCGCGGCCTCCCCTTCTTCTAGCGGCTCCTTAATCTCCTCAGCTCCGTCACCCATGGTCTCGGCGACGCCATTACCGCCCAGGCTGTTAGAGAAGAGGCTGACCGGCACAGAGCCAATGCGAGATCCCGGCGGGACCCCGCTACCCCAAAGAGTTCCCGTTTCCAGTTATGTCCTGAAGCCTTTGGCCAGATTTTAGTTTATTTTAAGGAATGCTAGGCTGGCTCTCTGCTTTCTTATTCAGAGGGCTGGCCCAACCTGAATGAGGAAAAAAGCTGCGGTATAGTGGATTGCTGCAATAATACTATTGCTCTATCAAGGAAACGGTAATTATTAAAATGAGAATCAATTTGACAAGATCTGTTTTCCATGGACATTATTTGGTATTAATCTCTCTTAACTCTATATCAACTATTCTTTCCCCAGGGATTACTTTCAGACTGACAGGCCTATAATAATCCAGTCTCTCTAACTACATATTTTTATAAACAGGCAAAATATTAGCTGCCTTCCAGCCTTGTGGAATCTCTCCTGAAATTCAAGGCTTGTTGAAAATCAGTGTCCATGGTTCAGAGAGATCTCATATTGGGACTTCTGTAAGCTTGAGAAGAAGCTATATGGATCTGCAGATATGGGTGTTAATTTAAGAAGCTGATGTCTAGCTCTGCACCCTGGGTGTGACTCAGGAGAAATTATCTCCTCCTGATGGAGCTAACGCACAGCTATGGTTGGTGAAGAGTGCACATAGAGTGTCATTTGGTTTTAGCATCCTCCTATATGAAGTGAAAAGCATATCCTTATGTAGTTTAACGTGTTATTGCATTGTAACTCTATGCTGTTGCTCAAGTTTGACCAAACTCTCCGACGTCTCAGAACTGAAGTGCTGAATTAACCTTTGAACCATGTAAAGTGTCAGGAATATTCACCGGTGGAGGGAGCTCATCTGTGGACCAGAGACACCATTTGGTCTGGGAAGCTGAACTATTAGAGGAGATAAGGAATCCTCCCTTCAGAATCTAAAACCCTTTTCAGTGTTAAATCTTCCCTAAGTACATCTTGCTTCCTTATAGATAATTGATCTTTCCCAACCTCTAACTTCTCTCTATGGTTGGCTTTACCATTCCTTCCCTCTCCATAATACTTTACCTGTTTCTATTTCTCCTCTAAGCCAGGATAGCAATCTGAGCATGTGTTGTCTTTTCCAATTTCAGGGTGCTCACTTAAAATATTCAGAAATAATTGTTGGTGATCATTCACTTTCTGTTCAAACTCCTTTTCCCTGCTGATGTAGTTACTGCTATTTTTAGCTTTAAAATGCTAAATACATAATGCTTAGCTGGGTCTTTTTCTGTTTCCTTCCAACAAATATAATGATTGCAATTACAAGGCAATTTAGTGGTTGCTCGGTTTCATGTTACTTTTAAATTCATAAACATTTCCTTTTTCTCTCCCATGTTGGTGTCCACCATAGAGCTCCCCGTGCCAGAGTTAAACAAAAAAAGATGGTAAGCCAGAGAGCGGGGCTGTATTGCCAGCAAACATATGAGCAGTAGGACAGATGCCTCAATGATGGTCCTTGGCAGATGGTCCTGGAGAATTTTTGACTTGATTCGGGTGAAGGCGTTCCTTCCTCCCTCTTCCCATTACCGGAGCAGGATGGCTTTTGCACTGTGGTACTGGAGATCCCTGGCAAACACGCAGGGATCGGGGAGCCGGGTCTAACGGAGATGCTCCCGGAGGGTCACAGGGCAGCAGGTTCCTGGTTTAGGGCTGTTGGCAGGATTCGTCTGGTCTCATGTGTGCGGAGGGTGAGCTGCTGCAGGAGCCCAGCTTTGCGAGCTGGTAACCTTCGTGTTGCAAGATCCGACTTTGGGTAGGTAGATAACAGATAATTTCCCCTCTATATCCTTAATAGGAGCAGGGTTGGAGATACACATGGGGAAAGAACCCACAGAGCTCTGCAAGCCCAGCTGGAGGTTTGGGTAAGGTCAGGTTTGGCAAATGCGGGCTCAGCTGGTGGAAGTTTGTTTATAAATTTGGTTTCAAGGACTGACTTTCACATGAACCTGCCGTGGTTAGGAGATAGCCCTGCTCGGGAGCTGAGTTGGCGTTACTTTTTCCATCTGAGGAGCAACACATGGGATGCGGGTGCCCTGGCTCTGAGACACAGAGCAGGGGGTGGGCACCTCGGGTTAGGAGGGCCTGTGTGGGGGTGAGAAAGCACCTTTTGGTGTCCTGGGCAGATCGCGCTGCCTGGGTAGAGACAGTTGTCGGTTTAAAAGCGGTTCCTATTGTCTTTGCCAGGGGGTGCCCCTTCCCTTCCTCTCTTGCCACCTACCTTTCTGCCTTCCATTGGTGTTAATGCTTTGGTATCTGAATCTTTCCACCAGGTGTTGGTAACACCGCTGTGCCAAGTTTGTGCCTGCAAATGTGTCATAACAGTTGATTTTGTGTGTTACCCCCTCTGGCACTGCTGTGTAGGCAACGAGCCCGTTTCCTTCATCTCTTTTGTTCTGAATGTCCTGGCTCAATGGCTGCTCCTCTTCATCCTCCCTTCATGCTAGTTCAATCCCTTTTGAGTTGTTTAGTCAGCCTGAGACTGTTGCTTAGAAAATTGGCTTCTACTGATACGGTGGCCATCCGTGGTACACAGCCTCTCCTTGTGCTGGAACAGCGTGCCGTGAAACTTCATCTCTCACGTTACAATGCAACTTCATTGATTAAGGATGGGAAGGGTCTCGAGAAACGTGGCTGAGATATCTGCTGCTTCGTGTTTTGCGGAGTCCTCTAAAGTCCTCACCAACATGCCCAGTCTCCTGGGATGTACCTTGGCACTGATGGCACTGCTTCGTTACAGTTGGCTCCATAACCAGCTGTCCCTGGAAATTTAAGGGGACGCTTTATGTATTGGCTCTAGAGAGGCAGGAGCTGTGTCCCTTGAAGGATGTTTTTCTGTTATCCAGGAAGAAGTGGGGTTTTGCAGTGATTGAAGAGCTCTCTGTGGGCAGCATGGATCGCCTTTCAGGTTGGGTTGAGCAGGCACGTTCAGCAGCGCTTCTCTCGCCTTTTGTCTTTCCGGCCTTTCCTCTTCTGTCTCCAGCCAACGGTGCTTTGTCCTTTTGTCTCATTTTTAAAACCTGCAGAGACTCCTGCTTAGCTTTGATATGAACCATGTCCCTTGCAGACACTTTTCTTTTTTTCCCCATCTTCCTTACAGAGTGAGTGGCAAGTCCTCTCCAGCTCAGTTGCCCAAGAGTTCTCCAACTGCTGTGTCAACATTTGCTTTCCAGGCCACTGATTTTCTTGTAGCATGGGGACCAGTGTTCGCTTCTCAGGAACCTCTCCTGCTGCAGCAGGCAAGAGGTGTGCTTCCCTGACCGGCCGTAAGAGTGTGTCGTATTCTGTTTATGTCTCGGCAGCTGTCCCTGAACAAGGGACATTTCTGGATCAAATGAATGGAAAAGCAAACTTGCGTGTCTGTATGGGAACTCTAAATCCAGTTATTAGATTACCATAATATGGGGAAAGAAAGGAAAATAAAGCACAAACCGTAAAATCGCCTCCTCTCGCTGACTGATCTTACCTTTGCTGCTAGTCCCTTGGGTCAACATACACCAAAGACGTTCTTTCATCTCCAAGTGTTTGAAGAGGCTAATATTTGGAAGGACAAGCTGCTCTGCCAAGTGTAAAGGTGCAGTCTGACTCGTGTGGCAGAAGACAGGATCTGGAGTTATTTCTGTGTAGCATCCCTGGTGCTGGGTGTGAGAGGGAGTCGCGTCGTGTCTCAAGGTAGGTGTTTAAGGCAGGTTGAAGGAATTGCTCCCTGGAGATCCCTCTCTGTCTGCCTCGACTGCACAGGGAGTTGTAGAGAGATAATTAGATTTCAGATGTAGTCTACCCTAAATAAGGAACAGAAGGATTGCTGTGGGTTTGCTTTTGAAGATTTTGGCCTCTTTTTGTCTAAAAATTGGAAACTGGGAATTTTACAGAGCTTTCTTGGATTTGGTCCAGAAACACCAGCTTTGCTGTTCTCTAGGAAAGGGAACCCCTGTCTTATAGATGTTTCTTTCTCTCTCCCGCAAAAAAAAAAAAAAAAAGTAAATAATAATTTGCAGGTCAGTGTGCCTCTGGCACCTGGGTTTGTGTCCTTGAAGTGCAGGACACTAATCCCAGAGGAACCAGACACTGGCTGGAGAGCTGGGTGCTGTCGCTGCATGGGTGTTTTGCCTGGCGGGATGGCTGCAGGCTGGCAGAGAGGATTTAACTGGCGGTATCTACACTCGGTGCGCGCAGAGCAGCTGCTAATCTGCAGGCGAATGTGTTCCAACAGGAAAAATAAATCTTGTCCGTACCTGCACTTGTTTGCTCCTGCCAGAGCCAAACTGCCGAGCTGCCTGTCAGCCTGGCCCGGGGCCGGCTCCCGGCACCGGCAGCGCCGGACGCGTTTCTCGCCTGGCTCCAAGTCAACGTTGCTCCTTGGGTCGGAGGGTCTTGTGCAAGCGCGATGCAGCTGGGGGGGGTCAGTGCGTGCGTGCGAAGGCACCAGGGTAAAGCGACAGCCCATATGTGGCTTTGCAACGTGATCCCTCTCCGCTCGCGCACTCATCAGCGCTCGCTCACCTGCCCCGTCGCGTCCGCAGCGCTGTTTGCGAATCGCTGCTCTCCAGCTGTCCTTGCAAACGTGTAATTTGCAGCCGCGTCATCGTTTGTTTGTCTCCCAGGTGTTTGCAAGCACGTTCGTGAATTCTCTCAAATCTCAGCGTTTTGGCACAAACACTTATCGATGCCGCCGTCGCCCACCCGTGGCGCTCCCACGGCGGGTGACCCCCCAGCACGGCTTTGGTGATGATGCACATGGCACGGCGAGGGAGCGCGTGAAGCAAACCCACGCTGCGTGCCTTGTTCAAACAAACGCCTTTTGATCCAGCAGCCTTCAGCAGAGAAATCCAAAACTAGACTAAACAAAGCCAAAAAAAGAGGAGAAAGATTTAAGGCGTGCTTTCCACAAGGTGAATGGTCATGTTTCTGGGTTTCTTCTTCTTTGGCTTTCTTAGCTAGCCCTTAGCTTTTCTGTGAGAATCAGAGTACTCATCATGAATGTGGGGAATTGAAATAAATCTGGAGACATTTGCCTGCAGCGCAGCAGTTGCCGTTATGGGATAAGCATTTGCAATGGCAGCTGTTCCGTTGCAGTCGGTGTGGTGGGGAGTGCAGGGGAGGAGAAGCCACCTCTGCCACTCGCCAGCACTCACAGGGAAGCGATGCTGGCTAGGGAGATCAGTTTGTGAAAGAAATGGTTAAAACAATAGTAAACCTGCCCACAAAATTAATAAAAAACCCTAAAAAGACATCTAAACCCCAAGAAATGCCATCTAATACACACCCACTGTTGGCCTTGCCTTGCAAGCTGATATATTGTCTTTGCTATAACCATGAAAACAAAATCCTTCAGCTCAAGTTTTTCCTACTGGACAATGTCCATGAGAGAAACCATTTCCATTTCTGGGCCTGGAGAGTTAAAAATGAGAAATAACTTCTTTGCTTATGGCTAACCTGTCAGAGGAGAGACAGATCTTGGCCATCACGCTTCCATCCCTATCCAAACTTCCTCAATGTTTGGAGCAGACAGATTTGAGCTTTTCTGTCATACATGGCTCCAGATGCAAAGCTTTGTTCCAGCTGCTCTGAGAGGCTTTTTGGATCTCCCGCTTGGCTGGGGACCATCTCCAACAGGAACTTTGGGAGCAGAGCCTGGACTTGTACCTTCTGCTTAGGAAAAAAAAACAAACAAAACACCTCGGGGCAGAGAGCGCTCAGTCAAGGTGCTCATCTCTCCTGTAGCCCTCTTCTGTGCTGACTTCTTCCAGGCTACTGGGAGATGCTTCTTCCCCTCCGCTTCTTGCATAATGTCAGTTATAGTCAAGCCCTCATTTTCTTTGGGTTTGTATTCTTTTTTCCTCCAACTATTTGATAATTTATCTCCTTGTTCCTTGTGACGTGCTCTTTGCCTCATCCTTGCTGTTTCTGCCATTTTTCACAGCAGCTAAAGTTGCTAAGCTGCGGGTGAGTCTGTGCCATCCTGGCCTGGGCACTGGTGGTATGGATGCGGCCGCAAATCCTGAGATTCAGGTGGAGCTCATCTAGTGACAGCCCCACACTCGTGGGTCTGCTCAATGCAAATAAATTGTGATGGATCGCTAGGTTGGGCTGCCACCATGCAGGTTAGGGGCAGGTGAATCGGAAATCGCTGCAGAAAGACGAGAACGTTTTAGTTAACCACGACCATCCTCCACTTTGGGTGTCCATGGCACAAAGCAGGAAAAGGAAAGAGATGGATTCTGTTGTCAGCAGTTCACTTAATGGAACGCTGCTGGGGCTGCGGCGAAGGCTGACCCTGGTTTCTGGGGGTCTCTGTGCTCGTAGGTGAGGCAGATGGGCACGAGCGGTGCTGATCATGGCTATGCGGCCCGTGGAGCTGCACGGCCGCATTTCTTGCATGCGCGCCCGAGGCTGCAACTCCTCTGCCCGTGCCCTGGACGGGACACTGGCAGCCTCCACGGCCTTTTGATCACGTCTGAGTAATTTATGGTTGCAAGTTGGTGCCAATATGAGATGCACTGGGACTTGTTGTCTTCCTTAAATGCTATTTTAAGAGGGGATGACTTGTGTCCCACTGTACTGCAAACAAAATTGACTTTTCCAAGTTTTCCACCCCTTGGGGAGAGTCCTTTTCCACAGGGTAAGGACTGTCCCCAAAGGTTGGGACAGCTGTTTCTTGGGCACCTTTCCATGGGGAATGCACTGGAGTATCCCTCAAGGCCAGGGAGGTGCAAACCCTGCCAGACAGCTGCAGAAGTTATGGTGGGAGGAAGGCGAAATGGAGAAATGAACTGCCTGGTGCTGAGGCCGCTGCAGCCTCCCTGCTTTAGGAAATAAGCCGAAGGCAAGTTCTCTCCTTGTACCATAGTCCCCTAAACTTGCATTTCGTACCAGATTAGTGCCTGGCACCTGATGCTGTGAATCTGGATGGAAAAACCTGCCATGGGATGCTACTTTAGGTTGTGCAACGAAGCATATGACTAGCTTGCAATTAATGAGATGGCAGGTAAGGCTCTTTTGGGCTGAGATCACCTGTATTTTGTTCTCTGTGTGGCTTGTCCTGCTCTGCGACTGCCTTGCTGCAAGATGGCAACTACTCAGAACCTCTTCCTCCCAGCGTCCTCCAGCAGTTTAACCAGTGCTCTCCAGCAGGAGTTGTGGTAATTCCTGGGATAAGCGTGCGACTGATCGGAAAACCCGCCGGCTGCTGTGGGAGTCTCCTTTCCCGTGAGCGTGGTCCAGCGCAGCCCATGGCCCCGGGGGCTTCTCCTCCCCGCAGCCATCCATCGCTCTCCCGCTGCGTGCCGTGGCTCTCCGGAGCTGCTGGGGAGCGGGGACTGTCACCTTCCCTGGCTGGGAAAATGCTGCGCCCGGCTGGGGCTGGAGGGCACAGCTGCTCGATGGAGGTAGGACATCTCCAAAAAGGTGCCTGCTAGCTGACCCCTGCTTTGCCCTCCCTCGATTCGTCTGGTTTTCTTACTGCCTCTTCTTGTTCCCTGCAAAATCATGTGTGCTTTGCTCCTCCAGGTGCAGCTCCTGGCTGCAGCCTCCTCTTCAGAAATCCTTTATTTCATACCACAAAACGGGTGTTGCAGTGGGTGTGGCCCTGTGTCCCTGCTGCCACGTTTGCTGTACCCTGGCTATTTGTATTCTTTGGTAATTGCAAACCCAAGGAATCTTATAAGAGGTCTAGAATAAAACCCAGCTACGAGTTAGCATGCTTGGTGTGACAGCACGCAGTATCTTATCCCACCTTTCCCAGGTTGGAAAAGGTCCCTAGGGAATAAATCTGGGTCACCGGTAGCTTCTGGCGGGCTGTGGTGAGGCCTGAAATGTCCCTGTGGGAGGAAGCAGTTTAAAGAGTAATTTAAGGGCGTTAAGGTGTTGTGGGGGAGGCTGGGGACAGGCGGGACCCATGGCCATCTGCACAAGGGAATGCGCGTCTGCGTGGAGGCTACAAGGAAGCGATGCGTTATAGGGGACCAGTTCCCTTCTGGTGGGGCTGCTGGTGAGCTGGTGACCTGGGGGGGGGAATGACACGACACAGGGGGGATGCAGGTCCTGGGCACAGCACGGTCAGCTGCGTGCTGGGGATAATAGTCACTGCGGTGTTCTGAAGGCGGCTCCAGGGGTACCGCCCCTCAAACTGGGCTTGTGAGCCCGTTTCAAGGCTCGGCTGCAGTGTCGGTGGCTCTGGGATCAAACGGGGGCATGCTGTGTAGCTTGAGTATTTTGCGAACAATTAAACGGCAATTTGTCCCAGCATGACTGCTCTTACAACGTGATGACAATTAAATGAAGTGCAATGTTTAATGGCCAGTATCTCATTTTCTAGAGGGCGATTGAGGTATCTTTTTTACACTCTGATGCAAATTTCTTTAAACTTAAGATCTACTAAAAGGAAAAGGGAACGATTCATTTAAGACAAATCACAAAAACTTGCTAATTCATTTAAGCGTGTGCTCTGTGTTGCTGCTGTCTTGCTGCTACAGGCTTTATTATAGGTCTGAAAAAACTCCCACCGTGCTAAGAAGTTTGTGGGATTTTTTTTTTTTTCTGGACGCCGAAGCCATGACCCTCACTAGAAACTATGCAAACACAAAGGGACAGCCTGACCGTGCAAGGTGGTGCTTTTACCGGCAGCTGCTGATCGGGGTCAGGCACATCACGGGAGGATCACAGCAGCTCCCTGCTCTCCCGCTCCTCCCCAGATTCCCTAGCTGCAGTGGATGATTTCAGGTTAATGTTCCTTCACTTGTTAATTTAGTCCTAGCTATAAAAGATAGACATCTTACAGGGAATGGTAAGAGGATGTGCAAATTCAGCAACAAGAGATTGAGAACATTATATTCCTGTTGGTGGTTGTGTCTTTACAGGTTATGGCAGACTTGAGGATGGACAGACATGCCTTTCTTTTGGTGGCTGTGTCCAGCACAGGCAGGTCTTCAGTTCCAGCAGGACCTCTTAGGTGGTACCACAGTACCAATTAGTTAGGAATGATTTGATGTATTAAAAGATTTGATAAGTTCAGACTATTAATGATTTCCAATAGTAAACAGCATCTGTTGGTTTTTGCTCTGTGCTGTTTTACAGGGCTGTACCACCCTGAGCTGCTACCTTGTAGGAATTTCGGTCTGATGTAACTGCGAGCGGCCGGTGCTCGTCATTGGCTTCAGGATACTGCTCCTGCAAGGTCAAGTGAAATTATTGTACCTTTGCCTTTTTCTATTTTAGCTTCAAAGAACATGTTCCTATAGCTCCAAATTATTACAAAACCCATCTTTCACTAGACTAAACTTTGAAGCTGCAATATTAACCACTTTATAGTCCTGTGCTACGTGTTTCTGTGGTGAAGAGACAGTAATGTCCTCTTTCTGTTTTGACCCAGCTCATTTGCTATTTTTGCATCTAATATTTTAATGCTGTCTCACCCTATGCTACACTCTACTTTTCTAGTTCTTTTTCTTTATTTGTGATTCAGATAACTTTTGTACTACCAACATAACTTACTTCGATAACATATTCTATGTAAGAGAAGTATGATGTTTTGAACTTGCTTTGTGGTTTTTTTACCATCTCTCCCAAATGATTTTATTTCTCTACTTCGGCACTAAATAAGACCTGGTTTTCTTCCTTTTTAAGGACATTGACTTACTGATTTCTACATGAAAAATTCACCAGCATTAAGACTACTCATTAGTATGCACAGCTATAGCACAGGATGTTTTATTTTTTGACAGCTCCAGCTTTGTAAACTTCTCTGTAAACTGTGGGGGAAAAGCAGCCATTTTAGTACATAAGTGGGCTGTACTACAAACAGGCACATTTCCCAAGCAGGAACCGATCTGCAAAATATTGCCACTTCGCATGAAATTAGGAACGAGATTGACTATCATATCTTTAATTAAATATGCTAAGTGAGTTGATCAAAAATGGCCAAGCTGACAAAATGAAAGTATCCTTGATCTACATCTGAAACATTTTTCAAAGGAAGTTGTGGCTTTTTATCATGTCTTCGTATTCCAATAGCTGCCATTGATTTCAGCCAGTCAGCTTGCATCTACTGGTGTTGATAAGGAGACTTTGATAATATGTTGATTTTTTTTTTTTTTAAATAAAGCTATTTTTTCCTCCAGAGATGAATGGCTTTTGGGTCACCTTGTTGTGTTTGCCCTTTTGTATTCAATGAGTGACCCAGAATCTCCTGCCCCTATTTATTTATTTATTTTTGCCATTTTGGCAAGGTTATCGGCTAGATATTTTATCAGGGTCTATTTCCTCCGTGCCTCTGGCTCCTGAAAATTGAGAGTTAACTTTGTCTGGCAGTTAGGACCAACTGCACAACTGCCAGCAGCTCTGCAACGCTTGTCAGCTCGCCGGAGGGGCTGTGGGAAAGGGAAGCTGCCTCTTGTCTTGAGACAACGTTTTCCCCCACAGCTTTGACCCAGGAAAAAGCGCAGCGCGTTACCTCGCAGTCTGCTGTCACCACTTGTCCTCTCCAGTTATGTGCTTCCATCCCCTCGCCAGGTCCTTTTCTACCTGCCCTTTGAAGCACTGATGGGATGTCTTCTTCCACCATTTACTGCAGCTCATCTCAGGCTGGGCAAGAGTCTCTCCTTCCACCCAGGGACCAGTTCTTCTTCATCTGCTTGTCTGGTTTGGTGTGCATGCATCCAGCCAGCAAACAAGGGCAGTTTACTTTACAAAGAAATATGGTTTTATTTATTACAAGCCATTTTAAATAATTTATTTGACTTTTAAATTATCCTCAGCATTGAACTCTCATCTGCTTTGCAGATGGAAAGCAGCACTTACCAAACAGCCTTTATTTTCTGGGATATCCCTGGCCCACAGTCAAACTGTTTTGATGTTCTTCTGACCACTTTCATTTTACGCTGTCCCTAAGGCTCAGCCAAGCTCCCTGGATTTCCCAAGCAGGTGGTAATTGCTATTCTGGAGGCTGTCAGAGCTGGCATTTTATGGGCCGACCTCCTGACTGACCTCCCAGGCTTTCTCAATCTGCCTGGGCACAAAACATGAGGGTGTGCTGTCCTGCTTCAGGGACTCACCTGCAGGACACAGTTGGTCCTCCTTATTCCTCGCCGAAGCCTTCTGGAGGCTTGTGTCAGTGTGAAAGGGACTTCACAAAATGCCATGCCAGGTGTGATGCTCTAGAGCCTGTAAGCTCTAGGAGACCATGAGAGATGGTGCTCTTCCATCAAGCTAGTTGGAAGTCGTGTACAATTTGAAATCAGTGCTGTTAGCTGAAAATAGCCCGGTGTTGCTACCTCACTAGCTATAATGTTAAAAAACAACTGCTGCCACTAAAGAGGTCATCTGTGGAGAGACTATATTATGTGCAGCATCCCTTCTTTACCAAAGTGGACCCATGGAGAGAAGTTGAGGAGGGACCTCTCTCCTCGTGTAAAATACTGTGATGTATCAGCATTACGAAGGTCACATTTTTCTTAATGCCCACAGCAGCACCACATTCCTTCCCAGAAATTGGTCTCTTGATGTTTGTTTCGTGTTTTAAACAAATTTCTGCCAAAACTTCTGGTATGTCTTTGGGATGTGTCTTTAATGTGATCCCACTTCAAGTTCAGTTCTTCACAGGCACTAGCTGAAATGCATAAATAATTGAAATTTTAATGGTTGGAGTTATTCAGTAATAAATAGGTCTTTTAAGTTAACTTTAGGTAAGATTTTGCAATAAAGACCTTTGCCCTTCTGTTTACAGGTACTGTCCACGCTGTCATCCGGGTTGGAGATCCTTTGTCACTGTTTGTTCTTTATTGGATAAACTAGACACACAGCAACAGCTAGATACACCTACTTGATACACATGCTCAGTTTTCTTAGGATGATAACAAGGCCACAGTTTTAAAAAGCCTATTCAAGTTACCGCTTGGGGGCAAAGCGGTGTTTTGGGCTTGGGACACGGTATATATTGAAGACAGAAAGTGCTTGGATCAGACCTGTCCTCTGTTCTTTCAGCAATGAGCAAGGATGACCAAACCATCCCCAGCCTACTGGGATGAATAGTGTCCTCTTAAAAACAAGCAGTCCTCCTTTTTGGCACCTTTGCTGTCTTTTAAAAGAGCGGTATCTGAAACTCAGACTTCTTTCCCCCCTTGCACGCCTGCTGTGCGACTGCGAGCAGCTACCTGGGTTTGCAGTGCGACCGCCCTGTGGTGTAGGGGGCTGCCAGCCGGGATGGGTTTGGTGGCTCTTGCCCCAGTCCTCCCATTGGCAGGAGCAGCGCAGCTGGTGGCAGAAGGCCGTGCGTCCTTCCTTCAGCGATTCATGTTTTTTCGCTGAGGAACAGCTCTAGAGGGATGGAACGCAAGTGAGGGTTCCATGGGGGACAGCAGAGCGCAGCGCAGAGGGCTGACGTCAGGCAAGCTGGAGCAGAGTTTTTTACATAGACTTTAAGCTGTCTCATGTAGCTATGTCAGTAAGCCTTTCTCTTTCTATCTTTCTGGTTTTAGCATCAATGCTTTGGATGCACTATGGCAGAGTAGTTCTCCATGTTAGTCTCTGGTTGTTTACTTCCTTTGGTGTGGTTTTTTTTTTTTCAGGTGGTTTTTTTGTTGTTTTGTTTGTTTTTAGTTTTAAGTATCGCACCTTTATTTGATAGTTCAGAGAAGGTCCCTTTATTCTACAGTATGAGACAGGACAAAGAGATGTTCCTGATCAGTCTGTACGAGACATTACTTCATGTACTTTTATTCTGTCTCCCTTGTTGTTCTCTGAAGATAATAATCCCAGTCTCTGAAGATAATAATCCCAATCTTCAATCTTTCCTGAATTGCCATGACCTTGATCCTACTGGTTGCTCTACTTTGAATCCTCTGACGTTCCCTGTCTCTTTGAGATGACTGTACCACAGCAGTTTGCTTGAGGTTGTACCACAGATCTATGTCAAGATATTCTACCTTTTTATTGTTTTTCATCCTATCTTATCTACTTGCTTATTTGATCTTGTATTGGCTTTGTGTGGCAAGGTTTTGGTAGCGGGGGGGGGGGTTACAGGGGTGGCTTCTGTGAGAAGCTGCTGGAAGCTTCCCCTGTGTTCGACAGCCAATACCAGCCAGCTCCAAGTTGGACCCGCCACCGGCCAAGGCCGAGCCAATCAGTGTTAGTGGTAACGCCTCTGTGATAACATTTTTAAGAAGGAAGAAAAAGTTCTG
>JAVJGG010000001.1:42738418-42762600 GCA_035590195.1 Aviceda cuculoides | reverse complement strand
AATATACATTTTTTTATCATCTACATAGAACAGAGTATTTTATACATCAGCAATAATGCAGTAAACTATACAAGTGACATAGGTTTAACCTATTTGACTTACAAATTATCATACAAATGAAAATACAATAAAATGTGTGAGTATTCCTGTATTATATGTGATTAAATTGCCTTCCCCTGACTCCATATAGAGATATTTTTCATATATCATTCAGCTTGTTGGATAAAATATCTGGAAAAATCCATAATATGTTCTCACAGAACTTGATTATAAGTGTGTCCTAAGGGGAAATTCGGTGTCTTTTAGAAAGACTGTGGAAAGCACAACGTGCAGAAGGGTTAGAATCGCCTGATAACTTCTTCCATACTGTCAGAATTTTATTTTGGGAGATAATGTAGAGACTGATACTGCTTTTGCTCAGAAATATTTTTTAGTGTACTCTTATGATATTATCGGTGTATTAATGTATTCTAGGCTATGATATCAAGAGGTAACAGTGTGAATACTGTAATACAGTTAATGTATCACTAATTTATATTACTTCATGATTTCATTGCACTTTGGAAAACAGCAAGACATAGCTCTTTAATGGGGTATGTATATTGGCCTGATCCTGCAATTCATATCCTCTACTGGCATACTAGTATTACAGTATTACATCTTGTCACAGTTTGTGCAGAAAACTTAGATAGTACTGTCTAATTCTTCCCTTATGACTAGGATGACATTTTTATAAGCGCAGAATTAAACAGTCTGATGATAAAATGAAATCTGTGTGGGAAGAAGTTCCAACCAGCAAACAGCAGTAGCGTATAATTTATGAACAGCCTATCAAATATAAACTGTCTAAATATCTTGCGCTGGGGGAAAAAAAAATCCCAGACCAAAAAAAAAAAATCAAGGTACCTGTAAAGTGTCTGTAAAACAAAATAATTTCTTGATTTAACATGTGATACTATTAATGCGTAAAGCTGTTGTGATACCTGTGTAAGTCAGCTCAGATGTGAGGCTAATAAGCCTTCTGCTCTAAAATTGTTTCAAATGGCAGCTACATCTATAGGTAAAAAGATGCCCATTCATAACAATTTTGACGAGTATCTTAATGTTTTTGTAATAATTTTCCACAAAGTCTGTATTAAATTTTACTACTTACGTACCCCAAAATGGATATAGAAGACATCATTAAAAAGGTTTACAATGCCAGTAACATCATGACCAGGTCATGTTACCTTAGTGCAAGAGGTGAAGTAAGAAATATTGATGCTGGACGGATTTGACATAGTCGTATGTTGACTAGCAGTATTTAAGGAGGGGGAAACAAATGTCTTTTTAAACTTGGAATTTTAACAGCTATGTGATTGCCCTGAAAATTTGTCAAATTTCTTTTTTTCTGTTGTTGGGATTAGATTTGAAACAAGAAAATGCTGATATGCTCCTCAAAAGTATGTGTGAGTATGTATGTATATGTAAAACACTTGTAGCATGTATTTATGATGATGTCTGGCCTAAAGCTCTATTCATCGGGTATGAGAAATGTTCAGCATAAAGTGAAGTTTATTTTGCCGAACAACAAGCAGCTTATTATGTGGGTTAGCTGCCTGGGATGTAGCTGTGATCTGTAGTTCGCTGGGAAGGGGCAAAGCAAGTAAGCAACTTCTAAATTCACCAGCTTTCTGCGGGCTTCCTTTGGTAGTGAAAACTATTTAGTCCTGCTTTCAACAAGTGAATCTGTAGTATTGCATTGCAAACATTCTTCAGTTTTGTAAAGTGAGGCGAGAGGGAGCAAAATGAGTATTAAAGCCAAGAAATGAGCACATTTCACAGGATCCATGGATGATTTTTTAGTCTGTAAGCATTATAACAGTCAGTATTTCCAGATGCAGTGGATGATTTCAGAGTTTCTCAAATAAGAGTGCTCTGAAGCAAATTATCATCTCTGTTGCTGACCTCCTGAAGCACGAATCTCCTCTGTTTTTGTCCACATACACAGTGGTTCTTAACACAGGTCACTGTTACAGTCTTTGTCAGACAAAATATATGTGAGGTGGATGACAACTATCAGGCTTTTAAGTTGGGTCATTTATAGCACTGAGCATTTCTGGATACAACAGTAACTATGTAAATAAATTTAAGAAATCTTCTCATTTTGTGTCTCTAAAGTTTCTTTTAACAAAGAAATTCTTCATGGAAGATTGGTAAACTCAACCAACTCCCTTTTTGCTAGAGTAATCTTACACTTCTTACCTTGAAAATTTTTGTCATGACCACAGTAGATCAACTGCAGAAGGAGGTGGTCAATCCTCAGGGTACCAAGATGTGATACAATTATTTTAGACCACAGTCACTTGCAGATTTTCTAGATGTGTCCCTGGAATATTGGTTTTCAACTTATGTTTTGACCTTGTAAGCGTTTTTGGGGTAAAATCTAGTGTGAAGGTGCCCTGCGTGAATATTGCTTTAACAATATAAACCAAAAATGAATCATTCATATAGGAGAAGGACTGCCATCATCCCTCAAGGAGGAAAGCTTTATTAGGCTGCTGTTCTCAGGAGCTTCCTCTGTCACTGGTGAACCTGACAGTTACACTCTGTGATGAATTTTCATCTGAGTCAGCAGAAAGATGTGAAAGTTATGTGATTGTCTTCTGGGGATTGGGAAGGCTTGTATTGTTAGGGGGCGTAAGGAATTGAGAGAAAGCTACTTGGCTTTAATCTTGCTTTTTCCTGGTAGAGATTATAAAGTTTTCTTTTTAAATGACTTGTAGAAAAGAGTATTTATGTATTTAAAAGGTACTTTTTATGATTACCAATTATTTATACGTGACATGAAATTAAGGGGTTGGGAGGAGGAATAAAATAGAGTGTATAGAAAAGGAGCATGCAGAGGATGATCATCCAGTTGTCACAGTATATTGCTTGAATATCTAGAATAGGTGGCAATTTGTAGACAAAACCGGTGGGCTTGTTGTCTTAATCTGGCAGTTAAAAGTAGATCATGCAAACCACGTGTGTTCAGGCTTTTCTGGTGCCCGTTAGGAACCTACACTCGGTGTTATATACACTGTATTTGATCAAATATAAGGCAGCTTTAAGTGTGAATTTACTGTCACTTTTCAAGGAACAGCAATGTAAAAGGACAAACTGACAGAGAAGCTAATCTCTCAGTTCTTCACATGACCTTGCAATTTACTGTCTACTGAGTCCTTGTGTTGTCCCCAGCTTATATTCCTTATAGGTCACAGGACAGGCGTGGGGCTTTCCACAGTTGTGGTGGTGATGAGAGTATGGCTGCATATCCAGAAAGCATGGGATCTCTTGTGGTTCTGTTGCACGCCTAAAATTGGCTGTAACATTGGGCAACTCTTCATTGCCCATCTTTGGTTGGACACAAGTTCAGCAAAGTGGTCTCGGCTCTAGGGCTTGCATCTTGCGTGCCTGAAATTGTTGCCTTGTTACCCATGGGACACGTGTGCATTAAGGGAACCTGGGTGAGTGCAGCTGCAGCAGCAGGTTGAGGGCTTGAGGACTTGAGACTCTTAACATTGTTGGATGAGAAGGTAGTATCTGGAAAGCAGTCCATAAACACAGGACATGCTGGGTTTTTCTTTTTCCAGTAAGAATATTTTCTTACTTTACAGGTTGGTTTCCTGCTTGCTTAGTAATATGGGTTGTATTGAATGTATTTCACTAAAACTTGGCTTCATCATGAAGTTACTTGACTGTGGGTTCTCAGAAATTTCAGACCTGTTTGGGATGGTAACTCTTAATTGTTGGCCTGTGAGTTAATGGCATCAAGAACCTTCAAGATTTTTGTTCCTAGTAATTATAGGAGTTATTATAAACACGAATCATATCTTTTGATCAATATGAATTTCTGTTTTAGTGTATTCTAGCACTTAATTAGCAAGAATTAGCTGCAGGGTACCAAAGTCATTGAGGTAGAATCCAATTTTCACAATCTTTTTATTCAAGAAGGCACAATCCTGAGAAGTCCGACTTTTTTTTTTTTTTGGATTATTTTCAATGTTAGTTAATGGGCCAGGATATCTATGTTATTACTGCTCTTATAAAACAGCTTCTAGACATCTCATGTTTTGGCTTGCCTTGATCTGAAAATGGGCTTAAGTGCTTTAAAATTGTTTGAGAAATGTAAAATTGTAATGAGGAGTAATCACCTTGGGGTATGTGATAGAAGTCAGCGGGATTCCTTGTTCATACCGTTCTCCAAGTGTCAAGGTGAAGAGTTACCTGGAAGTTCTTGTTGGGGTTGTGCATAGTCTTTTGAAGAGGATACGCTGCAGAAGCACACTGGATTTAGTAGTTACCTGATTTGACTTTTTTTTTTTTTTTTCCTTTGGAGTGAAGATCAGCCAGGTTAAAAAAGGCTGATTTACAATTCTGGAATGTTATGTAAATGGGATAGGAATAGTTCTTAGTTGATTTAATCTGACCACAAATGTTGGTTATCAGTAGGGAGGTGGTGGATTTGTTGCAACAGTGTGGAAAAAAAATCCTAACTATACAGAAGTGTACCTTTAAAAGACTTCTTTGTTGTCTCGGCAAATTTACATGGTCTGTAACATGCTTGTATTCCAAGAGGGGCTTTTGAGAAAGTGACCTAGTTGCTCACTTCCATGAACTTAAAGTTTATTTCTACTCCTTCCCCTTCTGTCTGGTCTCATACTGTCTTTAAATACTAGTGTGTGTCTGTTTATGTGCTAACTCTTCTGCTTATTCTTGATGAACATGCTTGATGCTGTTCTGATGCTGTTGTAACAGCGTGTTAGCTAGGCCACAACAATCCCTGATTCCACTGATGAAAATTGCTCCTTGGTGCAGAGTTCATAACTGCTTGAATACCTTGAAGAACAGTGATAGATTTTTTGTTTGTTTGTTTGTTTGCTGTTGGTCAGTGGTTTTCATAATGGAGCATCGCAAGATTCTCTGCTCCTTGTTTTTCATCATGCATTAAAGGAAAGAAAGGGCTGCCACCAGAACATACTGTCCGAGATGCTGCTCCTAATGATACCTAAATCATTGTCACTTCACTGCTTTTATATTCTTATACACCTGACATCTCTGAAGGGTCCAAACACCTTATGGAAATGTCTTGTGCATTACGATTAGTTACCGTCACCTGTGAGTCTTTTTCTTTCCTCAGGGGATTATTATATGAGCTCATTTTGTTCATCAACTGTGTTGGGTGTGTTGCCTTGTGTTTATGTTAGCAAAAGTGAAGAAGATATTGATGTGCTTGAAGTAGTTTATTTTCTATGTTTCATGTTTATTTTCATAATTTTTAGTTGCTAGGTATATTAGTCTTGTGGAATAGGTCCCTGAAAGGCCTTTTATTTTTTTTTAGGTAGGGTAGACCTATGGCATTTGGGGAGTGGAGCAGTCAACAGAGATCTATGACTTTGAGCTTTAGGAAGGGCTCTTTCAGATCTTCTTGCCCAGACCACTGGTGGCTCTGAAAGATGGCCACTGAAGGTAACACTGTGGTGTTTGAAAAACAGTATAGAAAGCATAGGATTTGCTTGGTCTGTCTGCAGTGAATGTTTTACTGAAGAGGTATTCATTCTATTGTGTTTCAGGCTAATTGGATTTTTTGAGGTTACTGTTCCATGTGTAGATGAAGGGTATGTTTGAAACACAGCTGAAATGACATAAATATCCATTAAAAATGAAGTTATGCTACAGTGTGACTCTGCCTCCTCAGTAGGTTTAAATGAGAAAATCTTCCTTGCCAGTACCACCATGTGAAGTTAGTCTACAGAGAGCCAACAATATTTTGCAGAATTTGTTTCTAGATGTTACACAGAATGTAATCTTACCCTATATAAGTTTACCATAATGAAGTTCGGCAAAAATGTGTACTTAGTGCGTGGCGATGCCCTAAACTTGAAATTGCAACGTAGGAGAATGATTCCTTTTTTCTAAAACACTTGTATTGCCCTCACAACCTGAGAGTCTGTGTTGAAATAACACTTTCAAATACTGAAGTAAGATCATAGAATCATAGAATCGTTTAGGTTGGAAAAGACCTTCAAGATCATCGAGTCCAACCATCAGCCATGACCGCTAAACCATGTCCTGAAGTGCCTTGTCTACATGCTTTTTGAATACCTCTAGGGATGGTGACTCAACCACTTCCCTGGGCAGCCTGTTCCAATGTCTTAACAACCCTTTCAGTAAAGAAATTTTTCCTAATATCCAATCTAAGATCAAGAAATGTTGCCTGTGCTCTGTAAGATCTGTTTTGTATTGTTATTCATGTCCTTCTCACCTATGGTTTAGATTAGTGTTCGTATTTTCCTGAAAGTTTTCTTTATGCTGTCATGTTTGTAAATGAGGGATGTCTTCCAGAATCTGAGACCACTTTTGCTGCTAACTTCAAGGTTTTTTGATCAAAACCTTCTTGATTATACTTTTGTTAGCTTATTGTCCAATATTATTTTGTCTACATGGATATATTAAGTAAATATCTTGCATTTTTCTGTAATTACTGTTTTTCTTTAATGTTTGTAGATGGCCTTTTAGAAAACAATGAAGCTGAAGCAAACATTACAGGCAAGGAAAGCATGCTTTTAAAGAACAGTTTTAGGTGTAAGTCAAGCATGCAAACATTAAAATTGCAGCATTGAGCTTTACCTATGCCACCTTAATTTTACCATCCTCACTATATTACTAATGTATTGTACCTTAATATTATATCGTAGTCTTTTGTGATACATGAACACAGTATTTCCCCCCACAGAACCCCCTTTTTTTTGAATGTACGGGATACGTGCTGCTCATTGAATAAGCAGGTGCTCTGTAATTTACTTCTCATTGCATAATGTATGTTCTCTTACTGTGCTCTGCTTAATCCTGCTCTGAAGGCAGAATGAATGTATTTCTTTGTGAAATTTCTGTAATGTTTATCACTAGGCTTGTGAGGCCTCACAGATAGTTCCTACCTCTCTTTTCACACCTAAATCCTAGGTGGGTCATTGCCCCTGTTTTGGAGATAGGGAAGTGGAAATACAGGGCAGGGGATGATTTGCCAAGATAACAGATTTGCCCAACAGCAGTGCCAGAGCTGAGCAAAGCAGCCAAATCTCTTGCAGTTCTGTTACAACATCATGGTGGTAACCAGTGTTCCTCTCTTCAGTCTTACTGTCGTGCTTACCTTTTCTTGATGACAGTCCTACAACTGTGTGCCCCCGTTCCTCTCGTGATTCTCCACCAAAGTGACTGCTCTGTTAGTTGGAATCATACTGGTTGGTCGCACTTTCTCATCAGTGATTAGGTCCCAGGAGAGGCCGTACCCCTCTCGCCCACCTTCTCACAGTAGTTAAGTAACTGATGTGGGCTTACCTTTCCATCTTGTGTGTGCCACATTCTCCCCTCAGGAACTGTGCTGGCCGCAGGAACAAGAGCACTATAAACTGATTAGTTTACCCTTGTGTCCTATATTGAACGTTGCTTATTATTACAAGTACTTCACTGTGCCTCAGGGAAAGGAAATGAGTATTTCTTTTTTTATGGCTGGAGAATTGACGCCTGGGAGTAAGATGAAAATTCATGTTTGGTGTGGATGTCCACTGAGCTCTTTAAGAGCTTTTTTAAAAACAAATAATATACAGCATTGTATTTGTCTTTGTATTTTCAAAGTACTGCTGTTACTGATTTAATTGCAGCCTTGAGTACTCAGCATTTAGGGTAAATCTGACTCAAATGTGTCAGGGTAAGCACCCAGAAAATGAGGAAAGTATAATTATTGATCACCTGTTTTTAAAAAAAGTTTGGTAGAAATGGCTTGTGTAGATTTGTATAACATCTCTGGCAGGATCAAGGATGGGATCCTATTTTGCAAGATAGCATTCAACTCCTTAAATGGTCGTGACTTTCTTTTCCTGCTCTCTGTGCCTCATTTACATGCATTTCAGTCCTTGCAACAAATGGAGCAAGGATACTATAAACTATCTTACTAGTTTCACCTGTTCCTGTGGAGCAGTTCCATCCAGTGTGCTGAAGGAAACGATGCTTTGTAGAAAAAGATACACATATATATACACACACACATATATACTTATATGATCTTTTTATTTAAAAAAAAAAAAGAATCACAGTGCCAATAGGCTAGAGAGGTGAATTATGATGAACCAAGGTATCTTAGTTGTGGTAATCCCTGAAACTTCTGTATGTTTGCATACAACTGCTTGTCTCCCAGGGATTTTGGTATATAATGTTTTAAGGATTTTTAAAAAGCAATCTGGAAAGAAACACCAGAAATTGTTATACATACATATATACAGACCTTTGCCATTTGGGCCAGTAGGGTAACTGATAGCAACAGCAGGTTGTCATCTTCTGTAAAACAACACTAGCATAGTGCTAGTGATGAGAAGAGATGCTTCACAGATACTTGCAGATAGTAGAGGAGTGGTGAGACCCAAGGACTTTAAGGGCTCGTAAAAAAAAAAAAAATCACAGTTTTTAAAAAGCAACATATTTTTCTTTTCCATTTATTTTCAAGGTGAAATTATATGAGATGGGCTGAGACAGTTAGGCTGTGAATGCTGAACAGGGAAGGGCCCACTCCTGCACCCAGTTTTGAGTTGCTTCTGACACACTCTTTATGGTAAATTCAGTCAGTGAGTTAACCTGGCAGAAAATTAATAACTGGGGGGGAAAAAAATTACCAGGCTGGTGGAATGGATAAACCAGTATGTCTTTGTATGAGCATCAGAGTAGGCACAAAAGATAGGGTGGGCTCTCACAGGAGGGAGCAGGATTGCCCCTTTCAATGACAGCTGTTAGATTGGCTCAGCTTTGTCATATAACTGCACTGTTATCAAAACCAAATGAAAAAAAACATTTGATACATTATCTGAAATATTTTTACAAAGATTCAGCTTGAGGTATGCATGTAATACATGAAACTTCACAAATTTTAACCAGTTGGACTGAATTTATAAACTGCTAAAAGTACTTAGACGATGCTGGGTAGCCTTAGTTATGTGTAGTGCTTGCTTTCCTGCATATAAATTTTATCGGAAGTCTCCAGAGTGAGCACTTTTGAGTGCCTGACTTTCATAGTGTAAGGGCAGAAATTCTGCTTTGTTCTTTTGAAGTTAACTATACAGTGGTAGAAATTCCCATATAAATTCTCAAAATCAACTGTTTTATGGTAGTTTATAATTTAGTGCCACAAAATCAGTGAGCTTTTTTTCCCAAATAAAAAGTAACATTGCCTGTGATTTTTGGAATATTTAAAGTATGTTTGCTACACTGGTGACATCCCTGTGGATTTTGACATGTAACTGTACCTTTGTTAATATAGTATTGAAAGCTGTCCGATACACATGTTTGATATTAGACTATGGTTATGCTGGTGATGATCTAATACTGATTTTTAGTATAAGCAAGGTGGCAAAGATTTTCATGCATGGATAATTTAATGCACGATAAGTAGATTTTCTGTGAGTAATCCTGTTGATTGTAATAGGACTATTCACAGCTCAGTATGAGTGTAAATCTTTGTGGGATCAGGCCCTGTACTGGCATGTGTTCAGCAACATGGAGCATTTAGAAATAACTGTGCAACAAGTCTTAAGAGTGTTTGTATCATATGTTACATTTTAGAATGTGTTAATTTTATCATCTGTGAACCTTTTCACAATGATTTATGTTTGATTACTCTCTTTTTGCAAGTCAACACATTTTAATTCATTCTTACACTTGTGTGTTAATTTCAAAATCTTTCTTTTAGCTATGTCTTACTTTTCTGAGTAGGGAGAAGAGATAATTTTATTTAATGTTCTTTATTTAGAACCATTAGGCGGGGGATTATTTTTTACTTTTCAGGCTTCTGCAGTATGTTAAAAATGAACTTTTGATATCGTGAAAGCTAGCTGTGTTTTCTTTTATATTGGACTGTATCCATATTTTAATAATGCAAATAAATATATTTTCTGATGTGAAAATACTCAACATGTTTCATGGTCTGATAGGGGTTTTAAGTAGACATTAGGAACCTGTCAAGTTCTAATTTTTTTTTTCTTTTGGAGAGAATTGCATTGATGGCAGTTTTATTCATGGAAATGCTTAAACATAAGTAGTTTTAAATATGCTATTACACTATGTTGCTATCTCTTTCTTCATTAGCATTAGAAATTGCATAATTAGTTGTGACTTTTATACTTCCTTTTAGGAAGAAAGCACTTGAGAATTTAGATACACTTTTTTCCCCTGATCTAAATAGCTGTCAGGTATGTCTGCCTGGCAGCTGTAACTTGTTCATATGTGTGTGTACATAGCATTTGTGGAACAGTTTCACAATATGCTTTAATCTAATCTAACCACTGACTGCTGCTGAAAGAAGCAGTCCCTTTCCCTCTTCCCTGCTTCTTCACGCCTCCATCTCCCATACACCCTGCCTTCACGATCCTACTGGTCCAAAGGAAACCTAATGGCTTTTCTGGTGGGTACATTTTTGTCCAGCTCCCTTAGTTGCACAATGCTATGCTCAACTGAGTGAAGGCCACAAGAAGGTCTAACTGGAGGAGAGGTGCAAGGCACTACCCCTTTGGGCAGGTAGCCTGTGTATCAGGTTGTTTCTTGCAGCTGTATCATTGAGAGTTGCGTTGACTTTTCCTAAATAAGAAAACACACCAAATGTCCCACTGGAATGGCCTTTTCGTTGTTTGTTTCCCTATCTGAATTTCCTGAAGGATTTATTCTAATCTTCACTTTCTGATAGAAGAATGTGAACCTCTTCTGGCACAGTAGCTATCAGTTGTAGCTGATTTTATAGAAGTTTGTCGACTTAGAAAGGTTTTACTAGTTGTGCTAGTAAAACTGCTCTGATTATATAGTGATTGGCTTTTTTTTAAATTTAGAATAAACCTTTCCAAAGTGAATTACATTAAATAGGGAAGGAAAAAAAAAGTCAATTCTGTACTAGAGTAAGAATGTCTACTTAGGAGTTTTGTAGATTTATATATGCTATATTCATTTGAGTTTACAGTTTAGCACAAATCATTGTAGTATGACGGTAGAGATGAGCCCTAAGAAGCAAAATATGCTTAGAGGTTTCCATAGATTGCCTTTTTCAAAGTTTATTGTATGTACATTTTGCGCTAGTACCCTTTATACAGTTCGTTGTTTGGGCCCTGCATGCACTCATTCTTCCAAAGACTGTTGTGGAAGCAGGGATGTGGTAGGAGTGTGCTCCGGTACATACTCTGGACCTTCAGGTATTTGTTCATTAGGAAATTTGGCTTGTCTTACCTTAAATGAAAACACACTTCCCAAAATGTGGAACTAAAATAATGTCATCGGGCAACTTCCAGTGTAAGGTTACCCTGAAACCATTTAATAGCTCGAATTGAGCTCAGCCTCAGCTTTTGTGAGGGGAATCTCGGAGGTAGATGTTCTCATCAGAATGGTATCAGGTTGCTAAAGGCATGTTAGAATTGCTGTTGTGCATCCTGGCTCCTGTGTTTGGGTTGTTGAATCTTGGAAAATATGGTCAAAGGTAGTTTGTGGCTATATATGGAAGTAATATTTCTATCTCAGGTCTCTGTTAGAATCCTTCAGAAGGAGCTAAGGTTTAACCCAGGAAAATTATTAAATTTTAACAAACTTTGTTTTCCTGTCTCCCTCAACCTTCCTCCATTCTATTTTGCCTTGGAAAAACAGGGAGAAGTTAATATAGGAAGGAAATGGAGTTGGGATATGGATATAGAAATGAGCAAATCCTGCTTTTTAATGCTTAAAAAAGAAGTCTTAAAACAACAAAGTCTTTTGCAGGAAATTGTTTACAAATCGAGAGAGTCCATCTTACTTTAAAAAACAGACCAAAACCATTAAATTAGTTTTGTTCTACAAATGCAGATGACTTTCATATTTTGTCTATCTGTTATTAGTCCTTCACCATATTTTCTTTTTTTCATCTCTCATAAGTAATCTTTTAAATCCTAACTACAGAAACTCAACCCAGTACTGCATGTATGAATTTTATTGTTAAAGTGAACCCAACTAATATCTGTGGGTACTTGCTCATTAAATTAAATAATGCTTTACTACTTGCTTAAGAAAAGAAGGGAGAAGACTGAAAAACCCTTACCCACGATCAGTTGAAGTGGAGAAAATGAGCTGGACCATGTGTTGTACTTTGGTGGCTAACAAGTTTTGCCATTTTCCTTCAGGATCTCTGTTTGGCTCTACTTCATAGCAGCCACCATCCCAGCAGACTTTTAAAATCCATTAATGTTTTCTTTTGATTGTATTTTAATTTTTTATTCTGAATTGGAAAGGTTATCACACTTGTCATTTAGTAAGTTTTTGTTTAAATGGCTGTTTCTTTAATTAGGAATATTGTCTTTACTACTTAGCTCTCCAACTTACTGCACCAGTAATCTTTGGAAAAACTGATGTCAGGGTTACTGAAATGAATAGTTCTGAAGTACTGCCGTAGGGTTTGGCATAGCAGCATTTTTTGAAATGAAGCAACATGGTTCACTGGCTGTGGATGTTCTGCAAGCAGCTGTGGAGCGCTGTGTGAAAAGAGAAGGTGCTGGGATAATCCTATGGGACCTTTTCTTTGCAGTCCCTCCCCTTCCCCTCTCTCCTTCCCTAAAATGTCTGCATACCCGGGAAGCTCTGCCTGTAGATGTATGTCTCTCTTGTGAAATGCTTTGCCTGGAGTAAAGGCTTGGAGAACCTCTACCAAGCAAAATGGATACTTGAAAGGTTTTGTTGACAGCTCTTTTTCTGTCAGTGTATAGAGAAACTGTATATTCAAAGCAAAATCATATGATTATTTGGTGAAGCTTAATAGAAGTTCTGAAATTGCATGGAAAACATCTCTGCAATAAGGATAACAATGTCTTATGCCAAGAAATGTGCTTGTGTGAGTTAGTATGTGGTTTATATTATTGCAGCTTCCCTCAAGATAATCTCAAAATAAGTTGATCTTTATTTCATAGATGCATCTTGCACTTGAAATATTTATTTAATCTTTGCAGGCTTGGTAAAGTGAGCTTGTTCAAATGCTTTTAACTTACATTTTCTTTATCACACTGTCTTTCTTCCAAGAACACTTTTCCTCATATTCAATTTAAATGATAGGATTCCTTTTTATGTGAGCCAAAACGTGTCACTTGACAAATTACATGTGTTTTACTGAATTGATTGCAATTGGGATACTTCTTGTTTGGATTAATAGCTTATTTTTGTTTGTGGTTCTTCATTTTAAAACAGTACCTGCATGTCATATAACTTACATTATGTTTCATCACTTAGATTATGTAGCCTAACACTGTGTGTTCTCACTATTTTTCTATGAAAAGCCAGATGTTTGAAAGCCTGATTTAATAAGCAGTATACTCACTGTACCAGCTTCTAATATGACTCAAGATCATGACTGGAAAACAACTTGACTACTTTCGGTTGCATGACTCTGCTAAGCCTACTAGTCAGGGTGAGAAAGAAAAAGTTTCCATATCCTCGGCAATTGAGAGAACTAACAAGACCAATAAATAACCAGTATGCTGCTAGACTGTCTTCTGGGCAGCTGCTGTATCCCGCCAGCTGTCCTAAAATTCTGCATGTCACGAGTCTTCCCGCCTCTGTTGGTGAGAGTAGCAGGCTCTTCTGCACTGTTAAACACTCAGTCTATCTGCATTTGCCTGCCTACCTTCCTGCCAGGAAATAGCTTTAAATCCAGGATTTCCACAATTCTTACCTAATTTCAGAGTGATACGGCAGGATCCTCCATGTGGAACAACTTTCTGTGCTGTTTTCATCAGTGGCTTGAGCAGACAGATTAGGGCCACCGTGTTCTCACACTTGATACTGTTTGTTCTCCCTTGAATGTGTTTCAGCATCTTGAGTTCTTGTATTCTAGTTCTGGTCCACATAATTCCTCTAAAGAATCTGTCGTGAGCTTATGCTGTCATATTTCTGTAGTGTGGAACAAAAGCATAGGGAATGACAGTCTGTGTGAGAAGTACCCTGAGTATGGATTAACTTTGTTTAAAGGCTGAAATGAATAAATATATCTGCTTGTTTTCCTTGGAGTCTATTAAGCTACATATTTTAAATGCCCTACCTAAGAAACCAGTCTCAACCTTAGATCTTTTGCACTCATAATTGTCAAATAATGGCTCCATGGGAGACAGATTCTTAAGAACTTCAGTTCCTTCTCACATTTCTTTCTTGGCACAGGATATTCCACACTGATAAGATGATGAATTCATCCTCATTTTCTTCTAGGATGTTGTTGCAAGATCTCTCTGGGAGATCTGCACTGGTGGAAAAAATACAGCCTTAGTGCTGTGCCAGGTTTTTTTGTTTGTTTGTTTGTGTTATTGCTGAGAAACTATCAGTATGGTTTCCCAGTTACCTCCAAAAAATACTTCATGGATTATATAATGTCTGCAGGTGGCTCTGTGGCATACCGGATGGGCATTTTCCCTTGAAGCCATGTGAAATCTCATTCTCTTACTATAAAGTGGATTGACTTGGGAGTAAACTTGTCACCTAGCGCTACCTGAGCTCACTCAAGGCATTAAAGAATTGTTGTCCGTATTTAAAGAGAGGTGCTGTGAAAATCAAGAGTAAGGTGTCAAACTTCTTTATGTTAGAATTGCAGAAGAACAAAAAAGGAGAAATTGCAAGCATAAATGTTCTGAACAGAAATTTTCCCCATGTTCTGCTCCTGTCACAGGCTTTTTTTTGGTCCCTAGAAAGTGCTTTTTGCATAAGAAGGAAGAATATTTAAAATTTTGATGACATCATATATAAACAGATTTGGCTTGGTGACTCTGTCCTGACTTCCAGCAGAGGAAGGCTTGCAAAATCTAATTCATTGCAAAGCTTCTTTCTTTGGCCTGCCTCTTAAATATTTGAAACTCAGAGAAGTCAGACCATCCTGTCTGTCAGCCTTTCTGTGATATATTAAGAAATTTAGAACCTCTCATGATAGAGAATAGGGACAAATGTTCTTTCACATTTAAGTTATATGACATGAGTTGCTACCAGAAGGTGTTAATGGGCATTTTTTTATTTGTTGTGGTACGTGGTGGGTTGGTTTGTTTCTTCATGGTTTTTTTTAAGACATTGAGTGAATTTTACTTTCAGAAGGTTAAGAACTAATAGTAGTATTTGAAACAAAGTATCATGTATGAGAACTTTGAGGTCTTTTTCAGCTGTTTCTGCTGGTGACTTGCATTCCTACCAAGCACTCTAGGATCTCACCTGAAAAAGACCAGTATTTATTTTGTAAACTCAGTGTAGTTTCGTGTAAACAAATCTTTACAAATGTTTAAGATACATCGACAATGTTCAAAAGATTTTCTTGGTAAAGAAAATGACTTGGAAAGTGATCAAATGGATCAAACTGAAAACTGAAATTTAAACCTTTAATGTACATTTGTTTGATCCAGTCTTTCTGCATGTTGGCAGGCTGTTAAACTGGCAGGGGGCTATAGTGGTGTAGTTCTGCAGAGAGGTGGCCCTGCCAATTCTAGGCAGAGATGCTTGATTTCTTTAGTCATGAGTTGTCATTGAGAGCTGCAGGGAAAGAACCATAGCGTCTGACTTAAAACTTGAATGGAAGTGGAGCCTTTCACCATGCTGCACTCTTAGGGGGACAGAATTTGGAGCCGATGACTAGCAATATACCAACATCACATCTATATCATAATTCTGAATGCATCAAAATCAAAGGTGCTGATGCTATCATAATACTCCCCAAGATACCCATCTTGTGCTTTGGCTAGGCCTGCTGTGTGTTGTCCAACTCCACTGTGCCTCTGCTTCCGTCCCTGTGTCTGCTGTAGCCTGTGTATAGCCTTTGCCCTCCAGCTGTGGGAAAATAGAGGGATGAAGGAAGGATGTCTGTGTGTCTGTCTGAAGGAATAGACAAGAGCGCTGTGGAACGGGTAGGAGTTCTGGGCCTGGGGAATAGAGTGAAGGAGACTGACTGCAGTGACTGGATATCCAGTATGCCAAGGAGAAGAAGAGTCTTAGGACTGTCTTGCATATATAATAATAGTGATTAGAATAAGAAGATGCTGCCACTTCCAGCTTCACAAAAGCCTGCTGCCCTATGTTAAAAAACAATAATGTCATGACACTTGTTGGAGTATTATGATTTTATATCTATCTCTGTACCATAAGTCAATGTAATAGTATTGCCATTCATGACTGGAATTTGTATTTCCTGACTAATGTTCCTGCTTAGTAGGTGTGAAAGTGAATGCCTTTTTTATAAACAGATTTGATCTCTCTATAGTCTTTATTTGACATATACCTTTAGCTAGAAACTTGCATTTTCATGGAATTATAGAATAGATTGGGTTGGAAGGGACCTTTAAGGGTCATCTAGTCCAACCCCCCTGCAATGAGCAGGGACATCTTCCACTAGATCAGGTTGCTCAGAGCCCTGTCCAACCTGACCTTGAGTGTTTCCAGGGATGGGGCATCTACCACCTTTCTGGGCAACCTGTTCCAGTGTTTCACCATCCTTGTAAAAAAACTTCTCCCTCATATGTAGTCTGAATCTACCCTCTTTCTCTTTAAAGCCGTTACCCCTTGTCCTACCGAAACAGACCCTACTAAAAAGTCTGTCCCCATCTTTCTTATAAGCCCCCTTTAAGTGTTGAAAGGCTGCAATAAGGTCTCCCTGCCTTCTCTTCTCCAGGCTGAACAACCCCAACTCTCTCAGCCTGTCCTAGGAGAGGTGTTCCATCCCTCTGCTCATTTTTGTGGCCCTCCTCTGGACTCGCTCCAACAGGTCTGTGTCTTTCCTGTGCTGGAGGCTCCAGAGCTGAAGGCAGAACTCCAGGTGGGGTCTCACCAGAGTGGAGTAGAGGGGGAGAATCACCTCCCTCGACCTGCTGGCCATGCTTCTTTTGATGCAGCCCGTTTTTCTCTCACTTGTGGATATTAAGATGTTCCAGCAGCTACAGTATGCCCTGGGGTAGCAGCAATGAAAGGGCACTTAAAGGACAAGGAAGTAAGGAGAACAGGACCAATGTGAAAGAGGCATTTGTAAAAGTCGAAATGGAAAAAGGGAACAGAGTAAAAAGGGCACACAGAAAAAACCCAGTTTTCTAAGAAAAGAAGAAAGAAGAATTAGCTATCATTTAATTACCAGAATTTTGCTAGTAATCAGAAGGCACTTTGATTTTAAACTTTTTATTTGGAAGTGTTCAATTGTCTACATGTGCATGTGTGTGGAAGGAGAATCTTTTCATGTTGAACCAAGATATCCAACTTTTCTATTCGGATATCAAATTTAGGAGTGCATGTATGTATGCTGAGTACTGATTGAGTTCTTATAAAATGTTTTTAAGTAAAAAATTTTAAGCAAGAGCACCAATTGTAGATGTTTACTATTAAAACTTTCTTTGTAGGTTATTGCACTTAAGAATGAACATTGAAGACAAGCTGGGAGGATTATTTCTTAAATGTGGTGGCATAGACCAAATGCAGTCATCCAGGGCTATGGTAGGGATGGGTGCAGTATCTGACCAGTCTGGAGTATCGGGAGAACGGCAAGAGGCAGTGCTTCAAGATCGGACTATGGCGCACCAAGAAATTCTTGCAACAGATGAAGTGTTACAGGAAAGTGAACTTCGACAGCAAGAGATGATTTCACATGATGAACTCATGGTCCATGAGGAGACGGTAAAAAATGATGATGACATGGATACGCAAGATAGACTTCCTCAAGGGCTGCAGTATGCTGTTAATGTCCCTGTAAGCAATTTCTTTGTGAAATATTGGAGAAATTACTAGGAAGCTTAATCTGGTAGTCTAATCCTACTCTGGCAAGAATCTATTAATTGCTTATTTGGATTTTGATTATCAAAATATTTATGAATGGATGCTATTTGTGAAAATGTCATTTGCCTCTGGCTGTGGATAAATTTTGCCAATTAAGTATAATCTTTAAGTGTCTGTTTTATAAATATTTTATAAGCAGGCTGTTACCATAGAATTAATGCATTAAAATGTGCTCCTTTAAATATATTTAATGTTCAAGGGTAACTACAAACCAGAATAAATAGCATTACTCAAAGGTGCATATTGTTTATGCTGTTCATAGTACTATTTAGTTTCTGCTATAGGAAGCATCTTGTATGTTTTCAAAGTATGTGGACGCTTAGCAATTGCATTCACACTGCAGGTTGGACTGTGACACTTCATACATGACCATAAATATGCCCCTCCTTGATATCTAATAGAAGGTGTACCTCAGCTTTCCCAGAGAGAATATAGATGACTTCCTTTGGAAAACAGAGCGTCTGTCTGTAATGCAGCACATCATCACTGTTACCCTTCAAATATACAGGATATTTACCAGGTTTTTAAAAGTAGATAGCTTATACACGAAGAATAACCTTCAGAAAGGTAGCATTATTAAAACACTACTCTGTAGCTGTAGATCAGGTGGTTCAGGTGTTAGAAAAAATATAAGAGTATCATGCTCTTTATTAAAGTTTACATTAGATCAAGAAATATTTTTTTGGAAAAAAACCTCGTTAGTACTGTTCTTCTTTTCTTAAAAAATACTTCTGTCTTAAATATATAATAAACTATTCCGTTAAATCTCGCATTGACAACAACATGGACTAAAGTAAAATAGGTATGAAAAACTGAATGGTTTTACAGATGGAAGTGATTTTAATATAACTGATCTCAAAATCACCACAGGTCAGAAAGAAAAAAGACCTTGGGAGGTGAATGAAAGGAAACATCAAAATGTCACTGTAGAAATTAACTGTGCCCTTTTTATTTAAGATACTTACTACTCCTTTCACTTAAATTTCTGAAAGAATGAAGCCACAAGATAATTCCCTTAGAAAAAGGTTTTCTGTTTCAGCAGTTTGTCATCTTCTAAAATTGAAAAATTGCTTTTCTGTAGTGAGAACCTTACCTGAAACTGGCACTTGGTATCTTAACAGATCAGTGTAAAGCAAGAAATTACCTTTACTGATGCATCTGAACAACAGAAACGAGACAAAAAACAAATACGAGAGCCAGTAGATTTGCAGAAAAAGAAGAAAAGAAAACAGCGTTCACCAGCAAAAGTAAGACATTGATTTGGCAAAACCAAGATTAAAAGAACCTGAAGATTTGGTTGACTATGACTAATTTCATTAGCATTTGAAGTAGTTAGGCTGGAAATTGTTTGTTTGCTCAGTAAAGATGCAGTTCTGAAGTTCACCAGAGACCCAAAACAAAACCTGATATAACAGTGTTTTTCTTTGAACTCTTTTTAGCAACATGAACCCTTGACATATTTTAACATCTGTCTCTCCAGGCAGTTCTCTCTCCAAATATTTTTTTTTAAATTATGAGTCAGTAGCTTTGTAGACAATTTATAAATCATTACTCTGTATCTATCTAATAATAGTTGTGCTTTTCTGTGAGCCTGATAATTTTATATGCTTCATGCATAGTATTGAACAGTTTTTAAAAAGAAATCTAAAATGGTAGTTTTGAAAATTCTAAAAAGTTTACTAATATATATAAAATAGTTTACTGGTAGGGAATATTCCTGTGGTCATAATCATCTTCATATATGTATTTATTTATATCAAAAAATTCTTACCATAGCTGCTGGTTTGTTACTTCAAAATTTGTTTTGTAGATCCATTCATGAAGAGTATGTATCCCTGTATGTCTGAAAACAATTTTCTTCTATCGAGATGCACTTCAGATAAAACCAGAATCATTTCACCTCATGAGGTAGCTGCGTTATATCTTCTAGTAATTCCCCAAATCAGTATTAATCTTCAGACTTAAAATAGAACATATACAGGCTGCTCTGATAGGCAAAAATCAGTTATATATTATCACACAGCAGCATTAAAATAAGTCTGCTCTGAAATCAACCCAGACTGTGCATACATTGAAAGGAAACTCACCCTAACACCAAGAAGAACTCCAAAACCTCCTTTTTGTTGGCCTGGGAGTGGGACCACTCAGTCCTCCCTCAGCACTGTCAAATTAGGTTGCACATGTAGTATTCTTGGAAAGTTGAGAAGTTGTTTCAGATTGGGTGTGGAAGCAAGTTCCAAATCCTGTGCATCAAGATACTTTTCCCTTTGATAGAAAGAGGAGATCTAGGTTGGGTACATCCACAGATCACTTCCATGGAAACATGGCAAGGTAGGAGAGGCATGTGTCCCTCTTTCTACAGACATGTACTTGCATGCTTCCTTTTTATCTCCCAATCTGTCAGTGTTAGTCTTTTGAGATGACAAAAGATTGAAAAATGATCAGGAGAATTGTTAAACAGGTTCTTTTTCTGTCTCTCTTCCCCCTTTTTGTTTTTCAAAGTTGTCAGAGTAGAAAGGCAGAAAGAAGCTGAAGGACTGACATAGGTGAGAGCCTACTGCAGTTTAAGTTAGTATTCCCAGAGTAGAGGTTGATTTTTTCCATCCAAACAGCAGCTGGGACTTTTACAAATGGAAGTCAATTAACATACTGAAACATTTTAAATTTTATTTTATATTAATGTAGCCATCATATCAATAAAAAGTCATTAGCTTTTATGAATCCTGTCTACTTTTCCCTCTTCCATGCACACAAACACACATGCACATGCGTACACACATGCACACACACATGCACAAGCTTTTTTGTTGCTTTTATTAGGAAAACTGCACTGACAAAGTTAACTTTCTTCATTTAAGAGGTGGTACAATGAATGGATGCAGTAGAAGAGCCCAGATTTAGGATAACCGTGAAATTAAGTGTACTTTCTGCACAATTATTTTAAAATTTCAATATAATATATGAAAAGCATTTCATAACCTGTATTTAAAGTTATTTTAAATAACCAGTCAGTGTTTCATTAGCTGTATGTTGTTACAGAACAGAGTTTTTGTAATTGTCTCTATCTGTGACTTACTGGAGCTGTAACATAACAATCTTACAAACGTATGAATGTGCTTGTCCTTCAGAGTGAATGCACAAGAATTTGTTAGCTCGAGACTTTCACTCTTGCTGAGTTTTGATGCAGTAGCATTAAAAATCGTTAAAGTAGATCCTACAGTATTTGCTACTATTGCAGACATACTATGTCAGTTATTGACTCTCTCATCACTGTCATTATCATAAAACCTAAAACATCGTAGCTAATCAAATTGCAGATGTGTTTCCCCAGCAGACTTTTATTTTTGGTTAATAACAAGGGACTAAACTGTTTTATTTAAGGTTACTTAAGCTCTTCTTTATAGTTCTGTTTCCAGTTAATTAAGACTTTTGGAAATGTAATTTGTTTACTGATTTTCTTATTCTCTTGCCAGAGATAGTAGAGAGTTGGGGGGATGTTTTTTTCTCTTTTTAACAAATTAGAGAAAACCTGTGATAAGCTTTATTAAATAAGCTAGATATGGTGCAATTTTTTTCATTTAAGTTTTTTCAACTTTATATGAAAGTAGTGGCTTTGTTTGACAGCAAAGCGATTGAGTGTGGCAAGTTGAATTCATCAAGGAGGTGCTCTAATATGTATATTGAGTGAGCAATACTTTATTGAGTGAAAAACCTGAAAGGGGAGAAGAATAATACTATTTTCTTGGTTGTTTGGCTTTGGGATTTTGGTTTTTAAAATATAATTTTGCCTCTGAGACTATTGGTATTATGTAGATACAGATAATTTGTATGACTATCCTGGATAAGTTTTAATGCCTTTTAGCAAACATTTACAGCTGTGATTTGAAAAAAGAATATAACTTTTCACTTTTGCTTTAAAATATGATTATCCATGGTTCAGTGCCCAGAGGTGGTTTGGTTACTTTGCATCCTTTCCAACAGACGGACAAAGTAAACGGTAGCATATAAAGCGACTCAACAAATAGGGGACCTCTAAGCTGATTTTCCACGAGCTGCTTTTGTCTCTGTCCTGTTGAAATATCTCTTAATACACAATAAGACACAAGTTGGATTGGACTGCAATTGGAAATGTATACTAAAAGTCTAACACATAGCTTTGTAGAAATTAGCATTGTTTTACCTGAAATATTCAAGTTTTCTGCATCGAAAAAATTAATGGTTTTTTTTTTTTGTAGTTAATAAGACATCTTTAGAGGGTAGTGTGAGAACAAATTTTACTCTTTTTAAAATAGATCCTTACAATAAATGAGGATGGATCACTTGGTCTGAAAACCCACAAATCTCATGTTTGTGAGCATTGCAATGCTGCCTTTAGAACCAACTACCATTTACAGAGACATGTCTTCATTCATACAGGTACTGCTTGACTTCAAATTTATCTTTTCTACTATATAAAGAGTTGTTTACTTATGTTAAAAATGTTTTCAGCTCTATGCGAATTTCAGTTTTAAAAGCGTAGCTAACTTGGCATCTAAGCTTAGAGATTCCATGCACCAAAGTGTCAAAAGAATACCAGGAAAAAAAAAATCAACATATGTTTAATAAACTGAAGACCTAACTGTTTACAAGGTTTCTTTTCTTTCTTTATCAGAAAGTAATGGGTTGACTTGTAGCCTAAGTGCCAAAATTGACCCCTTTGTAAAATGTGCTCCGGCTGCTTATTTGCCTGATGAGGTATCTCTCTGGTTCGGAGAAGTGAAAAAGGTACTTACCATTATAAAAGCTTGCCAGTATCCTGAATGCAGTCTTATCCCAGCATCGTGATTGATCTTGTTCATGAGGAAATTACAGCCATTTCAGATCACTCTTCCGTGCTAGTCTTAATGTGACTCTTAGGATCATGGAAAGAATTCTGCAGTTCATATACTTAGTAAGGCTAATGTTTTTTGGTATAAGAGTATTTTTGGAATTCGCTCAGATGCTGGTTTTTTAATAGACATTTTAATATTCCTCAAAAGTAGTTATCAGAAACAACAGTGTGTAGTTATTAACTTATGGATGTGGAATTATATTGTTCAAGGTGAAAAACCATTTCAGTGCAGTCAGTGCGACATGCGTTTCATACAGAAGTACCTGCTACAGAGGCATGAGAAGATTCATACTGGTGAGTATAGTGCCTTGAGTATCTTTCTGGCGTGCTTAAAAACTGTTTCCCCACTCAGGCAAGGTTTCTGGTAATAAGTATGCAGCCTAAAATCCTGTTGTAGTTTGTTTTAGCTTAACAGATGTTATAAAACTTTTAAAAATAAATTAGTTTTGTGCTTTCAACTTGCTCCACTTTTCTTTGGCTGTAAAGTGAGTATAAACTATAGTAAGCAAATCTGAAAGTAGTATTCTATAAATAAACTCAGAGTAGCAAATCCTGAAGTTTGTGCATTCATAAAAGTCAAGGTTTGTTAAGAAGTTCTATCTTTTGTTGTATCAAGTTAATTCAGACAACAGGGACTTCCAAATTACATTTTGGTAGATTTATTTATTTATTTATTTTGGAATTTGATGGAAAGGTGCCAGGACTAAAATGGCCAAAATGCCTAACCCCAAAGGTATTAGTATCAGCTTTACTTTTCAGTTCTTTTTTTTTAAAGGTTTAATTCAGAACTGTTCTAAAAATAAGAGCCTTAGTTTAAAAATATGCAATATATGTCAAATAAGGCCTGAAGTTTTAAGCCAAAGAGCGTTAAAGTTTATACATGTTTATTTTTTTATCTCCTTGCACCGCACAAAACCACAGTCTTTAACAGGTTTGGCTTCATTGGGTTTTTGGCATTTTGGTGCATGGCCTTTCAATCCCTCTTTAAATATTTTGTAATATGGTCCCTTTGGACTAGATGCCAATTTCTCAGCCTCTTTTTCAGAAAAGCAGAGCTGGTGAATGTGCACAGTGTTTCTTGGCCGTAGCATTTAAATGGATACGAAAGCTACTAACACGCAGTGCAGTGTGTGCATGTGTAAGAGTTGAGAGGGAGAAAAAACTCTGCAAAATGAATTTTCAGAGCAGTGTACAGGGAGTTACATGCACAAATGCCCTGTTGTTTACGGGATTTTTGTATCCTAGGTTGCCATGAGTCCAGACTAAGTAGGTTTCCTTCAGCCAGTCAGCCACAGAAGAGTCCTCCATTCTTCTGTCCAGTGTCTTTGTTCTGCTCCTAGTCTTTCCTCTGGCTCTGAATTGGTGAACCATGCTGCCTCCACTTTGTGTAGATACTATTCTTGAAAAGAATGCTCATTCACTCTCTTCCATCTATCCGCCCACGCTATGGCCCCCCCCCCCCCCCCAC
>JAVJGG010000001.1:42727018-42738318 GCA_035590195.1 Aviceda cuculoides | reverse complement strand
CCGCTTTGCGCCCGCCCCCCCACAAAAAAGGCAAAAATTTAGAGTGCAGTCTTCACATTTTTCAGAAGTTTTTTGGTGGTTTTGGTTTTGTTTTTTTTTTAGTGAGGATTATTCCCTGTACGTGGCTTTGAAAATGAGAGTCTGGGCAATATAGTTAATTAACACTTGACTGCAAATATTTTACAAATGGATTTAATTATTTTTTAAAATTCAGCTTCTAGCTTTAATGAGAATTGTGTGTTGATTATAAGCTTTGGAGGGAGGGGGTGGTTGTGGTGGGGTTGCAGGATTTTTGCCTGCCTTTTTGCAGCTCTTACATGTACTAGTCTTGTTTAGCAGAGAAAAAGGTGCCATTTAACAAATTAACCGTATCGTTATCGAACTTTTTTAGATAACTATGTTTTCATCCTTTCCTCAGCATCCTGAGGTATAGTTTGTTTGTTTCTCAGAAAATTGAAGATGGTGCTTGTGTTTAAATTGTTGAATTATAGGTGTTTTCCTAGGCGACAACTAGTAGATGGTTAGGAGAACACATGTAAGACCCAGCTTCCAGGAGTGGAAAAGCTTTTTTGAAGGCCGTTCAGTTAGCAAGTATTTGACTAGTGCTTAATTTTTGGCTTGGCCTAGTTATAGTCTAGCTAATTGGCATTCTACATACCTGTCTGTGCTTTCACTTCTGTATGAGAATATTCACTACTGGGCCTTAGCTGTTTGTGTAGCATTGCTCTGTTGTTCACGACTGCATAATTGAACCCATCCAGAAAAGCTGAATTTTCATCTTGCTTCTCTCACCAGAAGGTGAGCAGTGGGTCTGTGTTTCACTTTGATGGAAGTAAAGGAAGGCTCTCTTTGTATTATTCATACTCTTTTAAGAAATACTCCTTATAAATTCAATACTGTATTTTTTCTTCTTATTTTGCATTTTTATCTGTCTGAATGACCGCTTTTAGCACCAGCTTTTGTACAGTGTTCAAAACACTGGTGAAGAACAGGATGTTTCTTACTCTTTTAAAGATGTTTATCAAATTTTCTAGTTTATTTTAAGCCAATCAAAGATAGTGGTAACACTTAGAAGCCCCATTTTATGCCTGTTACAAGCCCTGAATTTACAGGTGCTTCAGCTAGTTCCAGTGTGATCTGAATTTGGTACTCTGAACCACTCCTTCAAATGAAATGTTATGAGGGAGTTAGGAAGCAATCAATGAACAGCCTTATTCTGTGTAAATAATTAAATAGTTGCATCTAAAAGCAGACATTGCATTAATACAAAATTCACTTACTAGAAATAATTGTATGTAGAGGAGGGCAGAAGTGCTAGAACCCTGCTGCTAAACTTGTCACTGATGATACAGAAAATCACAATTTCAGTTGTAAGAGAGGGAAGAGTCATTGGTACACAAATATTTTCATATTTTGAGTTTACTAGGCTCATGAAGATGTATGTCTGCTTTCTTTTTGCTCTGAGTTGTTTCTATACACCTTACCCACTCATGTATTCATGTGTCCTAATTCTGTAACCCACCCTACTTTCCATTTTAAACCCAAAAAATGAGATTACATTTTAAAAAAAATAAAGCAACATTGGGGCTGACAATTCAAGCGCCTTATTCAGTCATGCTGCTTTTTTATTGCTTTCTTTGGCATTTTATAATTTGTATTTTGTCTGTTTAGATTTAAAAATGCCTGGGGGTTTGTAATTGTTATAGCCTTCATACACATAGTATTTGTACTACACTTTATAAATAGTTCTGTTGCTCAGTTTTAATAGATTTCCAACATAGACATAAAACATAGGCTGTTTTCGTAAATAATGCATATAATTATTGTACTGTATTTTTAAATTTTTACTTTTTTTTTTTCTACATCTGATTCTTTCCCACTCACCAAGATGTTTCAGAAAAATATGTCCTGGTTTCTCCTTACATTAGCAAAAGGTTGTTATTAATGATCTCCTCCATTTGTGATAGATCCTGTTTGAAAAGTACAACAAAATTGCAGAAGGTATCTGAAGTTTTAGGCTTCTGCTAGGAGGAAATTATTATAGGAAACATACCTTCATGTTAATTTTTAATCTTTTTCTAACATTATCTTCTTTATGAAGATTACAGCAAAAATTAAGTATGGTATCAGTTTCACAAAGTGTTTCTTAATCTTACTTCCAGAGTGTTCTGGAATTCAACTGAAAAATATTACTTTCTGTGTTGTGCTGAGTAATTAATTCAAGGGCAGCATCCCCAAACATTTCTTCCTGTTGAGGCATGGACAGCAGTGCCTTCGTATGTACTCTCAAAGTCTCCAGAATACCTGGTGGTGGTAATACTCTACACCGAAAAACCTCAAACCCCCTGTTTTGCCCTATTTAAGCCTTGAAATAGGAATAGGTAGCTGGGAGAGTCTTCTGCCAGCAAATTGCCAGCTTGAGTAGACAAATGTTAAGGAACTCTGTGACCATTCATTTACAGAAATGGGTATAAGGCTGAAGGTAAGTGTATTAATGAACTATTCAGCATTTCCTGGGATAGCAGGATAGCTCCTTAGAGGGCTGTTCAAAGCTAAACTGAGCTGTCTTGCTTCTCTGACTTGGTTTGGCTTCTGTAAGGGTCAGGATAGTTTTCATCCCAAACAGCTGCTCCTTTCTCTAAAAAAAGTCTTAAGTGTGAAAGCAAACTTCCAGACAACGTAAGGAGAGTCGTTTGAAGGGGCGATTTAAAAGAAACACAAAGTAAAATAGTGGAGCAAAGGGAAAGAAAACAGTAAGTAACAAGGATTAAGTAGTCCTTGGGAATGGAAGAGCTGCTGTGTATTAAACAAGAACAATGAGACCTAAATGTTTTGCCTCATCTTCTTTAAAAGTGAAGACAAGGACTGGAATTTGATTCAGAAAGTCTCAACAGGCTTGGTGCAAGTAAAACACCATAGCAGTAAGGGTGCCTAATGAATAAAGAGAACATGAAGAATGAAACTGGAGTTTGGAAGTTAAGAACTAGGCCAGAGAGGAAGGATTTGCTTATAGACATTATGAGAGAGGATTATATGATAGGCATTATAATTTATAAAGGGTGCTGAAAAAAGCTAAATTATGGTGATTATTAATAAGTAAGAAATGGTAAAAGTTAGTCTCTGACTAAATGTGAAAGAAGAGTTAGGATGCTGAAGTTGTGAGCCTGTAGAAAAAGAACTGGTGGAAGCTGAGAGATCTTAGGAGAGGAGATAACTTGATTTAGGAGAGAATAAATTGGAATAATTTAATCCAAGAAAGGGATTGTCCAAGAAGCCACAAGGGGAGGTAAGAATTAATAATTGGAAATAGGGCATAGGCTTACAAAGGGAGAGATTTAGAAATTGCTTGGAATTAAGAAGGTTGAAACTCTGGACATTAATGATCTGACTAGGAGCAAATGTGTGGGTGATATAGATATTTTCCATTCTAGTTTCTGTAAACACTGGCATGTTATTTTAAGGTACCGTATTTCCATTTGTAGAAGGACGTGGCTAAATACCTCTATTCTAAATGGAAAATATACACTCTTAACAACATTTCAAATAACATTTATTAACATTTTAATAATTCATTATTAGTAATGATTTAATAAAATTAGTTCATAACATAATTTTAAAGAATAAAACTACCTCAGAAAAATAGAAATAGTCTACGTATTTCTGGAAACAAAAGATAGATGTTTATATCCCCTAAATCAGTGCAGTACAATATCCAGAACAAAGAGGATGTTGACAGAGGCTGCCCAGACAATCCCTGCTCTCTATGTCAGTTCAAAAGATTTCATAGTAAATATTAAGAGGGAAGATTACTGTTGTTCAGGCTGAGTTCTATTAAATAATAGTGAACTTTCGTAAGAGCAAAATTAAATTTCCAGTGCGCTTGGAATTTTTAGGTTTTGTCAGAGAAACCTAGGAAAAAACCAATATCAAAGGGAAGATGTAAGGAAATAGTTAAAAGAAATAGAAATAGAGTTACTCCATGTTCTGAAAGGATCATTGCAGGCCTTCTTTGTGAGGAAAATAAGGGGAGCACTGCAGATGAATTCAGGGCAATGAAGATTGTCTGAACAAATATTTCATGAAAGTAAAAACCAAACCAAAACCAAACCAATCAAACAGAAAAAACTTGTAAGTATGCAAACACCAGTTCAGCTACAGAGTTTTCTTGTTGCCAGCTTAATTTTTAAAATAAAATATTTTTTAATTAATTAATTACTTAAAAAAAAAAAAATTGGATTCCAACCAAAATGCTAGGATTTTTTTCAGAGCAGTTATTTCAATTCTACATACAGGTAAGGGAAAAAAATATGGAAAATACAGAGCACCCTACAAAAATGTTAAATTAAAAGCTTGGAAATGCATAATTCTCTTCTAGAAGGGGTGGGCTTGAGTTAATGAGTTGGTGAGAGAATTGAGTTATTTTTAGACAATCGTCTGCCCTAAAAAAAATACTGTGTAGCAGCAGTTCAGGAAGGCTATCTTTGCAGTTCTTCATTTATTAGGTTTAAGAGAGATATCTGCACCTACACTAGAAAAAGGGGGTAAGAATTTGGTTTTAAAGGTGGGTTTTGGGTTGGGGTTTTTTTTAGTGTAGAAGATTAAAATAATTTTGAGGCATCAGCTACTGAGTACTGGGAAAGTAGTGATGTGAGCAAGCCCTATGTTATTTTTCAATAGCAACAGAGTAAATCTTCTTCTTTATTACTTCTAATAGAGAGTGTAGTATTTGACCTGCTGATTGTATGGAGGAACATTGATTTATTTTTCTGGATTAACATTGCTACGTGTTTTTTATCAGGTGAAAAGCCATTTCGTTGTGATGAATGTGGTATGAGGTTTATTCAGAAGTATCACATGGAAAGGCACAAAAGAACTCACAGCGGAGAGAAGCCTTACCAGTGTGAATATTGTTTGCAGGTAAGATGACTTAGTGAAATCTTTCTCAATTGAAAAACAAAACACCAGTCAATTCCGAAGAAGTGCAGATAGGACTTTCTCCAGGTGTTGTGGTCATGTGGATACAAATAAATGTACAATGAATGTTTTTTTCTGTTAAGGTGGGTGGTCTTGGTGCACAGGTGGAGCGGAGTCACAACTGTCTGTGCTTGGTTTTATACTGTTGTTTGACACTTCATTAGAAATCAGTAAAGTGGATGAGTTGTCAAGTAAATTTGTTAGAATGAAAGATTTCTTTTCTTTCTGCTAATATATTTATTTTTCTATAGTAATAATAAAAATCTTTTGCAGTATTTCTCCAGGACTGATCGTGTGCTGAAACATAAACGTATGTGCCATGAGAACCGTGACAAGAAACCGAATAGAAGTGCCACCAAAGTTGGCTTTTTGCCATCGGAGGAAGATTCTGGTTTCTCTACGCCTATGAAAGACAGCTCCTTACCAAAGAAGAAAAGGCAGAAAACAGAGAAAACGAAATCTGGGGATAAGGAAGGTACAGATAAATCAGAACAGAAGAAGGACAAAAATGACTATTTGCCTTTGTACTCTTCTAGTACTAAAGTAAAAGATGAATATATGGTAGCGGAATATGCTGTTGAGATGCCACATTCTTCAGTCAGTGGAACACACTTAGAAGAAGCAAATTCTGGAGAAATACACCCACCTAAGCTCGTTCTCAAAAAAGTTAACAGCAAGAGGAGTCTAAAACAACCACTTGAGCAAAGTCAAACCATTTCACCTTTATCTACATATGAAGACAGCAAGGTTTCAAAGTATGCCTTTGACCTTGTGGATAAACAAAGTTTACTGGACTCTGAAGGTAATGCTGACATTGATCAAGTTGACACATTACAGGAAGGGCCCAGTAAACCTGTACACAGCAGCACTAATTATGATGATGCAATGCAGTTTTTAAAGAAAAAGAGGTATCTACAAGCAGCTAGTAATAACAGTAGAGAATATGCCTTGAATGTAAGTACCATAGCATCTCAACCTTCAGTAACACAGGCAGCTGTGGCCAGCGTCATTGATGAAACTGCTACAGCTTCAATATTAGACACACAGGCACTGAATGTTGAAATTAAAGGTAGCCATGACAAAAACGTCATTCCAGATGAGGTACTGCAAACTCTGTTAGATCACTATTCACACAAGGCTAATGGACAACATGAGATATCTTTCAGTGTGGCTGACACTGAGGTGACCTCCAGTATATCAATCAATTCTTCTGAAGTATCTGAGGTCACCCAATCTGAGACAGTTGGAACAAGCTCTCAAGCTTCCTCGTCAGATAAAGCTAGTATGCTACAAGAATATTCAAAGTTTTTACAACAAGCTTTGGACAGAACTAGCCAAAATGATGCCTATTTGAACAACCCGAGCCTTAATTTTGTGACTGATAACCAGACTCTTACAACCCAGCCAGCATTTCCTTCCATGGAGAAGGTCTACACGTCTATACCTGTCAATAGCTTTCGATCGGGAATGAACTCTCCATTAAGAACGACTCCAGACAAGTCTCATTTTGGACTAATGGTTGGTGATTCGCAGCACCCTTTTCCCTTTTCAGGTGATGAGGCAAATCATTCTTCTTCCTCCTCCACACAGGACTTCTTGGATCAAGTAACTTCTCAGAAGAAAGCAGAGGCACAGCCCGTTCACCAAGCATATCAAATTAGCTCCTTTGAGCAGCCCTTTAGAGCTCAGTACCATGGGGCAAGAGCTGGAATATCATCTCAGTTTAGCACTGCCAATGGACAGGTGAACCTTCGGGGACCAGGGACAAGTGCTGATTTCCCAGAATTTCCCTTGGTGAATGTAAATGATAACAGAGCTGGGATGACATCTTCACCTGATGCCACAACGGGCCAGACTTTTGGCTAAGAAATCTTTGTAAATAATACTGGCACTTTAGAACACATTTGTCAAAAGGGGGTTGCTCTGTATAAGATGGAATTCTGTACAGCTTTTAAGAGCGCTATGTTAAAACAAAAGTAAGCTGATATTAGCAAGACCAATAACTGCTTCTTTTTTTTCTTTTTTTTTCCTTTTTTTTTTTTTTTGGTTAGTCACCAGTCATTGAACTGCCTGATGTTGGTGCCCCTATCAAAGGCAGTTTATTATTCACTTGTTTGAATCCAGAAAATATTTTACCTTCTATGAAATTTAAAATAAACAAAATCCCCAGGTAAGACTTTCCCCCATGATTGTTTCTTTACTGGTTTCCTTGTATGCTTTCGGAGGACAGTTTGTTGTCTGATACTATTCATATTGTCATTTCTAAGCTTGTCAGTATAGTCATTGCTCTTCAGCAGGGAGTCAACATGTACTAAACACACAGAATAAATAGTAAGTTTCAAAGTCAAGCAAATATGGCTTTAAGAGATGGCATTTTCTAGAAAAATAATCTTTCTTCCATCTCTCTCAAAAATAACTTTAGACCATGTGCCCTTTATTTCTGCTTTGCATTACCTTGAGTTGTGTTTGGAGGAAAAAATGAATTCTGATAGACTAACTCTACTATTTAAAAATCTAATTAATTTAAAATACTTTAGACACTTTTTAAAGCAAAATGCCTAACTGCTAAAGCCTTTACTTCATTCCTGAAGTAATGTGTATTTCTTTGTACAGCTGAATCTAGATGTAACTTTTTAATGACTTTTTCATACGCAGATATCAAGATTTTGAAGTTTTAGTTAAAATACTCTGTAGATGACATTCCCAATTGCATAATGCTTACACAAACTGTGTATTCCAAGATTTAAAAGCTTAATTGTACCTTACCCTACATATTCATAATGATTAACATAGAGCACTTAGTCAACTTCTTAGTTTTTGATTTCTCAAAAAATAAAACCATTTTTAGATTTTTAGGTTTGATACGGTTGCATCATTTTCATCTCATACAGCTCCAATAATTCCTTTCAATATACTTGAGACTGGGTATTCTTAGCTTCTGTAAAAACTGTTTTAATTCCGGTCATTAAATTTATTGAAGTATCCCTGAAAGCTGAAGAAGTGGGCATTCAAATTCCCTATCTTTTTAGCGTTTGCTTAGTAAAAGTCATTATAATTTTACCAACCAAAACTGCTGAATAATGCTAGTGAACAGGATTTCTTTTTCCAGCGTTGGCGAGTGATCAGAAGTTTTCCTTGCATTTCACAGTATAAATAAACCACAAAGTTTATCCCTGTACCATGAATATGTTTTTTTGAATAGTACTTTGTCTTGAAGTATACAGTATGGTACGATAAGTAGTTCTGTGTGCATTTTTAAGGTGGTAAGATTTGAGTAGCATAACTATTGTGTAGTTTAAGTTAACAAGTTACAGATTTTTGAACTGTATGTTCATTCTATTGCACCTTCCCTAGAGGGACACTGTCTGGTAGTTTAAGGCAGTTTAAGCCTAATGTAGGCTGGTTAACCAGGGAAAAAACGCACACACACACGTGTATATATAGGTATGTATGTATATGGTGGTTTTGGTGTTGTTTTTTTTTTTAATTTTTTAAATAGGATTGCATACATCCTTTTACGGCACTATTCCTAGCTGGTATCTCTCAGATGAAGCCATCAGCTAGGAGGAAAAACTGTGTCTCAAGGGGCTAAAATATATCCTGTCTTTTAAGAAAGGACTTGAGCAGGACATAAAACAGTTCCCACTTCTTCCCAAAGCAGTAGCAATATTTTTCTTAATTTTCATTACTAGGAAACTGATCCCACTCTGTCTCTTTTTCCTTATGGTAGCACTATTATAGCACTAACTTCACTTGGTACAGTTGAGGGAGAAAGTGCATTTATTACCCATAGCTTGCTTCTTATATTGACAAGAAATACAATTTATGTAAACTTCTTGCGTAATATTTTTGTATGAGAAAACCAGTTCTGTTTTGATTCATTGACCCTGTGTATCATATAGGAAGGTGTTTCACTGTGCTATGACTTCACCAGTAATTTTGTCTGAATATTTGGCCCTGAGTTAAGAAGAATGAGCATCAAGGGAGAAAAGTAAATTCCTCATGGATTATTAATGATACATGTAAAGAAATTTCTTTGAAAGAATATTTTTAAACTGCTTCATGTGTCTCTGTTTTTCTTCCTTTATGCTCAGTTTGATTTTTTTTGACTTTCCATTCTATGTTGCGCAGACATAATACATATGACCCCTGTATCCCAGGAAGCCCCCTCTTGCAACGCATGTTTCATTTTTGTGTTTCATATCCATGACACCCTAGCTTGTGCCGTGTGAATAATATTGCGTTGGCATCTTTGTTCTAATGTCCTGTTGTTGCAAGTAGATGGCCATTAATAGTACTATTTGTTAAATACAACAAGCAGCAAAAACCAAAAAAAAAAAAAAAAAAAAGGCTAGATTATTACTGCATTTCGGCCCCATAGGGAGTTAAGAGGAATAAGGCTGCCTTCTGCCTAAGGAGATTGACTGAGCTTTATTTTAAAAAGTTACTGTATTGATACTCAGCTGTGAGAAACTGATCGAGGAGTAGGAGGGAACAGCTCTCGCTCCATGCCGTCTTCACACTTAGGAATCGCTGCTTGGGTGCACGAGGGAGCAAGCTATTGTACAGAGCGAAGGAACCTGCTCTTCTGTGGAGCAAAGTTGAGAATCCTCTGAGGAGCCGTTATTCCTTATGTCGCAGCTCCTTCTCCAGCCTGCTGCTGAGCCATTACAGCTATACTCTGTGCCTTAGGACAGGTTGGAAAGTCCCCATCTAGCCCACGGGGACTGTCTCGCAGGGTTCTTCCGCGTGTACAGTTAACGTGGTGGTGTGAGTAGTCGATCTGCTGATGCTGGAAGCTTTCTGTACTGGAGGAGTTAACCAAATACACTGCTATGATTTCCTGAGTACATGCCCTTTTATTCTGGCATAAGTGTGTATGTAGTTCTGGGCGGTTCAACTATGTAAAAAGCACTTGCCTGTTTAATAATTACATTATTTAATAACATTTTCCACTGCTTGTGTTTTAGCTGCTTTTAATCTGCTACAGATGCACACTCTTCATTTTGATCTGGTCAGTGTTCATTTTTGTTAGTTTTCCGTGTATGTCTGGAAAAAAGCAACTTTGGTTTTCTGTTCTGTTCTTGTACCGATATTGTTCAGTCTGTCAGCATAAGGCTGGGGTGAGCATTTATATTCCACAGAGCTAACAACAGACATTCTTACTTAAAGGTCATGCGAGCACTGAATGTGTGTGTGTGTGTAGGGTGGAATTTTTTGGGGATATCTCCTAGTGATAGAGCAATGGTGATTTTAAAAAAAAGAAAGCTGATGACATTTATTATCAAACTATATATATATACACAATACATGTGTGTATATATATACGCATGTATTAATAGGCCATATGTTGGTCCTAAATTACTTGACAGTGTCCCTTTTAGCATGAATCCTTTGATATGTTTTACCATTAATATAACAGACAATGAAGGAATCAGCTTGTAATGGTATACTAATAGGCATTTACATTTTCTTCATTTGATTTGAGAATGAATTAATCATAAATTACAAGGTTTGGGGAGAAGGATTAACCATGTGTATTACTGTGTGTTGGTTTACGAATAACAACATAATTTAAATTGGATGATAAAAGAACTATGTTTATGATCTTGTGTCTCCTAGTGTTGTCTTTAGGAAAATTGTGTTTCAAGAAGAAAATAGGACAAGAAAGTGTTCATGTGGAATAACACTTGTATTATTTTTATATTGTACTTGTCAATTTTTTGGATGACGGGAGCTTTTCGTTGTTAATTGAGAAGTACAGTAAAATCTTGCTAATTCGCTGACCGCTAATCAGAGCATCTCATAGGTTTATACATCCCCGATGGTCTCTTCCCCACCTCTCTGCAATGGTCTAAAAAGTACTGTAGCGAGGTCTCATATTGGTAATACTGTACTACTTCACCCAAGTATACTACAGAATCTATAGGAGTATACTGGGAGGTACAAGAAGTATTGAAAACTAAATTACAGTTGTCAAAATAAATGAACAAAGTACATTTTGTGATGTGACATCCTTGCTTTTATTGCCTGCTTCTTCACTATTTTCAAAATTGTCATTTGTAAAGGGTTTCTAAGGCATTGCTGCGAATTATTGGGGTTCTACTGTAACTTTTGGAGTTTATTCTAAAGTATTCATGTTCTCCTATGAAAACTTTCCACTTGGACAGATACATTATATTCCGTGCTTGTTCAGAATATTTTTATAGTATTTGTATCATATGTAGTAACTGTTTGAAATGAACCAGAATATTTGGATTAATCCACTCTGAATTTTCCAGCATTGGATTACTTTACGTATGTATATTTGCTAACTAAATTTTCTT
>JAVJGG010000001.1:42676123-42717607 GCA_035590195.1 Aviceda cuculoides | reverse complement strand
AGTATTGTTGCATGCAATAAACGGCATTCGCTTGATCATATTGATCGTCTCGCGTCTGTCCATTTCGAACTCCCGCAAACGTACATTAATCCTACATATAAGTCTGCAGCAAACATGTTAGTTTACAGAGTATAAGGTTCGCTGATCAGAGACAAGGCACACCAGCTTATTAATAAACTGGTCAAGTATATAAGACGGTACCTAATCTACAGAAGTGATATTAGCATCTCCAAAACATGAGAGAGACACCAATGGTATATTTGATGAGATGACAGACTCATCAACAAACCTGGCAAAATGAGTAGGAAGATAACAAATGAATGATAACTACCGCGTGTCCTGAGGAAGGGATTGGCTCTGTACGCTCTCATGCTACAATGATAGCGATCCTACCTCATAAACACACTCTGGGAGGCAACATATGCAGGAAGACCAGAATTTTAATTGAGAGCCGTTGTGAACAAAATAATCTTATTGCTCAAACCAGACTAATGAAAAATAGAAGAAGAAAAAAGCTGAGGTTACTAGAAAACACTAGGAAATTATACCTCAAAAGATGCAACGATCCTTACAATGAAGATACTGCACTGATTGTATAAACTCATGCAATACATTTAAGAAATCCAAAGGTTGAGAACACATTTTGTCATATAGACAAAGCTGAGAACTGGTATTACAGAAGTCAGCAAAGCCTGAGCAATGCTAACCAGGAAAGCCTGTTGACATCCAACAAGATAACAGAAGAAAGTAGAAGCTACCAAATAGCTTTACCAGACACCGTAGACACTGATGCTTTATGCATCTCGAAGCAGAGAGATGCTACTTTAAACAGCCCTGTGTTTTCATTGGTTTTCCCCATTTGGCTGGAAAGAGACACCAGAGAGAATAAAATCTAGTATTGTTACATGATGAGACACCTCACATGACTTAAGATACCAACCAGTACCAGTGAACACCAGTCCTCACAGTAAACCAGCAACAGAAGTAAATGAGGAAGAATGAAAAATGTTTCGCTATACTTAAAAGCAGATCTTTAGTTAAAGCAGTTGTAGGTGTTAATGAAGGCAGTATGAATGAGGTGAGTTTTAAAGGAGACATTCCATTAGCACAACTCAAAATGGACACTTTTTTTTCAACAAAAAGACTAAGTTGCATAACATACCACCTAGTATTACTGCTGACAATCAAACAATTCTCCTCTAGTCTTTCTTCCAATCTATACAATGAATGCATTTTCTCAACACAGAATAAATACTTGGTTTCATGGAAATCTGGATCAAGACTTATGAAGATTTATCAGAAATCTCTGAAATATAAGCATGCAAGATAGACAAGATTAAGTACCACTGATATGTCAGTAATTGTAAAATAGGATGCAAATATGTCAACTCTGTCACCTGTGAAGCATGCCTTCAGAATCTCATCAACATAAAAAAAAAGAATAATTGAAATACAACACAAAAAAGGGTAGAAATTTTACTCTATGTTTCTTACACATGTGCATACCCTCCCCATGCACTGTCCCATTAACGCCTTAGCTTTGCTTCCTTTTAAGCATTCACCTAGTGAGTCTGTATTAAACCTTTCACATACTTGCAGTACTGATCCCAACCTTATGCTTAAACACCTAATGTCCTGTGAAGAAGGTTCTTAAATGTCATCTTTAACATGCTGACCTTCTCCCATTTCACATGATTTTCTTGAATCATGTAGATCTCAAGATATTTTAAAATAGCATTTAAGCACCAACTATTTCAGGAAAAAAGTTAAAAAAATAATAAACTGAGTCATTGTCCCATTTTAGCCACTATTTCTATTATGCCGCAAAACAAGAAAAACTTGGATCACACATAAAAATGGACAGTAGGACAAGCCTAAATAACCTGTAAATGCACAGTTTAAGAAATACAGAAACATTCTCTTCAGAAATAAATTATTTATCTAGCAAGATTTATGAACAGATCTTCAGTTAGCATAAATTGCCTTAGATGCTTGACTTTGTAATCAAGGACTTCAAAGTACTTGTATGAATTTATACTGTCTCATATCCTGCACATTACAATGTGCTAACCAAAGAGTACAGACTCAAAAAAAACCCAAAACCAAAAACAAACCCCCCAAAACCACACCCCCTCCAAAAAACCCAACAAAAACCCCCCCACCTCACCCCAAACCCCCCCAAGCAAATAACAGTAATTAAAAAAAAAGCATCACAAGAAAAGAGTAGAACAAACCAAACAAAACCATACCAATAGAACAGAAAGGCTTATATAACTAAGCAGCCAAACCAAGCGCACCAAATGGATGGAAAGGACGTACATCGTGTTCCCTAGCCTCCTACTCAAGCATCCTTCTTCCATTAGGGATGCCCAGACTGGGCACGCCACTCCAGATGAGGTTTCACCGGTGCCGAAGCGAAGGTACGACCGCCTCCCATCCTGGCTGGGCTCCTGCCGATACAACCTGCCGTGCAGTTGGCCGCCTTCGCCGCAAGGGCACACTGCTGACCCGCGTTCAGCTTGCTGCACTGCCCCTCTTGGTCAGCATTCCGTCATTATTCCTGCCTGCCACAGGTAAGCTTTTTCCCTGCTGAAGTTTTCGTGAGGACAGAGATTTCTACAATTAGTAAGATATTGCCCCAGGGTGTCCTTTTCTTTATTAGTAAAACAATATAAGGCAGGTTTTCCATCCCATCAGCTTCTATAGTCCTGCAAGCCAAATAGAAACTCCAAAACCTTTTAATTATTTTCTTTCGGAGCTAGATGTTTATGACCAAAAAATGTGGTAAGGGCAGTTCAGAGATATATTTTTTAATCTTGGATTCAGTTTTTATCCTCCCTTCATCTCAGTTTTGTCTCCTGAAGCTGTTCAAACATTCAGCAGTAGCACAGACTTACGCACTGCAAAAAAAAAATAAATTCATTTTGTCCACAATTTACTACTGCAGTGGAGAATTTATGTGCTCCTCACTTCTTAAATTGCGGCCTGAATTCAACTTTACCTGTAGTAGACAAATTCTGAATAAACTAGAGGAAATTCTCAGAGTACCACACTTTGTGTTTACTGATCTATTCATAGAGAAGTATTTACCATTTTTGTTAGGAACTTCAGCTTGTTTGGGCTATGAAGGAAACAATCCTGCCTAACATTTTGTCATCCAGCCTTCAGTTTCGGTACGCAGTATAATCTCCGCATAGTCAGATCAGATGCCCTTTTCTGCTCTTGATCTAAATATTAACTTTGAACTTAGCTAATTTGTTAGCGCTGAGAGAGCTACATGGACACAAATGTGCAAATAAGCTTCCTTCTAGAGTTAACATATGTTCTTCAATAATTTACTGACTTGATTTTATATAAGGGGATAGTGCAAGAAGCATTAGGATGAGTTATGACAACATGCCCTCTCATCTCAACATTTCTATTTCTAGTATTTGAGCATGGGGTGGAAGGCTGTGTGCTGGGGGAATATCTGTATTGAATAACAACTGAGGAAAAACAACAGTACTCTTGCCCCCAACTCCAAGACAAATTTGTTCCAAAATATTTAATATAACCTTAAGTTATCCTGGAAGCTCATCTGCTTCCAGGTGAAAACCCTGAGATCGAAGAGGCTAGCATAGTCTAAGAGTTATCATCTCCTCCATCTTCACTCGGTCAGCACAGCCCCTCTTCAGATGCCTGTTCTTGTCCAGACAAGTCTGAAAAGAATACAGGTCAAGTAGAAGGCATGTCCCAAAATACCAAACTTCGATACAGCAGGTTACATTCTTCCATCTAAACACACCCACCTATACTAACAACCACAGTTCAGCCACCAGAAACTTTGGGTTACACTGGGTGACAGGTTTACCACACATGTTGTGTGGACACAAATCAAAATGACCACACAGAATAACTAAACAGGTATGTATTATTTATGCCTACATTGTGTTTAACTACATACATGACTGGCCTACGGCAATTTTCTTTTCCTGTAGCAACTCAATATAAGTGAGCAAGGCTTCCAATAAATAATTTTCACTTCCACTACAAAGCACTTGCCTTCAAAAAAAGACTTGGTTGCAATGAACACTGAAATAAAACAAATAAACTTGCATTCATGCCTATGGTCACAGCTCCATGTCTGCCCTGTAATACCAAGCACACTGATGCTCTGATAGAGGATGCAGTTGATATTACAAGACATAGCAGTGTAGTAATGATCTGAAAATGAAGGGAATAAAGTTGCACAGTAGCCAACAGTAAGTGGGCAACGCCTTATGCTAACAAGGCTCAGATGCTATAGCTACATCACTTCTGTGCTTCAAGAACACTATCATGTTACAGTTAAATAAAAATAATGATCTATTTTACAAGTGGTGCAAAATAAAAATTATTTTAGTAAATTTGTAGCGTAAGCTGTTTCTTTTAGAGATTTCGAGTATTGTTTTTCTTATTGTATACATAATACATATATCAATATACTATTAAAATATTTAATATAAAAATAAGTGGTGTATATATATATATTAAAATCAGATCCGCCTACTGAGGAAGACCAAATGTGTAATGCACCACACTTTTTCCCTCTAAGAACAAGAGCACTGGAACTTCTCCTCCTCCCTTTTAAAATTAGAATTAATTGCAATATTTTTAAAACAGAAAATAAATACTGCTTGGACTTGAAAAGAAAATTTAGCAAGGACATATTGACAGGACACTAGAACCTTGCATATTAAAAATAAACACTTTGCACATTGAGCAATACCTAAACATCAACTTACAGCATGTGTCTGTGGAGCGGAGAGATTTCAACTGTAGCAGGCTCACTGCAGTCTCAACTTTACTAGAGTGATTCAATTTCATGAGCAGTAGTATTAAACAAAAGGATTTCTCTAATACTTTAAATTCCAGAGCAAGAAGTCAAAGTGAAATACAGAAGCAAAATGTCAAACCTAACTTGAATATGGTGAATTCTTAAAACAAGCAAGCAAACTCTTAAAGCATCTATAGAGGAAATGACACAAAAAGCCACTGGCAGATCTTGAAAGCATTTGAGAGTTTAGATTACTAATTCACATTAACTTCAAATGTTCAGCAGGCAATCAGCCAAACTTTTCAGGACTTCATCTGATAAACCTTCATAAATGTACTGGAGTTATGTCATGGTTTAACCCCAGCAGACAGTTTAAGTACCACACAGCCACTCGCTCACTGCCCACCCACCAGTGGGATGGGGAAAGAATTGGAAGGATAAAAGTGCAAGAAATCATGGGTTGAGATAAAGACAGTTTAATACAGAAAAAAGGCAAAGGAGAAAAAGAAAAAGCAAAACTCCCCAAAGAACAACAAAACCAAGAAAACAAGTAATGCAAAAAACCCCAGTTGCTCACCAATAGCCGACTGATTTATCCCCAGCCAGTCCTGGAGCAACGGCAGTGCTGGCAAACCTTGCCTCCCCCCGAGTTTTTGTTGCCGAGCATGACATCGTATGGTCTGGGGTATCCCTCTGGTCAGCTGGGGTCAGCTCTCGCAGCTGTGTCCCCTCCCGAATCCCTGTGTACCCCCAGCCAACTCGCTGGCGGGATAGCGTGAGAAGCAGAAAAGGCGCTGACTCAGCGTAAAACCTGTTCAGCAATTACTAAAATACCAGTATGTTATCAACACTTTTTTTCATCACAAATCCAAAACACAGCACCACACAAGCTATTATGGAGAAAATTAACTCTATCCCATCCCAAACCAGCACAAGTTAATACCAGAACTCAGCTTGTAAGATAGTATTCTGCTGCATGCATATGTCAGGTACAGCTTTACTCACCCTGAAGTACACATTTTTAAGAGATAAACCTTCTCTGATTATTCCGAGATATTCAAAGATAATCAGAATTTAGTTAAATACATATTTTCCTGTTAGAGGAATGTTCTCCCTAGTGTTCTCAGACCAACTCTATCTGCATCATAATGCAGACACCAGTTTATGCATTTCCAAGCCCCACTACTCTTGTCTAGTAAATAATTAAATGCAGAAACATTTTGCTCTATGACAGAAATAGGAAGACTTTTTAAAACATGTATGTATACAAATATATATATTTATGGATCCCTCTGAATGTAACTTTACTTTTACACCATAAATTACAGGATTTTTGAGATCACATTTCTTTTAGAAAGTTGCATTTACGTGGAATTGTATTAATTCATCAATAGGAAGGATATTTATTAGATTCACCACAGATTTACAGTGTTTCTAAGTAATTTCTAACAGTACTGCCTTGCAAGATAGAACAAGTTATGAATTTATATCTGGACCAATATTACAGCAAGTCAGGACCCAACTTACCCAGTATTTGTTAACAAACACATGAAATTTGTCCATTATTCCAAGCTTGGATTGCAGATGGAAGATGCAAAGACCCAAACCTTTGCAGATCTTCCTCTCCTCACTTTCTCTTCTAACACCAGTCCCTTATCACCCCCTCATCTGTTCCAGTTCTTCCTTTCTGAATACCTGACACCGTTTCCCTCATCTCCAGTCACCCCATGTTTACATTCCTAGTCCCATCCTTCTTCCATACTCTTCCCTCCCCTTCTTCAAATCCCATCCCTATTCCATTCAGTTCAGACAAGCTCCTTCCACACACCACCCAAGTGTGAGTGGAGCAGTAAGAGCACAAAAGTCTGTCCTTGCTGTCAATCCTTATACCTAACACCACAGAGCCATGAGACTGCATGAAATCCTCCTTAGCCTTCTCATGCCCAAAGCACACGGAATCCTCTGAGAACTAAAATGGGAAAGTTTTTTCTTAAATCTCTACCGAACCTTTGCAAGCATTTTTTTCAATATTTTATATCCTAGCCAACTACAAGCAATGTCTCTTTTGACAGATAATGTCATATCAAAACCAAAAGGGACAGCTGATAAAGGAAAGAGTATAATGAATACAGATTCCTTACGAGCTATCTCCAAGTACAAAAGTCATCAATGCCAAAGTTAAATCTGATGTATATACAGCATGCCCGTGGCAGAGCTTTTCTGTGAAACCACTGCAGGATTTTTTTTTTTTTTTTTATAACGAACATCACAATGTTAATAAATACTTAATAAAAAACCTCAAAGAAAATAAAACCTATACTGATTATTTGCTTTGGGATTGAACTTTGTTGTTCTCACTTTGTTTTTAAATCGTACAGAAGCAGATGTAGCAAAATGCACTTCAATTTACACGTTTAAAGTTCAGCAAAGAGCTACACAACTAAAGACAAAAATATTTAAATTGCTAAATTATCCCAACACTAGTCATAACTCGCTCCCTACCTACCTCATCTCACATACGAAACACCACCAATAATGCAAGAAAAGAGCACAGCAGCTACCACAGCAGTTTTAACAGTCTTTTTGTCCTGTAGCATACAATGCACACAGAAAAACAAACTGTAGAAGGAAACGTAACTTGAAAATCTTCTTAAGAGGATGGGCAAGTGATACATTTGCTTGCATTTAAAGGTATACATGCAGAAGCACAAAAACTAGAAACCGTCATTAGCTTGATAGCACACTTGACATACACAATCAAAAAACCAGCCATCCAGAACCCTGTAATTGTCTAAATAACTTTCAGATACAGTAACATAACTGAGAGGGCTAGTAATACCAAATTTGCACCTGGAACATGATATAAAACACAGTCCTGATCTAGTTGCTAACATAAAGAAAACTAAATACCCAGTGTACTTGCATATTTGTTCCACACAGTATGGCTGTGCCAGAAACCGATCGCAGCAGTGCCTTAATGGCCTAATCCACCAAAATTTAGGCAACTTTAGTTGTTGCTGGTTCTCTTGACTTCATCAGTATCATGCTAGCAAAGCTATCCATAGCGCTTACACAACTGGACCCCTCTTTCTGAGAGAAGTATATTGGAATATGATATGCTTTTTAATAAGTACTTTGTAATTGCCATATTGGTTCAGCACCAAACTTCAAGAGAAACCAGGCAGCTCTGCAACTGTACATTTACTCTCCTCAAAGAGAAACACAATTAAGAAAAACTCTTCTCTCAAATTATATTCTGAAAGATCACCTATACTACATGCCATGGTACAATGCATTTAGGCAGTCTGATACCTAGCTGTACTGGGTTTGTGTGGCGGGGTTTTAGCAGCGGGGGAGGGGCTACAGGGAAAGCTCCTGTGAGAAGCTGCCAGAAGCTTCCCTGGCACCAATTTGGACCTGTTGCTGGCCAAGGCCGAACCCATCAGCAACGCTGGCAGCGCCTCTGGGATAACATGTTTAAGAAGGGGAACCTGCAGCAGAGAGAGGAGAGGGATGTGAGAGAAACCCCTCTGCAGACAGCAAGGTCAGTGAAGAAGGAGGGGCAGGAGGTGCCCCGGAGCAGGTTTTGATGCCCCTGCAGCCCCTGGTGAGACAGCAGGCTGTCCTCCCCCAGCCCATGGAGGGGAGCAGAGGAGCAGATGCCCACCTGCAGCCCATGGAGGACCCCACACTGGAGCAGGGGGATGTCCCTGAAGGTGTCCGTGACTCCATGGGAGAGCCTGTGCTGGAGCAGCCTGTGCCTGAAAGACTGCATGGAAGGGACCCATGCTGGAGCAGTTCGCAAAGGACTGCAGCCTGCGGGAAGGACTCACGCTGGAGAAGTTCGTGGAGGACTGTCTCCGGTGGGAGGGACCCCAGGCTGGAGCAGGGGAAGAGTGTGAGGAGTCCTGCCCCTGAGGAGGAAGGAGCAGCAGAGACAAGGTGTGATGAACTGACCACAAACCCCATTCCCTGGACCCCTGCACTGCTGCGTGGGGGCAGGGGCGGGGGTAGGTAGAGAATCTGGGAGTGAAGTTGTGCCTGGGAAGAAGGGAGAGGTGGGGCGAGGGTGTTTTGAGATTTGGTTTTATTCCTCATTACCCTACTCTGGTTGATTGGTAATAAATTAAGTTAATTTTCCCCAAGCCGAGTCTGTTTTGCCCGTGACAGTAACTGGTGAGTGATCTCTCCCGTCCTTATCTCCACCCACAAGCCCTTTGATATATTTTCTCTCCCCTGTCCATCCAGCTGAGGAGGGGGGAGTGATAGAATGGCTTTGGTGGGCACCTGGTCTCCAGCCAGGGTCAACCCACCACAGCCCTGCAGCAGTTCCTGGGTTCACTCTGAGCGATAATGTTCACAGGGGCACCGCTGCACCAGCGGGGGGGGCACGGGCAGCTGCCTGCAACCCACCACAGCCAGGGGTCCCCCCACCAGGCTTTGCCTTTCTGCAGCATCAGGTCTCCAGGCCCAGCTGGGGTCCAGTGCATCTGAGCTCCTTACCGAGCTTCTTGTAAGCCTCTTCAGTCCCCCCTGCCTTCCAGTAATTGAGGCTTTTAATCTTCACTTTCATTAACATTAAATTAACCTGATATGTCAGAAAACAATAGAGGTACTAATAACAAAGAAAGGCAATTTATCTCTCATTCATTCTTTTTGTCTGCCAGCAAACTAGTTAATTAAGGAGATCTGTCATGTAAGTGACAGGGAAAAACAGAGACCTTCCTTAACATGTTTTACTGATCTGATGGCAGCCTCAGACATCAATGCTCTGCAATTTCATAAGCAGTTGTTACTGTGTATCCGCTGAGTGTACAGAAGAATTAAGATATGGTACTGACATGCTTGCTACAAAGACATTTTGCTAAAAAAAAGTTATGGCAGATCAACTTTTTAGCTGTAATAATGGAAAAAAAATAAATCATTAGTTTTAACTGGGTGTAATTTCATTTTAAAGGTTAAAAAAATAGACTTCTCCCTTTTCTTCAATGGTCAAGCACCAAAGGATCACTTTTGGGTTGTCATAAATTAATCCTGTTCCCCTTTACGGAGGCGATGCTCCGTTGTGCAATGGAGCGAAGCGGGAAGCAGGACCTTTGCTTTGGCAGGGCAGAGCGGGAGGAGATGCAGAGCGCCCCGGGGTCATGGCCGCAGTCGCTCTGTGCCTCACTTGCAAAGTGAATTATGAAGCTCAAAGGCCCTTAGGCTTTGCTTTTCTCTAATAATGAGGAACAGGAAACTTCTACTGAAACCAAAGTGAAGCCAAGGAGAGGTCTGGGCTGTGGAAGGGAGGCAGAGGGCTCGGGGGGTCCCGGGGGGCACCCTCTGCGTGTGGCGCATGTCCTCTGCCCCCCCGCCAGGCCGTGCGGGCCGGTGTTCCCCCTCAGCGCAGGAGCAATGAAAGGGTGTTTCAGGACCGGGAGGATTCTCAGTGGCCCGTTTTGCCTGCTGTGGACCGGGAGGATTCTCGGTGGCCCCTTTTGCCCGCTGCGCTGCAGGCTCTGCTGGGGGTGGGGGGAGGAAGGCCATTGCCCTCTTGAGCGCCGGCATCTCCCTGCCCCTTTGTCCCTTCTGGCACCTCCTGCAGACAGGCCCAGCTTTGCAACAGCTGCTTGGGCCTGCGCGGTGGCAGTGGGAGGTCTTGCTGCTGGATTTTGCTGGTGAACCCTGATTAAACCTCCAAGTACTAGTCGTGTTGGTCTGGCAGGCCGGCTGGCATGGGACATGTGCGAGTGGAGTGGAGTGGGAGCGTGCATGTGTCAGGGCTGGGGGGCTCAGCTTGCATGGAGCTGCCTAACCTGCTTGTGTTCCTGACGAGCTTTTGCCTTTGTCCTCTTCTCCAGTAAGCATTTTCCCACAAGGCTCACCAGGACCTTTCTTTTGTCCTCAGGGAGGTGAAAACTCATTTTTCCTTCAATCTTTTGGGCCCTGGTACAGTAAGTGCAGAAGGCCCCTGCCTTGGGGCGCTGCTTGCTCGCAGATGTCAGGGACATGGGAGAGGGACTGGGCAGCAGGAGCTTCCTGAGGACGGGGTAGGACGTACAGGAACAACCCAAGTGCCCCGTTTGGGCCTCGGGAAGAAATCTGGAGTACGACGTGCTTCCATTCATCGCAGTGCCTATCTGGCTGTGGATTTTCTCCTAGCGAGGGACTGGTTCATCCCTGCGGTGGCTCAGTGTCGCGGAGGTGCTCAGCTGCTTTGTAACCCCTGCAGCCAAACACACAGTGGAGGGAAAAAACAACATGAGAGAACAAAATGCCTTTTAAAAGACCGGCCTGACACCTGCAGTGTATTCCTCCAGGTGGAATACTCTTAGTCAGGCCCCTCTTCTGCCAAAGGCAGGTGTGCCTGCAGGCCGGGCTTCAGCAGCAAGTGGTGTCCTGGATCTGTCCCCCGCTCGGGGTCAGGCATTCCCCATCATCTTTATTTTCAGGAAGAGCTGCTCGTTTTCAGTGCCATGTCTCAAGCCAAACCCCCAAAATCCTTAGTACCTCTGTGAAAAGAAGTGTCAGAGGTATTTCCCTGCCCCCAAAATATAACAGCAGTTGTACAGAATAACAGAATACGACAGCTGTTACAATAAGTGGTTTCTCTCCTGTTCCCATGTAGTGGGTTTTGTTAAGCACAGAGGATGCACCTGATCAACCTGGATTAAAAATTCAGTTATCCTGTATTTTACAGGAGAAACAGGGATCGCACCCAGGTTTGAGAGGGTGTCTGGAAGGAAAAATTGACATGTTGGGAAGCAGTTGGTATGGGTCTGTGGTCCTAAGTACTACCAGGAGGCAGTGATACTTCCACTGAATTTCTCAACTTTGTCTTTCAGCAGACTCCTCCCAACAGCACAACTGCATTGCAGTTTGCTGTGCTGCTCTTCTAATGTTTAATTCTCATAATTTGAGAGAGGTTTTGAGAGGTTTCCATCTCCCATGGAGCACTTGCATTAATATTCCAGTTCAGGATCTCAGTTCTCCTGCTGATTACAGGCAAGGACACATCCGATTCCTATTAGTGTGAATTAATATTCTTTAAAAGTCCCAAAAGCTTTCTTCTCCCCTATCACCTTCCTTCAGGCACTTGGCAGCCTGGCCTTGCTGGGAGGTGATTAGGTTTGTAAATTTGTTCCTGCAGACACTCGGTGACACCATTAGTTTTCTCATCTCACTTGTGCAGCTGAAATTGTGACAGCCTTGCTTCTTTAATTGGGATCGTCTCAAGTTGTATCTCAGCATCAGAAGGAGCCTTGTAGGGCACAGGCCTGGGTAGGCACGGAGCAGGCAGGAGCCGCTGGGGCTTTTAGCTGTCACAGCTGGTAAAAGATTGATCCTTGTGGTCCTCACTTTCCAAAACTGGAAGATAGGATGAGAGATGCCCTGACAACTGACTGGAGGATGAAGATGTCCCTTGCTCTGAAGTAACCCCCTTCCAGTTGGCATAGCTGGGATTCAGTGCCTTGGCACGGAGGAAGAGGAGAAAGTCCCTCCTCCTCCTCTTGCCTTAGGTTTGGCTCACTGCCGCTCCCTTGGGAGTGCCAGGAGAGACAGAGGGAGAAGGAGGAGTCCAAGGCATCCCACCCCTTGTGTCACTTGTGCCTTTGTGTCACTGGCTGTGACGTGCTTGTAGCTGGGATTGTTCCTGGTGGGTGTGCTGATGGGAACAAGTGCAGGTCCTGCATCATATCTCTGGGGCATCTGGGGTGGGAAGGGGTGTAGCTGGAGCTGTGACTCCTCGGTGGTGGCTTGCCCTGTGCCTGGGCCACCTTTGCCTCTTTCTTCACGTGGTGGCAGCGAGTGCTTCCGCTGGGCTGGAGGGACCAAAGGTCTCTGCAGAGCTCCACGCAGCCCCGAGTCACCCTCGGTCCCCGCACGGCAGGGAAACACCCTGCCACTGCTGCAGGCAGCGCCTGTCAGCCAAGCAGCTGCCTTTGCTCTGCCAGCTCCCGGGTCTGCCTCGGGGAGAGGGCTCTTGGGCAATGCTGGGCTGCCCTCACTGCTGGCAAAGAGCGAGTGCTACCAGAGCATCTCTTCTTGGCCCCAACTTCCTCTTCCAACATCACCACTTCTTCCCTGTTCCCTCCCCTCTGTCCTGCAGACGATGCTCATCGGGTCTCGCGGGTGGTGGGCAGGAGAAAGGTCCCAGCGGGACCTGTGGCATGGGGGCAGGACGGTGGGTGGGCGGCTCCGTGCCTCTGCTGTGGGCGAAGGGCTGTGCCCTGCCGCTGCCGTGGTGTTCCCAGGAGGGAGGGAAGGGGGTGACCCTCTTGGTGGGGAGCTCAGCCTTGAATCCCAGTGTTTGTTTGAACACCAGGAAGGAAAAACCCTGGGGTAAGCAGCAGTCTCTGCAGTGCCCCTTTTGATCTATGTGGAAGAATTTTTCTAGGGCCTGAGAATTACCAGCTGGTGGGATGGGTGACTGCAGCTTAGAGTGGTACTATATTTATATGCAAGAAAATATTAAACTGCAGCCTAATCTCCCCTTGGATCTCATAGTTTATCTGTTTCCATCCACTGGCATTGTGTTGCTCGGTCAGAGGCTGCAGACACGGGAGGGCTGTTGTCAGCCTCCAGCTGGAGTCCGCCGTGCTCACGGTCTTCACGAGAATGGCTGAATCCAGTGCCCAGGCCATAAATGCTTGTCTGTGATCCTTTCTCTGAGCTGGCTGGGAACTCCATCCTACCACTGGCCTCCCCAAGGGCTGCCCCAGGCTGTTCTCCGCTCTGAGATGCCCTACTGCCGCTGGAGCCTCCCCATGCCATCTGTCCCCCCAGTCCCTCAGCTGCAGTGGGAGTCGAGGCTGCTTTGGGGGAAAGAGGGGCAGTTTTGAGGGCTGGGAGCAAGGAGGCTGCAGAGGACAGCCCCACGGTGCCAGCAGCAGGGCTGCCGGAGCTGGGCTGCTCCGGGGATGCGGCCGCTGGTGAGCCGGGGTGAGCCCACTGGGTCTCATGGGCACAGCGGGTGCGCCCACCGGCTTGTGGGTCGTGCCGGCAGCATGCATCAGTCCTAGGCCTGGGCGTGCGGTTGCTGTCATTAAACATCTACTTGTTCTCACGGGCTGCTCTTTCACCTCACCATGGAGGGAAAGCTTTCCTCCTCTGCATTCGTCATTGCCAAACGCTGGAGTTGGGAGAGCACGTCTCAGGGTTAGAGTGGCCGGGACGCGGGTTATGGCCTGCCCTAGATTTTGGCAACGAGTCTGCCTGGCTCATCAGACTTCCCTCTTCGGCTAGATACCATGGCTGAGCGAACGCTGCTGCCGGCAGCGTGCTGCGTGCCGGGCTGTTTTCTCCAGCAGTGCTCCGAGCCGGGGAGCACAAAGGCCGACGGGCCCCGGGGAGCGCGGCTGCGCGCTCTGCCCTGCCTCCCTGCGCGGGCAGCTGCCCTCTCCCGCCTGCCGAAGCGACTGTGCGGCGCGTGAGCTATTCGCTTGCCGGTGATGGCGGGAGATACCCGAGCCGTGGTGTTCCCGTGCTGCTTTTTGAATCTGAAGCTTCACTGGCGTATGGTTGGAGCGGAAGCGTGGTTTGTGCTTTTGCTTTTGCTTTACCAGAATTGGCTTAAAACACCCCAGGGATTCTCAATTAAAACAAACAAAGGAGGTTATGTTCAAGGAAACTCCTAGGACAACGTGAGAGATGTAATTCTGAGCGTGCAGTGAGTACAAAGGGAACGTGTTTTGGCCATCCCAGCAGCTGGAAGTTTTGTTTCCAGCCTGGCAGTGGATCTAAGCAAGCGGATCTTGGTTGTGTTCCTCTCCCTCCTTTGTTTGTTGGTCACGTTAGATGAAAGCATCTTCACAGGGTGACCACATGTGTCAGGAACGCAACTATGGGGAAACTAGTAATCGTCACTGGGATGCGTGTAAGTAACTGGGATGAAGTAAATGAGTGTTATGAAACCTTGTGCTGTAGATCAAATGCAGTATTTCATGGCATTGTTATCCCACTTCTAGGGGCTTCCTTACCCATCGAGTACAGCGGTTGTTGTGTTGGCCTACATGGCCTCCTCCCCATCCAGCCAGTGCTTAAAAACGTAGATGCACTTTCCAGAAGCAAGCTGAGTTGTTGGAAGATGACTAATCAAATTGGTTCTGGCACCACCAGAAGTGTCTCTGGATCAGATGCCAATGCCTGGGCTCTACTGAGGGTCCTGCTGGGTTTCTACTGGCCTTGGTGGGGGCGGTTTGGCCACCAGCTGGTTTCACCTGTAGGTTCAGTGGCTTCACACTGAGGAGGGCACTGGGCTCCCAGCCCCGCAGCCTGGGTCCCCAAACCTACAACCCTGACCTATGCCAGGCTGTGAGGGTTTCCAGCCTGTCTGCCTGAGCTGGGAGACCAGGGGAAGGGGTGGGATGGGAGCAGAGCTTCCCTGGCAATTTCCCTGTGGTTTTTCATCTTGATTTAATTCAGAACTACTGGTTTTTTTGAAGGGAATGGCTGATTGCAGAAATGCTTCATGCTGATGTTTACCAGATATTCTTTTTAGATGGGAAAATCATTCTGTGTCACGAGAAATTTTGCAAATATTAGTTTTTGTTGCAAATCAGAGTGAAACCAGATTTCAAGAGGTTTAGTCTTCTCACAGGCTTGGCAGTTTGGCCACCCTTAGCTGCAGCTCTCTGACAGCTGGCTTGAGCTGCTGAGCCACCTCTTTCTGTAGCACATGGCACAAGGTGTTAAAACAGTTGAGACAAGATGTGTGCCGTGGGAAGCCAAGCATTTTCTATTAAGGAAGAGCAAAACTTTTACTGTAGCTGCTTTGATTCAGCAATTGTCTTAGTGGAGACTTCTTTCTTTCCCAGTTTCATTGTTTGACTCTGGTAATAACCATTGTCGTGTTTGCAAGTTTTATGTGACGACAGGCCAAATGCCTCCCCAACATTTAATTTCTTCCTGTGTCAGTGTGCTGGCTTTGCCTGCCTTCATCAGCACCAAGGGCTTTCTCTCCCTTGCTCTGCTTGACATGTAACCGAGCTGTGGACAAGCCCTATCTTGTACCATGCTCCATGGGGTATGCGGTCCCTGTGCCTCCCCAAATGATCAATGCCTTGAGGCACCTCTCATTCAAAGAGATTACATTCGGTCTGCAATTTGCTGGCATCAGTAAGGTGGGTACTCGACTTAATGACCTTCATGCTCCTTCTGTGCCCTGTGTTGTATTTGGTTCCTGGGATTAGTTTGGAAAAAAAGAAGTGCTGCCAGGGTATTGGTGGGAGCAGGAGGTGTGCGGGTGTCAGAGGTGCCGTAGACTTGGCAGGTGGGCTCATGTGGAGGGGTCGCCAGAAGCAGGGATGGTGGTGGGAGGACGTGCCTGGGGCTGAAATTGGCCCCTCTCCATGCACCAGGGCAGGCTGGCCACGGCACGTGCCAGGAACGGCTCCTTCTCCTCCTCGTTGTCCCCATGTGCTGCCAGCACAGCCCATCCCCGCCGAATCTGGCCGGGGAGCGCAGCACAAACAAGCCCAGCAGCAGCAGCCAGCACGACCCACGAGGCAGCACACATGGTAGCTGGGAGCAGAGAGCTCCTGGGATTCCGGTTTCAGGGTGGGAGCTGCGGAGCCACGGGCTGACATCAGCCTGGCGGCCCCCCGCAATACCAGACAGCCCTGTCACGGCCAGGCCCGCGGCCGCTTGCACAAGCTGAGTTACTTAAGCTTATGAGTGATATGGAAAGCCACGTCCCAAAGAAAACCTTGTGCATTTAGCCAAAAAAAAAAAAAAAAAAAAAAAAAGGAGGAGCGAGCAGGTACTTGCAGCGTTTCCCGGGAGGGGTGGGCCCAGCCCCGGTGGGGCGGTGGGCCCAGCGGCCGGAGGCTCGGAGGTGTTGGCAGCCCCGCGGCCTCTGCAAAACCGAAGCTGTCTGACCGCACCGGGGGATTAAAGCTGTTGAGGTGAGCCCGGGCTTGTTTCCCACCTCTCGTGTTCCGCAGCGTTAGTTACGCCGCAGAGGTACGCCGAAACAAAGAGTTGGGTAATTGTCCTGGCTGCTGCAGTAAATGAATAACCGGGAAAAACTGGGAATAACCAAGCGCTCCTATGCGTGGCGTTACCTTCGTTGCGCTGATGGCTGCTTTATTTCCCTTTAATTCCTGCCTTCCTCAGGGTCCCCTAAATTAGGTGTTTTCAAGAACTTGACCCGGAGAGGAGTTGAGGGGATTTATTAAAACTAAAGTGCGGTTGGCTGCTGGGTCCCTTGAGGGAGGGAGGCTTGGAAGTACCTCCTCTGGCAGGGATGGAGGCTTCGGAGGTCGTGGGACCACACACAGTTGTGCTTGGGAAGGCGTTAACCTTTCCTCTTTAAAATCAGCCAGCCGTTGAGTAGCTCAGAGCAGCGACGCTTAGCTCAGAAATGGCTTTAATGTGACAATCAATAAAATGTTATTGCTTCGAAAGGATGCGGAGGGCACAGAAATATCATCTGTAGGAATCTGGTTTTGTAATTATATATAGAAGTGTTGCAGGAAAAGGAGATGAGCCCTTGTAATGTTTCTGTGAGGAGGTTTGCTAATGCTCTTCTGCTCTCTCGAGTGCTAAATGGTATGGAAAGATTAAAACAACCATTCTTCTTTAATTTATAGACTGGTTAGTGGCTTTGGCAGAAACTTTAGGAAAAGTAATATCAATTAACTGTTGAGTTAGAGGTTTGCTTATATTAGAGGAAAACTGTGCCTGTTTGGTTTTTTTGGCAGACTGGTGTGTACAACAGAAAAAGCTTCCACTAGGTTGGTGACCTAGATAGATAATACTGCCCAAAAACATCTCTGTGCTGTGCAGCAACTTAGAAACCATGCTGCGCTGGTAGCATGCTGCATGGGACAAGAGGAAGGCTGCTGCCTCAAGGACTTTCCACTTTCAGACCCTAAATTGCAAAAATAACGTGCACGTCGTGTGGATCAGGACGTGGCTGCGCGTACAGCGGCTGTCCTGGCATGTTTGTTCAGCTCTCGCTTCTGTGCTTTATACCCCCTCCTGTGTTTGCTTCGGTTACCTCGTAGGGCTGAATGGATCCATAAGTTGTGGAGGGATGTAAACAATTGCAGAATTGAGTAATAAGATATCGGCTGGTTGGAAACGCCACAGAGGAGCAATAGTGGAGAGGCAATTTCCTGCGACTGCGGAGGAGAAAGCTCTTGCACCAAGGGGAGCAGGAGCAGGGCTGAGCGGAAAGGGCACAGGAGCACAGGGCTGGAGAGGTGTTTTAAACAGTGAGAAAAAGGAAGGAAATTGTGAGATAAGGGGGTTTAAACGTCTAGGAGGGTAACGTTTCCTGCGAGGTGAGCTCCAGGTCTGAAATCCGTGCGTGGAGCCCTTCTCTCTGTATTTTGCAACTTTCAGATTGATAATACGGGTTCGTTAAACCTACCTGTGCTGGCGCACACTGGGCACGCTGCACTGCTGCAAGGGGTCGGGGCCACCTCCTTCTGGGGTCCCTTGGTGGAGCGGTTTAGGAGAGCTGGGGGCCTCAGGGCTGCGGCCTCCCTGTTCGTTCTACATCCAGCTGGAACTGCTGCCAAAGGCAGGAGTTTGGATGGCCACAGTGAATCCTTTACTGAGTGAAATCTCTGGCGAGGAAGGGCTGCGCTGGGGAATCTTAGGAGAATATGGCTATTCAATTGTAATCTTGTTTCACGTCGTGTATTTTCTTCCTTTTTTTTATTACTATGGCTATTTGCATAAAAACATGAGCTTTGTTTCTTTAGAGTTCATCTGCTCCTGCTGCTTTTGCCCTGCTTGAAGCCCCAATCTCCCAGTAACAGCAGCCATTTGTGATATCGTGAAGGGTTATTCACTTCAAAAAAAGGGGAGGGAGCAGTGCGGAATCAATGAACTCTTATGGCTTTGGTGCTGCTTAACCAGCCATGTGGACAGGGTGAAGAAAAACCTCCTGTGCTGGCCATTGTACCCCAGCTGCAGGAGTCCTTCTGCAGCTGAAATACCATGATGGAGCAGTGGCAGCGTTGGTTATTTATTTTCAGGTATTTAAAAGTAGAATAATAAAGACAGGATGGTGAAAGTGCTGATCTGGGAGCTGGGGTTCCAACCCCGATGCAGAAATCTTGAGTGACCTAAAGTAGTTTCTGTACGTCTCTGTCCCTGTGCAATAGGAAAAGCACATTTCTGTTGGTCGACTTGTCTCCATAGCTTGCAAGCTTGAGGAGTCAGAGATTCCCACACTGCGCCTGTGATAAATTAGGTCTGTGGTCTCAGGTAAGGTGTCCAGCCATTCGTACAAGTCTCGCGTGGTCATGGTTGGTTCTTGTAAGCATGTGAGCTCAACTGGCGAGGAAGCTGTCAGCCCCAGGAGAGCCAACGATCCAGACAAACTGCCCTCTCCACATCCGTGGAGCACGTCTGGCTTCCCTGTGACTGCAGCCCTCTTTGTCTTACCTAGACATGGTGCACGTCTGGCTTCCCTGTGACTGCAGCCCTCTTTGTCTTACCTAGACATGGTGTAGCTGTGCTGAGGAAGGGCCAGAAAGGCTCTGTTGGCAATTGGTGTGGGAGACCGTGGGTAACTGGTTGATGGCCATCACAAGACCATTTAGGGGAAGTTAAGGCTTGCAGCTAGCTGGAGGGAGGTGTATAAAAGCAGCTTTCCACAATTAGAGGGAGAATTTCATATAAAAACCACCCCAATGAGGAGAGGAACCAGCAATTTCGAGGCAGAGAAATGCTTGTGCTAGCTTTCCCCTTCTGTAAAGATGGGGTAAGTTATCCTTGAAATAAAGCCTGATGCTGCTTTCTTGGTACATACGTGGTGTAGAATTAAGCCTGACCCACTGCCAGAGTCTGCCTGTGGCAGGTACAAAGCTGGAGTTGGGCCACTGCAGACAAGACAACTGTACCTCCAAGGGCGGGTATGACCATGAAGAAAGGCTCCTGTACATTGGTGCAGGGCATGTGGCTGAGAGCATCAGGAAGGCAGAGTGTGGGTCTGTGTTGGTGGACAGCTTCCGCTGCTCCAGTTCCATCTCTGTGGCATACTGGAAGAGGGGCAGAGCTGGGTAATGAGGTCACTTGTCAGGGGAGAGGTTACATTGGCAGGACTCTAGTCTGCAAAAGTAAGCTGAAAGGGATGTGATCAAGGCTGTGAGGTGATTAGTGGTGCTGGGAAGTATTTAATGTGTCCTATATCACCGGAGCACAGGGGCATGCAATGAAATTACCAGGCATCACATTTAAAACCAGTGAAAGAAAATACTTCTCCCAGACAGCACACACTGAAGCTGTGGAGCTAGTGCTGGGGACCCCAAGGGTGTGGATAGATTCGGAGTAGGCCACCAAGGGCTGTTAAATGTAGGGCTGATGATAGAGCCTGTGCTGTGGACGGGTCCTGGGAGGGTGCTGGGGACGGGTCCTGGGAGGGTGCTGGGGGAGTACTGCTCTCTGCTATGGTGTCACTCTGTGGTTCAGCATCTGCTATGAGTCGCTCTCGGCTCTGTCTAGGTAATAACCTTGTGCTTCTGCAGACTAAGAAAGCAACAGCAGTGTCTTCTATCTTTCCTGCTTTCACAGTAAGTGCAATAAAATCATGAATCTCCTACAACGCGGGATCCAGCACGGCAGGAATTTGACCAAGGAGAATAGCTGACCTTCTGCTCGGATCAGCCTTGCCTGTTGTAGTGCCAGAGCTCCGCGTTGGGCAGGCAGAGGCAACGTGAAGGATACGATGTTCAGCCTGAACAGTGCCAGAAGTGAAGGATATGTCCAAGAGCTGTTCCATGAGGAAGCGCAGCAGGTATGTAGGAGAGTCATTTCCCTTCATAGCCCAAGTTTCCATCTCTGTGGTCTCCGCACCTCCTCCTGGTCACCTCTGTGGCAGGTAAACAGGGCTGAAGTAACAAAACTGCCCTTCTTTTTGCTGTGTAAACCTCAGGTGTATTATTTAAAAGGGGGAGAGGGGACTTGGTTTCCAGAAGGCAGGAGGGAGCAGTTGCAGTAGGAAAACTGCAGTTTCCCTGGAGTTTCAGGTCTCAGTTCCAGCAGTTCTGAAATTCACTGGTGCCCCGAGTACCAGAGTCCCGTGTCTCCTCTAGAAACATGGTGTCCTGATCAGCGATGACTGTGTATGATGGAAAGACCATCTTAACCTATGCTGTCAGTCTCAGTTGGTCCAGCCTGGTTTGTCTTCTCATCTAAGAGACTTCTCCAGTGCACTGAGGACCCTGCTTGTCTTGGTGGTGTGCTTGGCAGGGACAGAAGGAGAAGCACAACATGTAGCTGCAGGCTCTGCAAAGGACCCCTTGAATGGTGTTTTTGGTTCGTGTAACATCATCAAGGGAGTTAATTCGCTGAGGCTGAGTAGGATTCTGCTGCAGATAAATAGGGTATTACAGGGAGCACTCTCCTGCAGCAAAGTGGTGTGTTAGCAGCTGCTGGTGGCCATCCCACTGTTGGTGGCTGGCTGTTGCACCACTTCTGCAGCCTGCCTGTAAAGCACAAGAGGTAAAACTGAAGGCTTTGCTTTTCTCTAGGTATCTCAAACACAGACCAAGCCCTGGTGGAAGATCCAGCTGTTTGTGTGGGAGCCAGTGCTTTTTGGAACGTGGGATGGCGTCTTCACCTCCTGTATGATCAACATTTTTGGAGTGGTTCTTTTCCTGAGGACTGGATGGCTTGTGGTGAGTGCGTGCTGACTTGGTTCACCATGTGAACAGGCATTTTCCTCCTCAAGTCCTTGTCTCGTATCTCCATCACCACCCAGGTATTTTGGATTCTGTGCTACTCATTGTAGGCATTGCTTACATCCTCTGGTATTTTGTAGCATTTCAAAAAGTTCCACTAAAATGGAAAGCTGAAGTGGTCTTTGTAAGTGGTTTCCTATTTTAGCCTTAGGAAAGAAAAAGAAAAACCCAACAACCAACCTTGACAATGAGCAGGGACACCCTTGTGTTGTATTGTTGAGACAAAATAACCACTTTTCAGGTAAAATGTATTGCTGTAGTTACAGCTACTCAGCCATCTTCCCAACATCACTGAAGTAGGTCTCTTCCAAACGTGTCAGTGTTGGAGTCCTCAGTCAGGTGAAATTGTCATCGCTGTCAAAGGGACTTCCACTTGTGGATCCAGAATAGTATCTTACTGAGGGTCAGAGCCTGGAAGAGTGTCTCTGCTCCCCTCCTGATGCAAAACATTGTATTGTCCCTTAAAATTTCCCCTTAGAAAAAGGAAAGCTCCCCCAGGGGCGTGTGGAATTTGAGCTTTGGGCAGAGTTCGTGTCACAGGCACGAGTTCGTGTCACAGGCACAGTGGACATCTTCCAAAAGGAGCAGGAAGACACTTGCGCTCTGTATTGAAAATTGCTTCACTGGAGGCTTTGAGGGGAGCTGCAGTCATCATGGTGGAGAGGTCAGGATGATTTTCCTAGCTCCCTTTTCCTCCTGAGCTTATTTCCTCCACATCTCCTTTGAAAGCAAGTTACTGCTGGAGCAAACACAAATAAAAATAAAGCCAGTAAATAAAAGAAAAACTGAACCAGCTGGAAGCTAGCATAAAAGGGAAGGGAGGAGAAGTCGGTGCTGGCAGAGAGCTCCCCTGGCAGAGGACAGTCATATGTCGAGCCATTCGCAGAGTCAGGCTTTTGCTATAAATTTCCAGAGCCGGGTCTGGTAAAGCTTTCCAATTCCAGGGGACCCTAATCTTGCCAAAATGCTCAACAACTATTATAACACTGCTCTAACCCCTTCCAGCACGCATGCATAAATAGGCATCAGTGTTTAATGGGGGCTTTTTCTTCCCACTTTCTCTGCTCACTATTGTTGCTGTGAGTCCAGCCTTCTTCCCTGGTCTTTGTGTTAACCCTTTCTTCCGTCGGAACCATTGGACTGCCCATTAACTAGCTGTTGCCATAGCCCGCTGCCACCAGCAGATTCTGGAAAAGCCCAAGGCTATGTGTATGTCTGCATATGTGTGCTATTTTATTTCTTTTTAACTGAAGCGTGTCGTATTTATTAACCCTTTTAACCTCAGGTAAGCTGTTGAAGAATAAGTCCAATTGTCCTTCTAAAGAAGGAGTATCAGGTTGTAGTGGGCTGTGGTGCTGACCCAGCCAGCGGCTGCATTTATAGCAAACCTTGGCTCCGTTCCCTACTGACCAGATAAAACCCCTGTCAAAGGCAGCAGGATGCTGAACCAAAATAAGATTTTATGATGATAGCAACATCCTGGATATGTTTCTGTTGTTTCACAAAAAAAAAAAGAGAAAAGAAAAAAGATCTGGGATTTCAACCAACCCCAAAGCTGAGAAGCAGCCTTTTAGTGCTGGTGATAAACAAACCCCCATCAAGGCTAGCATGACCTCAAAAACGAATGTTGCTGGAGCAAGGTTGGAAAGGAGGGATGCAGACATGGCCTGTAATATGAGTAAAGGCAGGGGGAGGAAAGGCAGACGTTAATGAAGCGCTGGGCACTGGAGGAGATTTCTGATCGTACAGTTGGAATCACTGTGCACCGGGCTGAGTGATTTGTCAGCAGGGGAAGGTGGGCTGGAACACGAGGGAAAACTTTTGACCCTGGAAAATAAATTACAGCCATGTGTGAGAGGGCTGGGAGGTCCTGAGCTCAGAAGAGGTGCTTGAATGCTTTTGGAGGTACTAAGCGTCTTCCCTTTCTGAAAATCTGACCTAAATGGCAAACTGAACCTTAAAAATACGGGTGATGCTGGCCCTTAAAGCTGCTAACTGGGACCCGCAGCTGGGTTTGTTCAGAGGCTTTTGCTCCTCACCCCCAGCGAGACCATGGCTGTTGCAGCAGCTCCTCCCGGAGCCCTCCCTCCCACCCAAGCTGGAAGGGGGTTGTTTTTTCAGCGGGGCTGAATCCTCTGCACAAAACTCCCCCAAGCGCAGGGAAGGCGAGAGCTGCCTGCCACTCGGTGTACGTCCTGCAGATAAGGCCCAGCACGCACTGGTTTATGAGAGTGTTATTTATCTTCCACGCCGTGTTGCCTTTGGGGTTTTGTTCTTTGGTATCTCATTGTTTGGGAGGATCAGAGCTTTTAAAGGTAAATGTTCTGAAAAATTAAAATGTGAGCTTGATGCTGTTAATAAATCAGCTGTCACAAATCCCAGAGGTTCAAGTTTGAAACTACTTTTTGTTATGAAAGTGGGTTTTTTTAAGCATGTCATTCTAGAACATACAAATAGGTGGTGATCCCCTGCCCTTGGTGGCTGAATCATTGTTTGACCTTGTTCTTTTTAAACCAGAGGACAAAATCAGTGATTCATGCAAAGGTCTCCCCAGCCCCAGGACGAGGTAGGTCTTCTTCAGAGGGATGTTAATAGGATCTGTAAATTTGGCAATCAGTTTTGTTAATCAGATAAGTAGGGTGTGTGGGTTTTTTCTTTTAATGTGTGATGACTCCAGATTCATTGATCAGTAGTGACTAGGAGCAGATAGGTCCTTTTTCTGTCTCGACATCTTCATGGTATGGGTTGATATTTATTTAGGTGTGTTTTTGTTGTTTGTTTGTTTGTTCGTTTGTTTTTTTCTCATTCCAGGGAAACACTGGCATTGTAATGGGCATGTTTCTGGTGTCCTTTGTCATCCTGGTTGCCCTGGTGACAGTCTTATCTGGAATTGGGGTGTGTGAGAAGTGCAGCATCGGAAGTGGAGGAGTCTACTCCATGATTTCTACTGTCCTTGGAGGACAAGTAGGGGGGACCGTTGGCCTCCTTTATATTTTTGGCCAGGTAATTAAAAAAAAAAAGTTATTTAAAGAAAATATAGAAACTTTGCAATGCAGATATTAATCTTGTGCTTTCCCGCCACAGGAAGTAATGCTCCAAGTAAAATCTGAGTAATGCTCCAGTATGCTTGGACAGCATGGGAGAGCACCTCGGGGAGCATTCAGCCCCAAGAGCAAGCCTGTGCATGGCAATACCCTGCCAGGCATGGGTCACAACGGTGCGGGAACTGGGTGTCTGAACAAGCAAACCATGCAGGACATGCCCTCCCATCCCAAATTACCCCCATTGCCAGGACATGCCCTTGCTGGTGAAAGACTTGACTTAAACTGAAGCGGGAGAGGCCAGGGTGGCCACCTAAAGCACAGCGAGCAGCTGTGGCTGGCAGGTTGGCCTTGGCGTGCTCCCCGTGCCCTTAGGGACCGGGCAAGCCTTGGCTGCTTCTCTGCAGGAGCCAGCAGAAGTAGAGCTGGTATGGGAGGAGAGCGGTAAGAGCCACAGCTAATTGACTTCTTGAGATCTAAAAGTCACAGTTCTGGATTTTCTGAAAGGCCCCAAGGAGCTGTCATGGTGGTGAAGCACCAAAATACACAAGTAATAAACATAAAGAATGGAAAGTAATCTCTTAAACCTGCAGTAACTTAACCCCCTCCCCCCATAAAGATGTTATGAATAGTATAAAATGTGGCGAGCAGAGAAGCATTTTTACTGAGGTTTGTTTTTAACTGACTGGCTTGCAGCAATCTCCAAAAACCCTTAAAAAACCCCAAACCAAAAATAGCCCCCTCTTCTCCTTTCACTCCAGATTAAAAGCAAGTGTCCATAAAATACAAACTGAACAGCATTACAAGCCAAGATATGGAAATGGGCCACACATGAGAATCCTTCCTGTCATATTTTCCACTCTTGCTCTCCGAGCGGACCCTGTCTGGGAAAGCAATCAGGTTGCAGGCCGTCCCGAGGGCTGTAAAAGCTGGGCTGTGGCAGCCCCGGCCCCTGCCGAGGCATCCCATGCACACAGGGGGCTGTGGGGTGGGAGCTGGCAGCTCGCTTAGGAGCTCTTTGCCTGCTCCCGAAAGCTGATGCCTTTCCCTTCCCTTTGGCTGTGCTTTCTGCCCAACGTGCTTCGCAACAGCTGTGGGTTGCTCCCCCGCTACAGGATGCTCGCGGAACGCTGTAACCTCCATCATGAGGCGAGTCTGGCCAGAAATGGGGGTATTCCCCATTCCCTGGTCTGACTGGGGCAAATGGGGAATGACTGGCCACGTGCTGATGATGCCTTCGGAGTTGAGAGGTGGCTCACTGCCCTGGGGCTGCTGCAGAGATGGGCTCCTGCTCCATCAGCCAAGGTGCACTGGTGGGCAGGGTGGGCTTTGCTGTCCTCTTGGCATGCTCCAGAGGAGAGGCTTAGTCAGATTGCCCTAAAAGATGCAGCACGTGTCTACTAGGTCCTACAGAGACCGATGTGTGTTTGGTCACCTCAGCTCTAACCATGAGGCTGGGGTTTGGTGCTTTTCTCTGCAGTCTCCTTTCCTGGAGCAGTTTGCAGTAAGACCTGCTTGGGCAAGCAGAGGTTATCCAGGGTCCAACCCTAAAATTCCAAAAGCAAAGGTAGTGAACCCTAAAATCCCAAAAGCAAAGGTAGTGGCAGCTCTTGTCCGAGTGTTGAAAGTCAATTACGTTCCTCACCCAGGGAAGAGTTTGTTTTACAAAGGCTCATAAGGGACTGATTTCTGCAAATTTCAGCCTAGAACTCAGTTCTGATTTCAAGATGTGTAGTTCATGGGAAACCTGCCTGTGTCACAGTGCCGCAGGGGCCCTGGCCATTGCTGCGTGCAGAGCAGCAGGGTGTTTGTGGGCATCCAGCTCTTCTGTTCTGCTGGTGATGCTCATGGTTCATCAGAGGAAAGGCTTCAAGGAGGCTTGCAGTGCTGAGACTGTCAGAGGCTCGCTCTGCTCTGCTCCCTTCAGAGTGTCCTTGCACATTGCTGTCCTTGGTGTGAAAGGAAAGAAAACTTAGTAAAGAAAACTTAACTTCTTCAAAAACTGTTGTTGCTCAGGTACAGGGAGTACCTGTAGGTTAGGTGATACTACTTTCTGTCTGCAGGGCTTTTCCTCACGTGAGAGGCAAGAACTGCATCTGGTTTTAATGTGTTTATTGGAATTAGATTCTGTTTGGGGTTTTTTTGGCTTCAGGTCTCAAGTGCAGTTTTTGTGGGTGCCCCAAGCGGAGCTGTGCTGGCACAGGGTGTTGTCCTCTGACAGCTCAGGAGGGACCGGTTTTCCAGAGAGACCACCCCTGTAAGATGTGTGTGGTCCACTCAGTGGTAGTGTAGGCCATGCTAAACACAAGTAAACAAGAATACATCCACTTATTTGGGGACTACCTTGCAGAGCCTGAGACTTCTCTGATGGAGACGTTCACGGTGGGGCTACCAGCAAGGAGAATGAGAGACTTTCAGGGTGTAGTTCACCTGGTCTGTGCTAGGTGTCTGCCTCTGATGGAAGTGAATCCTTCTCCAGGATCTCCAAGTTGTAGGTGTCCAAGTCTGAACAGGTGAATCCCGTGCACTGTGCTTGCCGAAAACCGTGCATGAACCCACGGCTCCTGGGTATGGGTCAGGTTGTCCTCAACACCCTCAGTGGAGCAGTGCTGGGTCGGTCCGAGGGGGATCTGTAGCATAAGGAGGGGTCTGCTCTGACTCTTGCTGGCTTGGGTGGGTGTTTTCTCCCTTCCAGTCTTGTGGGAGCTGTGCTGCCCATCCCTTATCTGTGGACGGGGGTAGTGGGGTCACAGGACCGTAGGTCGCAGGACCTGTGCCGGCATGCAGCTGTGCCCTGACCTGGTTTGCCAGGGATGCCGTGCACTGGAAGGGGGTTGTTGCTGAAATGTCAGTGAGTGGGAACCTCTGGAGGGAAATAAATGTCCTGGTATTTAGGATTGCTGCCCTGCAGTGGTGTTTGAGGCCTGAAGCTGTGCTGCAGATGTCCCATCCTGCTGACTCCCAGCCATCCAGGGCAGAGCACATGTCCTGCCCTGCAGCAAGACAAACAAGCAGCTTTCCCGGGAGCTCAGGGGGCATGGCTTGCACAATGCGCTGTCCTCAAAAGTGCAGGCTCCATTCCAGCAGCGAGATGGGGAGCCGGTGAAACATCAGACTTCACATCCAAACTAAACACTGGGTTAAAAATAACCCCTGGGAGGCAATGAAAGGGGAAGCAAACTGCTGTTCTTCAGGCAGGTGTTGAGCTGGGACCATTTCCTTCAGAGAAACAGAAGAAGGGAAGAAACTTGGAGGTTGACTCATCCTTTTCTCCCTTAGAGAAGCCAATGTGGTTTCTCCTGGAGCATTAAAGGAGGGTAAATTTTAAAGCCAGTGGAAAGTTGCTGGGCTGCTGGCCCTAGCGCCCAGCCTTCTCTGTTTATCTGGGCAGCAGGTATGCTGCCCTGGCAGTGTGCTTTCTTATAGCAATTAGGTTCAGTCCCTGTAGGCCAGAGTAACGTTAAAGATTGTATTTTGACAGCAAATGTCTGTCTGTCTGAACAGAGACCCACTCAGCCTGGCATGGGGGCTGTGATGGGGATCCCTTGTTCTCCCATGGGGCGCTCACTGAGCTCTGTCCTTCAGTGCGTTGCAGGTGCCATGTACATCACTGGCTTTGCGGAGTCCATCGCAGATGTCCTGAGCCTCAGCAACATCTGGGCAGTGCGTGGGATCTCCCTGGCTGTCCTGCTGGGCCTGCTGGGGATCAACCTGGCGGGGGTGAAGTGGATCATCAGGCTCCAGCTCCTGCTGCTCTTCCTACTGGCCGTCTCGACGCTGGACTTTGTCATTGGGTCCTTCACGCACCTTGATCCAGGTAAAACTGGGGTTTCATCACGTTGGGGTAAGGAGGCATTAATCCCCTGGGGTTTTCTCCTTAGGTGTCTTTGTGAAGTTACACATCTGTGCAGAGGTGCACTTCAGTGCTTCCAGTTGTGTCCGCTGTCCTTTGGTACCAATCTTTTAGAGGCAACCTGTAATTTTGCAAGGAGTAACTATTTCCAGAGCGTGACCAAAGATGTCTTACTAATTTAGGTGTGTAACCTCAGGAATTGAGCTCTCAATGTGTGTGCTTCTTATACTTGTATTGAGCTTGGAGGTTTTCTAACAACAGAGAGCATCTACATTTGCAGTCGCTCTTTGTAGCCTTCTGCTGTCTAACTCTGTGTTAAGCATTGTGCCTGCGAAAATGGAGGACTGTGACTTTGTGTTAAGGAGTTCTTCTATCCAAAGACCCCTGAGGTCACTTAGACCCTGGCTGTGGTGAGCTGTGCCACCAGTGCTGGCCCCAGGCTGCACACCGCTGGATTTGCTGCCCAGGGCCATGTTGGGGAGCCAAGGAAGGAGCTGGGAGGGCTGGGGCAGGTGACTGCTGGGGTTTCAAGGAGCCATGGGTGCAAGTCTCCCCTGTTAACCTTCCCCAGCCTGATTTCAGCCTGCAGCAGAAGCTCCAGCTTGGGCAAGGTGGAGGTTCGGGGCTCCCACCTGCAGCCCTGCTTGCACCCCGAGTCCTCTTCCCCTCCCTCCATCCTCATCCCTGAGACGTGTTTGCAGGGAAACACATCTCAAGATGCGGGGAGTTGCGGTGAAAGGGGTCCATGAGTGCTGCAACGGGCACTCCAGCAATAATAAAGTGTAATTAACTGAGTAAACAGAAGGTGTCACCTTTTTCTTGGATTCCCCTGTGTCCAGCAGAACCTTAGGGGGTTGCAAGGGGCCTGCTGAAGTCGGTTTAAAGGAAGGATCTTCAGTTTTGATTTACAGCTGGGATTCAGCTGCTGAGCTGGGAGGCAGGAGGCGAGTCATGTAGGTGTTCATAGGGCTGATGGCCGGTGGCACAGCTGTCTTTTCGTGCTGTTGTGTTATTTTGTGCTGCCAGTACAGTATGCAAGGACAGTAGGGTGGGGACAGAAGCTGCTGCACCAGCAGCTGTTCCCCTCTCAGAGACAGCCTTGTGGAAAGGTGTTTGCATTTTATATTTAGTGTGTAAGAAATGCCCCAAATGAAAGCTGATAAAAGTCTCAGCAGGTACTTGGAAATGAAAATGAAGCGAGGACGGTTGTGCTCGGTGTGGCGTGTTTTGCAGAGAAGGCAACTGACCTGCTTCAAACAGCTGCGTTTCATAGGAAGTTGCTTTCTAAAGGAAACGGGGGGTTTGTGTTTTGGCTTTGCTCAGAGGAGACCTTTAATGCGGACCTAGAGACCTTTCTAATAGTAGAGAGAAAACAAATACTCGGGGTGAGACCTGATGGTAGGAAAGTGAACATAGGACCAGGAGGAGAGAATTAGAGGAATACAAACGTCAGCAGGAAACATGCCCAAGTTGAGGTCAACATAGTTGTCTTTGATTTCCTCCACTGCCGAGCACTATGTCATTTTCTTCTGACAGAAAATAGAGAAAGGAAGGGAAATGAGGTGGTTGAGCATTGCAGATGCTGCAGTTTAGCCATGGCTGGCTAAAGAGAGGAGGGTTTCCAGCGCATGGAAGAACATCGGGCTGATGGTGGCCAGATCCAAGCCCCAAATGCCAGTACCCCAGACCGGTGCTCCCCATACAGTGGGACCTGTGGCCATAAGGCTGGTTGGAGAGAGCTGTGGGTTTCTCTGCTTTTACAGACCGCTTCCGTGTGAGAGAGAACTGTTTCGAGCCAGGCTGAATGGTTGGTTCCTCCCAAGTCCTGCATTTCCCCACAAGGCCTCTGAGTGGTGTGTCAGCACCAACGGTGAGCGCTGGGCTTCAAGAAGCCTCCTCACTCTGTCTTGCACGCTTTCTGCACGGCATGGATGGATGCTTGTCTCTTGGGTGCGATTGCACCCGTCAGCAAAGCATCCCTCCTGCAAGGAGGCTGCGGGTGGGACATGCAGGTGTCGGTGAAGCTCCATCCTCGCGAGTTGGCTGATGGCGATGGCAGGGTGCAGTGCATCTGAGCCCAGCACCTGGGGAAGCATTTGAGACCCCTTTGGGGTGGGCAGTCAACTCGATCAGCTCTCCGCAGCCTTCACGTGCCTGTGGTTGTTTTGGGTTTGGTTCTTCGGCTGCAGCGGAGACCGAGATGCGAAGGGCAGCGTGCAGGGAGAGGTAATTTTTGAGGATGGACGTGCGAGCTGAAAAGATTTCAGCTGACATCTTGTCTGGGTTTCTTCCTTGTTTTCTGACAGGTTTATGGGGTTTCAGTTCACAGCCTCAGGTCTCGGTTTCCGAACCTGTAAAATGGGCCTTATGCAGTCATCCTGCCTTTCCTGCTCCTGCCATGGCAGCCTTTTCCCTCACTTAACATTTCCAAGTGCTGCACACATACCAAAGGACTGCGCATCTGCCAAGCAGCAGTTATTTGGATTCAAATAATCTCCAGGAATGCCTGTCCATCTTGAAGGTCTTAAACGGCTGCCTTTGTGTGGTTGCACTGGGTGGAGTCCCCTGCTCTTCTCCCCATTCCCTCAGCTCACACCCAGGCACACACCAAATCGGATATTGTCCAAGCACTCACTCCCTTCCTGTGGTTTGCCTTTATTTTTAGTCTGAGGACGGAGCATGTTTACACAAAAGGGGGCTTCTCAGCAGGGCTTCCCGCTGCTTTTTCTCTCTCTCTTTTTTTTCTTTTTCTTTTTTTTTTTTTTCCCCCTCTCTATTGCTGTGGCTTGCTCCCGCTCTGAGAGCTGGCTGGGCTCCTGCAGCCTGGAGCTGGGGCTGGAGGATCCGAGTGGCCCCAGCAGACAGGGATTGCTCTGGGTCACTTCTCCAGATACTGGCAACCCCGCTGAGACTGCAGGCAGGCCTGCCTGCCTGCCTGTTCCCTGCCAGGCTGCAGCATCCCAATGCCTGGCCTTGAGGGCTTTTGCTCCTTTCCGCAGGCTGCCTGCAGGGTGGGGTGGGACTGGCTGATTTTTTGGAGTTAATCCTAAATCCTCCTCTTGGCTCCGGCTGGCGCTTCCCCTGGGGGACGGGTCATGGTCCCAGGCTGGAATCGTGGCCAGGCGTGGGTAGTGAGGAGAGGGTCTCCCCGTGCTGTCTGGAAACCAGCCTCGTTGAGCTGACTCTGGCCACTCACCTTAAAATTCAGTCCCACCTCCAGAAACGGAGTCCCCGGTGATCCTTCCTTGGGACAGAAAACATCCATATTCTCTTTCTCCCTAAGCACAGTTTACTGTTTTTACCAAACCTAACACAGGTGAATTGAAATCAGGCAGCGCTTGATTTCTCAACCCATAACCAAGACCCAGCACTTGCTACACAATTGAATAGTAGTAATGCAGGGGATTTTTTGGCTTGTGTACATTTGCATTTTAATTCTGGAGGTCTATACTTCAAAATCAGCCTAAGTTGTTCTGGAGGGAGCGGTGAACGTAAAGGAGAGGATGCTCCTCTCCGTGACCAGCTCCTCAGAACAGTATGTGAAACTTTTTGGCCTCTTCACATCCCAAACATTAGAGTCACGGAAAAAGAAGATAAGCCTGCTGTTAATGCCCACTCTTTTATTTTCCTAGCATATCTCTGCTAATTTTTGTGTAGGGTGACTCCCAAATACTCCCTTTCAATTAGGCGCCTGCTTTCCTGTTTTGGCAGTGGCTCTCAGGTGCCCTGTTAATGCAGAGCGGCTGCAGGAGTGCATGGCGGGGGCGGTTATTGCGGGGAGGGCTGGTGTTAATTTGGTTGCGCTTTGTTGCGGAGATGAAAGGAATTGCAACACAAGCAAAAGGGGCCCAACTACAGCCTCTTAAATGCCTGGGGGGGGCGAAATTATTATTTTGTTGGGAAGTCACTAACTGAGACTCCTTGGCCTGGGACGCACCACCCCGTCCTGGAGCAGACGGTACCCCTTGGCTGGGGCAAGCATGGAGCCCTGCTGCCTGGGGCTGAGCCCCTCTCCTGCCGGCTGGGAACCCTGGGTAGTTTGTTTCTCAGGAACACAGGGAGGTTTGGAAGGCGCATTGCTGTCAGGGTACTTCTGCTTGGGATTATTTTCCAGGCAAACCACATCCTTCATATCACCCGCTTGGGTTTTAGCTTCCCAAAGTTGCTCACACAGAGCCCGGAAAAGTAATTTATCATCTTCACTTCTTCCTCCGAGGGCAAGTCCTTTGGAGGATTCAGCCTGCTGCAGGCCTTCTGGGTACCACTGGTGAGGAGCTGTGGGAGGTGAGCTTCACCTGGGGCTGCTCCAGCAGACAGGGAACCTGCAATTGTTAAGTGATTTATGTATATAAACACTCTGGTGTTGTAAAGATCCCTCAAATGGTGCCTCAGGGGCTTTGATGGATTGAATTAATTAAATATAGTCCCACATATTTAATATGAAAGTAATCAAAGCGTCCTAATCAGGGGCTTTTGCTTGGCTCTGGGTTGTTTTATTTTATTTCTGGGCACGAGGGGTGTGCCCCAATTTCATAAGAGAGGGTGCAGGAAGGATGTGTGTGTCAGAAGATGATCTGCAGCTAATCCCAGAGGCTTTATCCAGGCTGATTGCTGACTTCCTGGCCTGAGACACATCTGGAAACTGGCATCAAATTCCGAGTAGAAATCACTGAGTGAGCAGCAGCAGAAAAAAAATCCCACTTTGCTACCGAACAAGGTAGACACCGTGGTGAATAAAAGCAGGAGGTTGCTAATACGCTCTTTATTTATTAAAAAACATGGGATTGCTTTCCCCAGGTTTTTCCAATTATAGCGCATTGAATGGCCCTGACATCACTCTTGAGCTGGGGCCAGCCTATTCAACAGTCTGGCGAAGACATTTATTAACTGGTTACCTGCCAATTGTCTGGGCTAGGAGCTGTGGGACAGATGTGTTTTGAAAAGTGATAACATTGTTAGGGGCCTTATTTAGATAGTGAGAGGAAAGCTACAGCACTCTGTCCGGGCTATATGAAGTAGGTATTTAAAGCAGTTTATTAAAAAAAAGAAAAAAGAATTTAAAAAAATTAGGTTGAAATGTAACGTTGCCGCATGGTTCCACTCTGCCGTCCTGTTTGTAGGTAGGCTTTCACGGTGTTTCCTCGCTGGAGGACAGCTGGCAGTAGGACTTTGTTGAGGAGCAGCAGTCTTGCCTGCCGGCAGATGCTTGGGGTGTTGGTACAGCTGCTGCTCGCCGGGGGCCGGGGCTGGCATCCCTGTGCCCCCACTCTGCCGAGGACAGGTGGGATTTCTGAGCCCATTGCCCTGAAGCATCTTGCAGGAGGTGGGTAAGGAGGAGGGGAGGAGAGCTGAGGGCCTGCGGGTCCCTGCCCTCCTGCACCCGATGGGATGAGCTGAGGATGCCATGTGCATCTAACCTGCTCTTAAAAATTTCCAGTGATGGATCTTCTGCTGCATCCTTGGGAACCCTGCTCTAGTCACAGCTGTCTCAGGCTAACCCCTCCTTCTTGCATCCAAAACCCACTGCTTTGGGTCTGTTGAGGACTTGGGGACCAGCTGATGTCCCGCCTTTCTGCATTAAACTACTTTGCTTGGAAGACCTCTTGTGCTTCTCTTCAGTCTTCTCCAGGCTGCGCCATCCGAGTGGCCACATGGGGCATAGGAGCGAGCTGCCCTCTGCCGTGTGCTGCTGAGGAGGAGGAGGGTCCTGGCCTCATTTGACACCCTAAAACGTGCCACTGCATGGTGCCATGAGGGCCAGGCTGGCACGGGTCCATCCCTGGAGCAGGAGAGGCTGAGGTTGTTACAGGTTTAAACTTGCTTAATAGGTAATACTGCTCCTGGTTTATACAGGAGATTTTGTACACTGTTGATTTAACCTTTAATTTCTTTGCTGTTTCCCTGCAAGGCAATGCTAAGCTCATCTTTCTAGAGCTTGTAAATGAATCCTGAAATACCCTGGATGGCTTTGTCCTCTGCTAGATACTGCCTTCGCGTGGGCTTTCCCCGCCAACTCCCCCCATAAAACCTCCCGTGCAGGATCTCCATTCAGCAGCAGCTTGTTTAATGGTAAAGACCTAATAAAGACGACTGGCTTGAGGAAGGTATATATCATCCCATAATCTTTCCATCTCTCCCCGTTGCTGTGTTTAAATGGGACAGCTTTATTTAATTGCATTGACTTTTTTTTTCTTTTTTTTTTTGATGCCACTACATAATTGTTTTCAAATGATTGAGATATTTTACCTCCTCTTTTTTCATTTCCCTAGTGTTTAATTCCAGTCACAGTTCAGCTGAGCCCTGAATCAGCTTTCCTTATTTAGGGATTTAATTTATGAAGATAATTTCTAGATACTAGATTCTTTCTCCAGCCGCTTCACTTCTAGTTTGCATTCCTCTCCTAGGCTAAAGAGAAAATTGTGTGGGACATGGGTCCTTATCTACTGCTTATCATCTTCTTTGCTGGCTTGTGTAACAATTTTGGGCCTTTTTTTGGCTGTAGGTAAGAGATTTTAGCCTGTTTGTACCTTCACTGGCCTGGATGATGGCCTTGTGGTTCTTGCTGGTTTTCTTTTCTACTCAAGGGGAAAATGCATTCATTGAAAAATGTGATTTTGGTAGGGAAAATGCATTCTCTGGTTTAAACTGAATTCAATTAATAGTTTCAAACAAACAAAAAAAATCCTTTTAGGGGGCAACATCTTGCTCAACCTTTCCAAAATCAAACATTGTTTGATTTCCAGTTTGATTTGTAGTCTGAAACTAGACTTGAAGCTGTAAGTGTGTGTGTTGTATAGAGGATAATGAAAGCCTTCCAAAAATAAAATCAAACTATCATTTTGGACACAGAATCAAAAAAATCAACAAACGGAATAGTTCTCTTTTGAAATACCATTGCCATCTGGGTAAAATATTCGTAACTTGGAAGTACAGGATGCTCTAGCCATTGAGTATGGCAGAAGACTCTGTAGACCATGGCAGAAGACTGTAGACCATGGCAGGGTCTGGTCGATTATGTTACATTTTGGTTAACTGCTTTCTTTTGAAAGATGGGGAGTTGATCGGCATGGATTGGGCTTTGTCCCAAGCAATACACAGAGTAGCTCCGAGTTAGAAAGGAGGTCATTCCAACAAATCCAAAGGATGTGTGTCATCGCTGCTGCCGCTCAACTGCCATTCATTTTCCTCCAATTGTTGTGCCTTGACTCAGCCTAAATTCTGATTTCTCAAGGCTGGGGTTTTTCATCAGAGAAGTTCTGCAGAGCTTCCCACAATCAAGGACTCTGGGCATGACTTCCAAGAAATACCACTCTATAATTAATAATAATATCCCATTGATGCAAACTATTTTCCTAGAAAAAGGATGAAGCAAGGGATGTTTTATTTCTCGTCCTCTTTGTAATAAATAAAACCATTTCTGCTGGCTGGTTTGAATGCTGCTGAACAAGCCAGGTAGTGGATACCACATCAAAAAATAAAATAGTAATGGAAGGATTTTATACATTATGGCAAGCCTGGTGCTTAGCATTAAATAACATAAAATATAAATGGACTTTATAAAGTTGAAATACCCACATTAAAATCTCTTCTTTTTTTCTCCTAACTAAAATTTCAGATTTTCCACCTGTAGAAAATATCCATTTTTTGGTTTTTTTGCAAGAAATAATTAAAAACTACCAACACATAGAGACAGAATAAATGCTAAACAGCTCTAGTAGCTACTCAGCTACTTCCACATGCACATTCCTGACTTTTCCTTTGTTTAAGCAATGCCAAGGCTCTGGGCTTTCACGATGAGGAGCTGCTCGTGTGGGCACGTTTGGGCTCTGTATGTGCTCTTGTGTACACTGGTGGTTTTCCACTTCTTCATCCTCCCAAGAAGCCGAGGTGGAGATAAAGCAGGCGCACGAGGAGCTGGGCAGAAATTAGCATTTCCTCCCACCCAGCCCAGTCCCACTGGAGACATGATGTGGCTGAGGAGAGTTCAGGGGGAGCGTAGGCTGCTTCAGGATCCGAGAGAGGTGACAGCATCCTGCAAATCAAAATTACCCCATTAGCTAAATACAAATGTCAGAGACAGATTTAAGCAGCTCCCTTTGTTTATTCTGCCTTTTGTGCTATTTTTAGCTGTTGGCCAGCACCTATTATTGCAGGCCCATTGGCTTTAGGGAGAGGAAGATGCTCGTGACCTGATGGCTCTTGTGGCTGGGATGCTCCACGAGGAGATCAGGGATAGTGTGAGTGCATTTACTGGGGGTTCATTTACCAGAGGGGGAGGATGTGGATACTTGAGTTTGTCCTGTATGCAAAGGACTGATGCTCCCCAAGCAGGTTATTTGCAGGTTTCCTTAAACAGGTCATCCCCCCGGTGCTTCTGCTCTAGGCTTTCTTGCTCGCTCAAAGGTTTTCAGTGCACAAATCCCATGTTTCTCTGTGCCTCCCGTAACATGGCAGACTGTTGCACCATCTCATGTTAAACATCTTTCCAAGAGCATCCTGTGCAGGCCAGGCTGCAGGGCATGCTGCCGAAACCCCGAGCAACTTGAGAAGAGGTTGCCTGCTGCGTCTGGAGACTTTGGAGAAGAGCAAGACAAGTGAGTGCTCCCCCTCGACAGCGCTGTCAGTCTCCACACTCGCTAATTTGTCTGCTCAACTGAGAAATATTTATGCACAGGGGTGATTCATCGCCCTGCAGCAAGGTTGCTGGCAGCTGTTGGCGTGATGCCTGTCTCTGTGCCGGTGCTCAAAGCGTGACCAAAATACCCCGTTTTCATCCCCAGTGGCAGTGGCCAGGACAGACAGGTGTGGGGGAGGGTGGTTTTCAGGAGAGGGTTAATGGTGGGATCCCTTGGAGCCCATAGTGGCAGGAAGCTGTATTGTGTGTTGACTTTAAACAGGAGGTTTGGGAGATCAGCTCTGGAGCAGAAAACAGGGACTCGGGAGGAACAAACACTCGCTGCTTCAGAAGGGCGGTGATTTCCTTTTGGGTAAACACGTCATTAATCTCAGGGAGCACATTCTTTTCCATCAAAAGATAAGGAATTTGAGTTGCCTTTCTCAGGGCTTGGCCTTTTTAGATTGTTTTAACTGTGGCTTTCGCTCCTTCAATTACAGACTTTACATAATCTTTCATTTTGGGTTTGCCTGGCTTATTATGGGTGCAGAGAAAGTCTTGGGCAAGGGAACTCCTTTCCTTCTTTCTTTAAAATTGCTCTGATCCTTCTCCCCCCACCCCCTCTTGCTGATTTTTTTTTTTCACTGAAACCTGCCTATTTTTTGCTACTTGCAGCTCTGATGAATTTGAAACACAAGTGTGCTGTTTGTCGTAATTTATGAAACCATCTCCCTAGTGCTAGTGATAAAATAGGAGCTTATTTGCTCACCGCAAGTGGAAAAATAGCAACGGGCTCCTCTCCCTGCCCTGGGCTGCTTCTTGCTGCTCAGCTTTGGTTTGTCATTTTTGAGGACACTGTTTGCTGTGGCCAGCAAGGTGTGGGGAGGTGCTGGCTATGGCACCCAGTGCTTAATTTTCCACTGGCACCATCCTGCTGTGTGAGGAGACAACAGTGGCAGAACCGCTGCTTTCGCTCCCACTGCCTGTGGCTCGGGGTCTGTGATCGCTCTAAGCTCTTTTGATAGTAAATGTGTTTAAATGGGATTTAGGGATGAAATTACAGAGGGAATTTAGTCCCTTCCCTTTCTCACCTCCCCTTCTTCTCAGTGCTTTGTGCCTGGGGCAGCAGCATGGGTTGGGGTGGGGTACAGCAGGGGAGCTCCCGCATCGCCAGTCTCTCAGTGCCCTGGCAGCTCGAGCAGATGCTCTGCAGTCTTTCTGCACTGATCTGTCAGTGTGGCCATGTGCTGTTGTGTTAATTGCGTAATAGCTGTGTTTTTATCGCTGCATAATCATTGACCTGCATGTATTCGACACAAAAATGCCTCTCTATTTTTTCCTTCGCCTGTTTTAAGACTCCCAAAGCAGAAGTACTGAGGCTGTGGGAGCTGTCAGCAGGTAGGACGTGGCCCTGAGGACTGAGACAAACCCAAGGCATAACATCATTTGTGACATATGGAGGGTGACTCTGCAAGGACAGGTATTTGTGTTTGCTTTTCTCTGCCTGGGCTGGGCTGCACATGCCCCATTTCCAGCTACAGAGATGTGCTGCTGCCCACAAATCCAGCATGGAGCAGATGTGCTCCTGGCTTCTAGGAAGTGTGCACTGATCCACGCTGACTCACGTGGCACACATGTTGCACTGGGGCTGCAGAAAGGGGCAGCCTGGGTTTGGTGAATGTGGTCCCTTGGGTAGATGAGTCCAGAGGTAGCTGTCAGGAGACAGGGGTGTCGATCTCTTCAGTCCATCCCATCCTCCTCCAGCTCTGCTCCCCTGCAGCTCTTCTCTTTTCCTCCTGTTTCTTCCCAGTATTCCAACCAAAACTGATATATCCAAAGGTGAGGCAGGTGGTGTGCTGGAAGTTGTTAAAACATTTTTGTATTCCCGTACGAGTTCAGCAAAGGTCATGTTTATTCTCTGTACCTGCCAGCGCAGCTCTGCCTCTTAACACACTTTGCTTTCACGACGCGCCAGTTCCCTGTCTCTCAGAGGACTGGGACTTTCTGGTAAAGATCTGCTCATGCATCTCACAGGCTGAGTGTCAGCCCACAGCAAGTTGAGCAGTGAACTTGTAGCACAGAAAAACCACCATGCTGTCCTCTGCCACCTCCAGTGCTGTTTCCCTTTCACTTTCCCTCTTTCCCCCAACCTTTCCACATTTTTCTCATATATCTCTGCCTCCACCTGCCCTGTCCCAGGCTGGGAGCAGTAGGGCAACACCTGGGACTAGCGATGGTAGTGTTGGACTTGGCCTGGGAAAAAATACTGGGAGGACCTCAGGAGCTGGAGGTGGGTGGTTGCAAAGGCACGGCTGCAGAAGCGGCCTGGCCTTGGAAGAGCATTGGAAATGTGATTGTTAATGTCAGTGTTAAACAAGCCCAAACACAGGAAGCCAAGTGTGTGCACGGAGGGATGCAGAGGGATGGGGCTTGTGACTGCACGGCTTTGATTGATTTATGTTTTATACTATTGGGAAACATGAATCAAGTGTTATTCATGACCCTTGCACCCTCTTCATGCGTCTTTGATGATACTAATCCACTGGAGAGGTGCACCGTTTTCAGTGACCTTCCTTGGGCATGCTGTATGGTGTTGCTGGGCTATGGTTGCGGTCGGCTGGACCCACATCGTTGTCCAGCACATGCGAGTACCCCCTTCGCTGGGGGAGCCCAGAGCCTTCTGGAGCGCGGCTGCATTGGCGCAGAGCATCATTCAGGGCTGTTGTGTCAGAGGATCCTGTGCTGCTTGTTGCCTCAAATTAAATTTCAGTATTTGCACAGTGTGGGGGAACACAAAGATAAAAAGACCGTGGGGTTTGGATGACATTTGTGGCTTTGCATCTGTCTCTTCACATCCACAGTTTCTATGTGGATGGTTAATCCTGTGTATTTGCAATTGCACACTGAGATGGTGAAAAACCTATTGCTTGTGGTGGTTTGGCATAATTAAAGCCAGGCATGCCTGACTTGCCCTTGGCAATGAAGATGCTGTTCTTGTGTGATACGCTATGGGTAGTAAGTACATTTTTGTGAGTTTGGTGACCACCAGACCATCCATGGGTGAACTTCTGCAGGCAGGGGAAGAATTAGTATTGCAAAGGCTTTTTGGAGGGAAAATTTCACTCCTTCCCTGCTGTAGAGCACTTCGACCTATTTAGAAGTTAATTTGGTTTAGGCCACCCAACAGTCATCTGATAGACCACAACTTCTGAGAGTTACCAACCTGACAGGACTTGACTTGTCCACCGGCGAGTTAACAGCTCAGAAGTCCTGGGCTTGCACCTTGCCCTTGGCTAAGAGCTTGGAGAAGGAAAATGCAAGCATGTGGCTGGTGAGGAGTGAAACTTTATCTTACTGCAGAGGTGTTCAGGTGAGGGTGGCAGCTGTGGGACCAGGCTGTGAGAACCATTCCTGTTTTCTCCACACTGGTGTGCCCGGGTGTCTCCAGCACGTGCATCAGGACCTTGCTCCAGGCATGCGCTTGGACTAGTGTCCAAGGGGAACAACTGTATTTCGGAGCTTATGCCAGAAGGGTTTAGAGATGGAAGAAGAAATGGGAAAGAGAGAGAGGAGATAATTATGCCAAGGATATATAATTACTCCTTGGCTGTCCATGTCTTACATCACACAGGATCCTGAAAAAGCTGGGGTCAGACCCGGGAAATGTGCTGCAAGACAAACACTTCCAGCTGTTCCTCTGAAAGCAAATCTCAGCAAGTACCTTCCAGGCGGGAACGTGTGGGCTTACTTATTTAGGAAAAGTAAAAATCTCACCATTTCAAGCCTTCAGCATTCACCTTCATAATTAAAATCTCTAATCACAAGCAGAGTGCAATACGTGACCGTCTTCTGGGAGCTGTTTCTTAAGGTGGTTTTCCATTTTTGCATTATTTAGCCCCTGCCTCGGTGCCAGGGTTTACTTAACCTTAAGCTTGTGAACAGGCTTATTGAATTTGGCCAAGACTTGACTAATCTGTAATGAGCTCCAGGTTGCCTGGAACTTGGCAGCACCGTCGTCCTCTGTGCCGTTGCATAATGGCTTGACCCCGTGTAACCACGGCTTCGCCTCTCGCCCCTTCTCCAACCTCCTTGAATCCTGCTCCAAAACCCCGGGCTTCATGGGGGGGCTGCCCTGCTAAGGTGTGTCCCAAGTGCCAAAAACCTCCTTGGCTGCTTTTATCCTCTCCACTGGGTGAGAGGTGGGAGAAAGGGCAAGCTCAAATGTGGAAACCAGCCGGGGGCAAAGGGGAGATGCAGCGGTGGCAACCAGGCGAAGGCCGGTGCTTCCTCCCAAGCATCCATGATGGCTGGGGGGGAACATGAGAATCCTGGCCATCCTCCTCCTCCTCCTCTACCTGCATCAGGCTGATGTGCTGTAGTCCCCCTGTGCTTATGAATGGAAGATGCTCATCCTGGAAGCTCTTTGTCCTGATTTCAGCTGGGATAGAGTTAATTGTCTTCCTAGTAGCTGGTACAGTGCTGTGTTTTGAGTTCAGTAT
>JAVJGG010000001.1:42639128-42676023 GCA_035590195.1 Aviceda cuculoides | reverse complement strand
TGAGCGGCTGCGTGGTGCTTAGTTGCTGGCTGGGGTTAAACCACGACACTCTTCCATTTAAAACTTGCTAAGTGGTTTTTTTTTTATTATATCATTTTACTAAGGACAACTGGAAGGACTTAATTTGTCAAAAATCACAGGAATAATTCAGATGCTGCTCTAAGTCAATTTTCCTCCTCATTGTTTATTTACTTCAGCTCAACCACTTAAGAAACCCATTATTTGCCTGCTCCTTATTGAGAATCTAATGATGAAAATAAATTGTTACCACTCTTTATTGTGCATTTCTCATAAGGCTGACATGGCACAGAGAAGGAACCAGATTCTGTTCCTTCTAGCATGACACTGGGAAGATTGTTTATAGCACTTCAGCCCTCTGCAAGCAAGCCAAGAGCAGGATCATTAAAGGCAGGATTTAGAGGCTTTGGGGTTGCATAAATTAATTGAGAGCAAAATTTGTCAGAAAAACATTTTGTAATGAGCGAAGAGGGAGGAATCTGGCTTGGATCTCCAGTACCCAGCAGTAAACTGGAGGAAAAGATCCTCTCACAAAAAAAAAAAAAAAAAAAAAATTAAAAAAATTATCTTGGCTTGTTTGGAGATCAGAGAGCCAAATATAGACCCTATCGTGTTTCCTTCCCTCCTCCTTCCGAAGCTCATCCTTTTGAAGTGCACTTTCAATGGGATGTGGATAATTGACTCTCTGAACAACCGACCGAGTGCTCTGTTGGTTTAACCGATTGGTCTCAGTTGCTGATTCCTGTTTTGTTTTGGATGATTTTCAGCCCAATTGCCCTGTCAGCTACAATTAGTCCCATTAATATGACAGCTGAAGGGTCACAGATGACTCGCTCCGGTGGCAAGCATGAGGGCAGCCAGGAGATGCTCACAGTGTGTTGTTCTCGGCTCTGCCGTCGTGTGCCGATAGCTTGCTTGAATTGATGGCGATTGCAAATCCTGGTGTAAAACCGATCAAACGGGACATGAGATTTGCTTCACGGGAGGGTGATTGACTGAGAAATGAGATTGCAATAGCAAGTAACATTTGGATGAACTTTTCTTTAATTAGACAAGAAAGCTTCTGGTTCTGTATAAAGGGGAAATGTGGAATGACCAGGCTTCCTCTTGCCCGCCAGAGCCGCGAGGAAAGGAAGCAGAAGTGGGATAGAGTGGTAGGTGCATCCTGTGGCTCTTTCAACAAATCCACGGCTGTCATTTTCTGTGGTTCCAGTGACATCTGCCATGGTTTTGGGCTTTGTCTCTTCCACCCAGGATTTACACTTAAGGGAATAAAATAGGAAAGGGATGAGCAGATGAATGGATGGAGCATGAGGGATCGTTTGGCTTCTTAAGATTAGTAGGAATCAGATGCACACAGCTGCAGGTCAGACGTTGGACTCAAGGGTCTCATGGTCTTTCTTTGGCCGTGGTATGGCCAAAATGATATCACAGAAAATGTAGTCTGGTTGTATACTTGATCTTTTGGATGATAAAGGAGACATAAGGCACCCAAAGTACCTGGATCAGCCTATCGTTGAATAGCCCCAAAAGCCGGTTGGAAGACCCCAGTTGGAGATGGTCCACTTGCAAAGCGGGACGCTGTGCCTGGTGTGAGGTTCTGCAAGGGTCTGGTTTGGTTTGGTGTTATTTGGTATTTTCCTTAACTGCTTGGATGATGGAAAAGAGAATATGCAGATTCAATTTGCAGATGACCCCCAGCTGGGAAGGGCTCGCAGCAGCCTGGCTGAGAGGGTCAGACTTCCAGATGACTTCACAGAAGCTGGGGAGGTGGTGTGAAAAGGACGATTTGCGGTTTAATGAAGACAAACAAAGTTTTACAGCCTGGCAGAAGCTGTCAGCTGCGCCAGTGCAGGATGGGACTGTTTCCAGTAGGTGAAAGGATGCTACTAAAATATGCAAATAGCTTATGCATCAGGTAAGAAATAGCATCATGAACTTCAAACAGGGTGATTTTGTTTAGACAGTAGGGGAAACCTAAATGATAAAGACAGGAAAATATGAGAGTAAACCATCAAGAGAGGCTAGAGTCCACTTCACAGGAGATTTTTAAGAACTGATGGGGCAAACTTTGGTCAAGAGTGACATAGATAAATTTGATTCTGCTGCTGCTGAAAAGGACAAGTTGGAGAAGGTCTGCAGTTCTCCTTGGAGCGAGATGAATATTTTGCCCACTCCTTTTGTTTTACCAATGAAACATTAACATTTCTGTGAGGAGCACATACTTTGTGAAAAATCCCTTGGCCAGGGACCAAAATTTTCCTCGAGCAGTTTGGTGGGAACTTTGCAGTCAGCCCATGTCCATGCCATCGTGGGCACAGATTCCAGTTGTAGGAGCTCAGGTCTGGTCTTGCAGGAATGTACAGCCTACACAAATCCCCCTCTTTTTTTCTCCAGAAGCCGCACTTTCTGCAGACATCTGTGAGGTCCAGAGGTCAGTGTGTTGCGCTGAGCTTATCCATTTAAATCTCGTCTGGGACTTGTTCCTAGTGAAGATAGCTGGTGCTTTTAAAAAGCCTAGCAGCAGGAGACCTCTTCTATCAGTGTGTTTCCATCCATGTTTGGCCAACACAATGAATGCAGATGTAGTAGGAAACTTTTGATTATCTATAGGATTTTTCTGTGGCAACTTCAAAGCTCTGTGGTTAGTTATATTCTGAGACTTTAAATGGATATGTCTTGCGTTCAGAGCTCTGATTTAATTTTCCAGTTTAATCTATTGTCCAAACATCATTAATGTTGTCTTTGAGGCATGGGACAGCTTTGATGGAGTCTTTTTTTAATTTCTGGCCATCACCCTGTGCAGCCATAAACAACATCCTGCCTGCTAATGAGAAAATTTAAGTTATTGCAGTCACATGTCTTGTGGAAATAGATCGTAGTGGCAGGAGAAAAAAAGGAACCGACTTTGCTCACCTCCCACCCCCAGCTGGCACGAGCATTTGGATTGCTGACAGGGAGGAGAAGTTTCCACAGATTAAGATACTCCATTAAAAAGCCATGTTGCCGGTTGAAAATGAAATTATTAATTTCATAGACGTATCATTAATTCTTTAACCTACTTTCATGAGTTATCTTTTCTACCTATAACCATCTAAAACCTTTCCTACTTAACACCCTGCTAGCACATCGGCTGTCGGGCTCAACTATTCCTAACAAATCCAGGTTTGTGGAAGAATTTGACCTGTCCTTCCAGTGTGAAGTGAGGGAGCAGGATCCTCCATTACATACCCAGTAAACCACTTGCATGACATGGATATCCTACCCATTGCTTTCCCCTCTCTCGCATCTTCTGTAAAACTTTTTGTTTGGAAAGTAAAACTTGCGTGTGTATGACCTTGGAAAGACGTGGCAGAAGTTGATGTGGGGAGCGGGGCACAGCCCAGGGTCTCAGCATTTGCCCCTCGTTGCACCATGATAAACATCTGCAGAAGATTTGGGCGGGGGGTGGCTGGTTGTGATGCCCAGCCCCATATTTAGCCCTGGTTTGGAGATGATCACACAGCAACGGGAGAGCAATGGCAGCAGGAGGGTAAGTGCACAATGCAGCAGTGGGCAGTTTTAGAGCACCTTATTCCTTCTCCACTGGGAAACCCATCTTGTAGAGGAGAGCCCAACCTGCAACAAACTGGCTTTATTGGCTCTGGGCTCATTGGCAACCAGTGTGTAAAATGGGTGTGTCGGTAGCAGCTTCACAGCACAGGCACATCTCGGGTCTTGTCTGTGCAGGAGCTTGACTGGCAGAAACACAGAATTGGGATACGGTGCAAGATCTTGTTCAGGGATGCAGTTGTCTTATGACAGCATAATTTTGCTCTATTTGGAAAGAAGATTAAAGTGGCCTAGATAAATAAGTACAAATATTAGCTGATCCCTACAGCCAGTTTTCCTCCATGGACAGGTTTTACAGGAAGATGTCCTGCTTGCTCGCAGACAGGACTCAATACGATCCATGTTCTGGCTTCGTGAGAGCTGCCCAGCCTGGTGGTGCCTCTTGACGTGCTGACCTGCACCACTGCACCTTTCTCTGGCATTTGCACCCTTGTAACCACACTGACCTCTTCTCTGCCTTCCCCCCCCACTGAATAAGTTGACATTCATCCTTTCACATGATCTCTGGAAACAGCCGCTGCTGTCACACGTGTTTAGAGGACGGGTGGTCGCTGAGAGCAGGCTGGAGGATCTCCTGCAGTCCTTGTGGTTTCTGAGGTTCTCCTCTCACCCTCCATGTCTTCGCAGAGCACGGCTTCGTTGGCTACTCCGAAGAGCTTATGTTCAACAACACGCTGCCAGACTACAGCCAGGGGGAGTCCTTCTTCACTGTTTTTGGAGTGTTTTTCCCAGCTGCCACAGGTACAGTTAAGTTTTATCCTCCCCTTCTTTCTGGTGGGACCACAGTCACATCTCAGAGATGAGCAGAAGCAAGGTAAGTTCCTCTGGGCTGTGAGGTGAGGCAAGCGGGACCGTACTTGGCCGTAACTTGGCTCAAATTTTGCACACTCCTGTCCTGTTCACTTGAATGTGCTCTTCTGTCTCTCTGTGGTCAGAAACTGCTGGTCAACTCTATGGGTTGACATGGTGGTGTAAATCCCTCCCTGCCAAGGACAAGGCTCAGGCACTGATCTTGGCCAGTGCTGTCAGGCCACAAGGTACCAAGCCTTTTTAAAAGTGCAGATTGTGATTTATCTTATTAGATAAGCCTTATGACTTGATTGCACTGGGAGGGTGGGAAGAGCACAGGAGGGCTTTCCCTCCATCCTTACCACAGGTGGGTGGCCAAGCTGCACCAACGCCATCGCTCATGATGCTGACCCACCACTCTCTTCATGGTGTCACAGATGCATCTTTGTGTGTCAGCAGAGCTCACGTTTATGAGCTTAATTGGATGCTTTCATATTATTCATTCCCTTAAATTACCAGGAAGATCCATGTCCCCTTTCCAAAGCTGGCAGTCTCCAGTGGGAATGAAATAACTATCAGTTGGAGTTACAATACCTTTTGTTGATGTTGGGTTTTTTAAGCTATAAAAAGTACCGATTATAAGCAGTTTCCATAGCGATGAATCCTTGGATTACAGAATGAATTTTCAGAGGATTATCTCTAAGCAACTCGCTGGAAGTTGTTTGCAGAATTGCTGCAGTACAGGGAGACAAACTCTTTTTGTGAAACAGATGGGACTGGAGGAATGGTCTGGTAGCAGAAGTCACTTTGTCAGGTGCACATAGTGCAGGACTTCAAACTTTCCTTTGAAATCCTCTCTCCCAGCTTATCAGGCTGGCTATTGCCTCTGTGTAGACTTCCTCCTGGAAAACTCACCTGTCTGAACTCTTGGCACCGTGGAGAAGTTGGCTTCTGCCCTCTTTTTTGTTATTTCTGCCTGGTCCAAGCGAGTCCCCCAGCTAAAGAAAGAGACCTTCCTTGTGAGCCCTGCCTCTGATGCAGGAAAGCAGTTTTTTCCAGCTCCCTGGTTGTAGAAGAAGGAATACTTATGAGAAAGCTGTGCAGAAAATTGCTGTGATTAACCATATTAAATGGTTCTTCATCACTGCTAGTGCTTGGCTGCTAGGAAGAATGCCAAAGCTAATAGATACAATTTATTTAAAGCCCTGGCAGCCTGTTGCTTTGTTAGTTAGCAGTAGTAATACCAGTAGTAATGTTAAACATTCTCTGAAAATACAGTTTGGGATGATGTATAATTACTTTGGTTGCTGCACAGCTTTTTCATGCTTTCTTTTTAATTGCTTGGTTATTTACAGGATTTGAATTATTCCTTCGGAGTAGTGGTGCCAGTGGTACCGTACAACAAGTGCTATTGCTCCTATCATTGCTGTTTGTAGCACTGCAGAGTTCAGGAGCCTCATAAAACGTAGGGCTGTGTTCGGTGCTTTATATAGAAGAACTTGTGATCTGATTCAGAAATTTTTAGGGTGGGAGTCAAGACTTCTCTGCTGCAGATCACAAACGGGGAGCCCAGTGCAACTTCAGAAGGGCCGGGAATGAATCTCACATCTCCTAGGACTGGGGTGATGAGTGAGAGCTGGTTCCCCCACATCCTGCCTGACCCGCGCTGCCTTAGCTCGTCTCTTCTCCCACAATGGGGCTGTGATGCTAGGGCTGCAGAGAGGACCCCGGGTTTCTTGGGGTCCCACGTGTTGGAGCGGAGCTGCTTCCCACCTCATTGCGGGCGCTGACTGGACGCAGCCCAAGCCCACCAGTGGGACAGGCGGTCCGTGAGATTGGAGGTGGCATTTCAGGGGTGGGTTTGGCAGCAGCATTAATAGCAGGCTGGAGAGATGCGATAGGATTGCCAGCACCTCTGATGCAGGGCAGGCAGCGTGATGCAGATTGTGAGCGAGCGGCAGTGTCGGTCCCCAGCGCCTCTGCATGAAAAGGAGCGGCAGGGACACGTGAACATCACTCCCAGGCTGTCACCTCTAGCCTGTGCTCCTGCCCAGCACCATCCCCAAACGGTACCCACCTCTGCTGGAACCCCCGCAGTGACCTGGCCAAAGCACTGGAAACAAAATCCTTTGTGTTAAGATGCAACAGAAATTCAGGGAGAGTTTCAGTGAAACAATATGTTGTTTAGTTTTCAGGGGTTACTTTGAGCCAGTTTGAAACATTTCTTTGACCCAAAGCAATGTTCTGTTTATCTTTTAATAATTAATCTTTTTAATTTTTAGCATATGGTAGTTTAGAATCTAAGATGCTCTTTTGATAACAAAGTTTTTTAAAAAAATGTTTAGGAAATTGTGAAACAAGATGTTTGGTCCCTTCTGAGATGAAATGTTCCTCTTTGAAGTGAAACTATTTTGATCTCTTCAGGATAAGCTCTTTCCTCTCTCTCTTAAATGGTTATCTGAATTCAACTGGTTTAAGTTTGGTCTCTGGGATGTACTGAAAAGTGGTTTTAAGTTGCCCATTTCCACCAGAAATAGCAGTGAAACGGAAACTTCAGAAACACAGGCTGGCAGCTGTAAAAGCAAAGAGGGGCAGCCACTTCGGGGAAGGGGAGCAGGACCTGTGGGGAGACCCTTGCTGGGACTGAAGAGGCAGGAGGAGCAGCTGGGTTTGTGCTTCAGCTGGAGGGGATGATTGTCCCAGCCTTCTGTAGACTGGTAGCGACATGCTGCCTCCTACAAGCATCCTCCTTGGATCATTTTGCTCCAGGTCAGGTTGTTTTCTTTGTTTCTCTGTATTTTATTGGTATGAGTCCAGCAACATGAGTGAAGTTGTCCCAGTTTTATGGTTGAGTGGTGGTAAGCAGAGGCTGGTCCGTTTGCTTCCTGGGTAATAGCTGTTTAAACCGTTTCAGCTGGACGTGCAGTGCAGCTGGCTTTATTCCCCCAAGTTTGTCATTTAATAATAGAGAAGTAGATGAGCGATCCAAAACATACATCTAGAGCTGGCCTAAATGGGAGTGCATGGGCATGGAAGAGTCAGATTTGCTGGCTTCAATCAAGAAGACTAACGTACTTGCTATGGAAGCTGTGAACATACCCCTACAGAGATTCTGTGTATTACCCAGATGTTTTTCTGTGTGTTTGTAAATACCTTCTTAATGCACGTTTTGCTGTCACGCTGTGATATGCAAACACCCAGCTACCCATCTAACCAGGGTTTTGTACAGGGAAGAAGTCTTGGGAACTGCCTGCCCATGTTCAGCTCCCAGCAGCAGCCACACAACTGTCAATGCATTTTTAAAATGAAGTTCAACGTAATTTCTGTTGTGCAGAGAATGTTTTTGTTCTTCTACTAAATCCCCGAGGTTTTCTGTCTAATGAAAGAAGTGTGTTGTCATGTGATACAAGAAAGTAAAACGACGTTTGAAGTGGCGTTAGTGGAAAATATCATCATACTGAAACCAGTTCTGAAATAAACCGTACTTGGCACTTGCAAAATGACAGCAAATAGATTTAGAAGTTTTGGGCTAAGTTATCAGATGATGTAAACTGGCACAACTCCATTGAAGTCTATGGAGAGGTGCCAGCTTACATCAGTGGAGAATTTGTCCCTTTTAAAAAATTAGCTACAATTCTTATCTAAGATTTTCCATTCTTCATCTGTTGGGTGAAGGAAAAAAAAACCCCTTTTATATTTTATAGTAAATTCACTGGAAAATGCAATGGGTGTTTGCAAGCGCTCATATCTACAGTTATAAGCTGTAGCTGGTGGAGTTAGAAGCCAGAGCTGGTGGAGCTGATGGTTGTGTCTAATGTACAATGTAGGTGGTCCCCTCGTGCACATATCCACCGCCTGGATGATGCCCAGGACAGGATTATGCTGGGAATAGCAGCAACGTACAGACTGTCTCAGCCATAATTTCCTGGCTGAGTTGACCGTGTTTTCATGCTTCCTTGTCCAGAAGCTTTGTCATTATCTGCTGCTCTCTGAGATAATAGCCAGTGTGGAAAATCCAGCCTGCTATCTCATTGAAACAGAGAGGTGGATAATTTTCTCCGTGGACAATCTGCAGATATGATTGCTTGAGTTCAGAAGGGATTGGCCATTTCCCTAGGGACAGGACTGTGCCTGGAGGAAGGAATGTCCCAACTTCTCTACGCTATTGAATTTTATATGCAAGTGTAGGGTTTTTCTTCTGTTGAGTAGGTAGAGTTTCTGGAAAGGCTGTTTGTGGCTACTCACAAGTCAGACCAGTTCTCTGGCAGGGGGTGACTGAGGCTATGGATGGTGGAGATTGTTTAGTTTTGGGTTTTTTTTTTTAATTAATCAATTTGTCCTTTCATTGAAAGGTGGGGTCGTTAGTTTGCTGCTCGCAGAAGACCTTCTCGGTACTGCTCTTTGGCAGCTGTCACCCTGTCTGGAAAATTACTTCTTGGGTCGTGATGGAGAGGTGGTTTTGGCATTGTCCATACGTCTGTACTACCAGATTGTCCCTACTTTTGTAGTAGTCAGGTCAGAGGCATAGTTGCAGCACAGAGGAGGTGACTTTGGCCTGAGTGGCTGAGAATATCTGTGTTGGTTCCTTGGTCTTTGACATGAGACTCTGCTGACCTCCTGGGAGTCCTGACAGAAGCTAATGGTGTGCACTGGCCTGGGTCTGACCCTGAGTTGCTGCTGGGCAGGAGGTCAGTCATCAGTCTCAAGATCCTGTTTATGTGGGCTCTGGCAGGACATCTCCTGGCTGCTCCTGAATATGTGTGGGTCTGTGGGAGGGAGGCAATGAGGCAGCCTAGGCTGTGCTGTCATCGCTGTGCTGATGACTTGCACGTCTTCAACTTTTTTCATATTCAGTCCAGAAAATGCCATTTTGGTGTTTCCCCAGTGCTTTGCTGAGGCAGGAGTTTGGATGAGGAAGAGGTGAGTCAAGCTCAAGCTGGAAGATTTAGAGGTGGTGCCAGATGTTTGGGAAACTTAGCCAAGAGGCACATGAGATTAACAGCTGTCCTTCTGACAATAGTTTGCACCCTTTGAAAGAAAAATTCAGAATATTCTCAGCTTTCTGCTTTGCCCCTGAATTGCAAAGTAGCATGTCACCGAGGAGTGCTTTGTAGAGAGTTCATTTAACATGATGTTTGTGACCGTTTCCATGGACTTCTGCCTTCCTAACTTTTCTCACCTCCAGCAAAGCCTATTGTATAGCTGTTTAAAAGGAGCAGTGCTTGAAACAGCACTTGGAAGCTTTTTCTAGGGAAAAGCGTACCAGTTGACGGGCTTTTAGCAGTGCTATTCAGAAGTACATCCACACAATAGTCTTCCAGGAGAAAATTAAGAACTCTTTTTGATTTGTAATGTTTTCAGTGTGGTGTCAAGGATTCAAATCTGGTCTGAATCTGGAAGACAGCTCTTCCAGGAGCTGAGGAGTGCCAGGAGCCCGTGGGGACTGGCTCCTAGGGCTCTGGCTTTGTGGTGGAGAGGAGGACAGAAAGAGATGGCTGCTGAGAGGAATGATTGAGAGGAAAAAGAAAATTATCTAGGAAAAATATTAATAATAAATAAAGCCCTAGATGCTTAGCCGATGTGTTTGGTAACATGTGAGTGCCTTGTGCTTATTAATGTGTTATCCTCACGGCAGCGCAGCAAGGATAGGAAGTGTTATGACTCCCATCGAGCAGACGGGGAGATGGAGCTATGAAAATGCACAGCAAAGCCTGGGACAGACCAGGGAGATGAGCCCCTGTTCCTCTATTAGCAACCCAACCGTTGCTCACTGCTGGCAGTCCTTTGGTGGCCATGCAAGGTCTGTAGGGAAGGCATCCATCTGCCCGAGCTGCGTTTGTCCCTTTTACCCTGGGATTTGTCCTATGGCTCCTGTCTACCCTTTGTCTTGGGAGAAAACCCTCCCAAGCAGCAATCAATGTCTGAGCTTTAAAATGCAATGGGTTGTCACTCATTTAGAGCTGTAGTCACTCAGATCTGCAGCCTGACTTCGCCATTCTTGTGCCCTCTGCAAATGAGGAATGACTGCTGGACTTGGCAGCCGAGTGGCAGACTGACGCGCGGTCGGTCCCCTGCTGCCGGGGCTGGCAGATGCTGCGAGCGCCGTGGCATTGGCATCCTCCTTCTCATTGTTTTCTGTGGTGATCTCACCCCGGCTCCCAGGGACCGTCCCATGAGTACCGCTGGCTGGCACCTGGCCCACGTGTCCTTATGAAGATGTTAGTCTGACATCCGAGGGATGGGACAGTGATGGGCAGAAGTTAGTGTCTTAAAGAGGCTCTCCTGTCCTGCCTTCAAATTGTCCAAATTCTCATCAGGATTCTAAATCACAGATATTTTTTTTTTTTTTTTTTTTTTTTTATTTATAGCAGATATCTGAAGTCTTCTAGGAAAAGTTTTGGGATAATGTGACAAGAGAAGTTGTGTTTTCTTGCCAAATCTGGTATGACACCTCCTTCAACTATGGGCAAAGCCTCTTGACCAATTTGTGCCTTGGGCTCCTAGCCTCAATGTGGAGACTGTAATCCTTCGCTCCATCCTGTTTCCCTTTCTTGTGTCTTTAGATGGTAATTTTTTAGGCAAAGGAGTGTCCCTGATTGTACAATACCCTGTACTCCAGCCTAAAATAACAGTTCAGTACTTTATTCTTAGTTCTATCACGTGTTTTCTACGTGATGCTGGGACAATCACTTGCCCTCTCAGTGCTTCTGTTTCCCTATCTGCAAAGTAGAGATAATGCCTACTTCCAAAGCAGATCCCTTGGCTGGAAGGTGCTACCTACGTGCTGAGCACTGTTATTCCCTCTGCTAAATGCACATGTGATCATCATTAAACACAGACGGGACAGGCCGTTTTGTAATGGCAGTTGTCCCCCATGAATACAGGGACCTGTAATGGATCTGGTGGGGGGGGGTAGTACCACCTGCTGCATGCACTGCCGTGATGAACAGTAGCATTTTTCTTTTCAACAATTGGACAGCACTGTCTTCTGCGAGGTTTGCATTAAGATAAGATGGGGTTTGTTCAGATTTCTGCTTCTTTTTTTTGTTTTTTTTCCTTCTCCCCCAGCTGGACAAAGGGTTCTTTGTAGATATGTTAGTGGTGGCTTGCTTCTATTAAAGACATGAACAGTTTCTTACCAAGCAATCGATGGGAGCCAGTATTCGTGTGTGTGGAAGTGCAATGAAGTGATATAGTTACTGTTCTGAAGCAATCAATGAACTGATTAATTAAATTATATTGCATATTATAATATGTATTATATATGCTATAACTTAGATTAACTCTAAATTGCATTTATGTCTACAAAATACAGGTGTGATGGCTGGGTTCAATATGAGTGGAGATCTCCAGAAGCCTGCTACCAACATTCCCCTGGGGTCTCTGGCCGCTATTGGCACCTCGTAAGTCACAGATTGGGGAAAATTTACTCTTTGGAGACTGCCTTGGATGTGACCAATCAATTTCATATTCCCATCAACCTTTTATTACTCAGCCATCTGGAAAATTAAAGTCTGGCTCGCATTCAAATGATCATTCATTACCACCACCTACTCTGGGTGGGTTAGAGAAGAGGTTCATTAATGCAGATGTAATCAGTCCTTCTTCTGCTGGTGGGATGTGTGTTGGTGCTAGAGCGGTTGTGCTGCTGCAGCCTGGCTGTCCCAGAGTGGGATGCAAAGTTCTCAAAGGCTTGAGGTGCATGGTTTTGTCAGTTATTGCTGCTGATTTCAACATGCTTTCTTTTTCTTTATAAATATAAAACATAAAAAATACAAAATATAAAAAAATAAACAATTTTTATTATTGGGAAAATGGGGCCAAGACAGGTGACGTGACCTACTGCTGCAAGGCCGGGGGAATGCAGGAGCCCTGCATCCCTGAGCAGTGCCCTCCCCTGCGAAATGCTGCTTTCCAGGAGTAAAATACTGTTATGTATTAAAAAAGACCTCAGTAGGTTTTCCTGCCTGCTTTCATTACCACATAAATTGCTTTTGAAATTATTAATTTTAATTGCATACCAAGGTTCAGACAGAAAGCTAGGATCTTCAGAAATTAGAGGGATTCCTGCTGAAATTGGTGCTTGTTTTAAGTGAGGGGATTCCACAGGACACAGAAGTATCACTGATGGATGGACTGTGGTCACTCACATCTCTGCTGTCTGGGCTTTGCAGACAGACTAGCTTATCCCTCCACCTGAGTACTGGAAAGGCCAGAGACTCCAGAGGAGGATCATGACTGAGGTTCTAGAGCAGGCTGGCTGTGGTGTTTAATGTTACTGCCAAATGAGGGGACCTGTGTACCTGCAGAATCACAGATAGTTTGGGTTGGAAGGAACCTTTAAAAGTCATCTAGTCCAACCCCCCTGCAATGAGCAGGGACATCTTCCACTAGATCAGGTTGCTCAGAGCCCTGTCCAACCTGACGTTGAGTGTTTCCAGGGATGGGGCATCTACCACCTCTCTGGGCAACCTGTTCCAGTGTTTCACCATCCTCACCGTAAAAGGTTTCTTCCATCTATCTAGTCTGAATCTACCCTTTTTCTTTAAAACCATTACCCCTTGTCCTGTCACTACAGGCCATACTAAAAAGTCTGTCTCCAGGACTGGGTTGTTCCCCCCATGCACACTTCAAGAGTGCATGTAACTTCCCCTCAGGGGTACCATACTGTCATGCTGCAGCTCTCCCTGGTACGTTGTAGTGGGTAAGTAACGTGGACTGGTGTTAAATTTAGTCCTGAGGCTAAATCACACAGGAACAGCCCTCGCAGAGTGATTAAAGACCCAGCTTGCGGGTACTTGACCATCTCCTGGCTCTGCTGATAGGCAGAACTGTCAATGGTCTTGTCTTGCTGGAAAAAAAGTAGTTTATTTTTATTGTTTGCAGGTGGTTTCTGTACATGGTCTTTGTTTTTTTGCTGGGAGCCATTTGTACCCGTCAATCACTTCGCTATGACTTCATGATAGCAGAGAAGGTAACTTGTTCCAATAACCCAGCGTGGTTTTGTATAATGGTGCTTTCGGGTTGTCATCTGCCTTACTGAATGCTTGAACTTTTCCAAAAGCCTAAGGAATTTGGGTACCCATCCCTCATTGACGTTCAGGGGGATTTCCCCATTGCAAATCCCAGTGTACAATTGGTTTGAATAGCTTTGCATTCACCAGCATATCCAGTAATGCTGAATCTTGGCATAATCACCCAGCAATAGCTTTAAGAGCTAAAATATGCTAATGTGGTCTAATGATAAATGCTGTATTTTGTTCAATGTATCCATTCTCGTTGGTGAAAGCTTAGACCAAATTGAAATCTCTAAAGAACCCCACTGCTTAGCTTTACTAAGTCAAGCGAAGCTTACATTTCCATATCTAGCAGGCTGTAATTGCAGGGTGAGCAATAGGATTATTAAACTCGAGACATTCCACATGGGTGTATATACACGAGGGAGGTTTGTAGTGTTACAGGCAATGAACCTTATCATTGCAGGCCTTTAAAAAGAGAGCAAAAGATGGAAGGGCTAATTTTCTGTTATTCAGCATTATGCAAAATCACGGGTTTACCATATTTGACACTATTCTTGTGATTAATTTAAAATTGAGATGTTTGCCATTTATTTGCTTTGTAACATTGTTTTAATTTAAAATATCAACTTGAAACTCTGGCTTTGTTTTCCTTCTAAGTAATTGTAGCTCTAGATTTCCTCCAACCCCCCAAATAAACTCCAAATTATTGGTGGGGCTCCTGCCACTTCCTGCTAAGGTAAAAAAATCATCTCTGTTTCAGGGTAGAAAGAATGAGCCTACCTTCTTTAAGGCAACATCTTTGTGTGTCAATGACTTAGTGGGCAGAAAGTACAGTAAGTAAAAGAATCAGCTTTAAATGAATCAGCTGAAGAGAAAGAGATCGTTAAAGCTGTGTTTTAACTTCAGAGCCCTTGGGGGGGGGGGAGGGGAATGAAAAACCTCCCAGTAAAGAATATGAAGATATTTAATAATGTTAAATATAAACAAATGAACAAACAAAACCCCCAAAAAGCAAATTCAGTTTTCTTTTCCCTAGTATGGAACAAAAGAATGGTGCAATCCCAATATTCATGTTGCTTCTTTGAGTTATTACAAGCTGCTTTAGATTTTAATGACTTTGTTTGGAGAGATGGAGGGGGGAGAGATCATTACACATCCAAACTCTCCCTTTCTGTCACTCGCAGGTGACTGACTGCTTGGCTGCTTTTCTCCCTTGCAATACTTGTTTGGCTTTTTAAACGTAAAAATGAGGCGCAGTAATTTCACTTCTAATGAGCTCAAAGTGCCAATTTCTTAGAAAGTATTCACACTCTCTGTGCTCAAAACCCCCAGCAAACCCTTTCATCAGCCTCACTGAAAAGGACTCTTCCCCTCTAACCCTGAGTTGAATGTCAAGTAGTACATTTAAATGCAAGGATTTTTGGCAGCTAAAATAATATACGATGTCTGGCACAACTGATTGTTTCTTCCAAGTATTTCTTAGAGCAGGGCAGGATTAGAGGAGAGAGAAGTGAAGGTTCCCCATCGAGTGTCTGTCCATTGGTCTAACAGAAGTGAATATCTGCTCATCTTTCTCTTAAGTTTCTTCTGTTCCACAAGATAAAATTCAGAAGGCCAAGTGGATTTTCATGTGGAGAAGAAATGTTGTGGTAGGAGGTTTGTACGGTTCTGGACCATGGCATTAATTTTACATGTCTTCCCCAAACAGCAAGCATTTTATGGCTTTTTACCTAATCTCCTTTCTGCTGCATGTGGATTTTATAGATGAGGAAAAGACAGATGTAACTTGAATCATCTTCAGCCATGTAAATTTTTGTAATTCCTTCTAATAAAGCATGCGCCACCTGACTTCAACAGGGGCAGAAGCTGGGAGGACCCATGTTCTTTTAGACCTCCTTTTCCACAAGAGGAGGGGTGACAGCAAAGGACACATGGGACGCGGGGGACCTGCATTCATTCAGTGCCACCCCTGCCACGGATGTCTGTGGGCACCTCAGCAGCTCGCTTCAGTCGAGTATGAGCAGGACAGCTCCGGACCAAAATTTGGGGGTTTTCTCCCTGCCTGGCCTTTGTGCTGGTGTCACTCCCCATGCCTTTCCTTTCTCTGTGGCTGGCTGCTGGCTCTCAGACTCGTGTGGTCTTGCAGGACTTGGGGATGGCTCAGGTGACCCTAGACCTTCGTCTCGTTGGCTGTGTCTGCCCATGTCCTTACACCATGGTACCAGGAGCACTCCCATTTCAAAGCTTTCTTGCACAGTGTTCATATTGTGGGGTTTTGTGTATTTGGGTGGGGTTTTTTCAGATATGCTGCCTGTGCTTGCAGCTCTGGAGACTGGGGACATGTGCTGGGGGGCCCCAGTCCTCACTTCTGTGTGATAGACCATGAGCTGCCCTCCTTTCCCTCCACACCTGCAGGAGATGCTCCCTGTTTGAAAGGGTGCTCACTAAAACCGGTAATAAACCCAGCCTTGTTAGCACTGTGACTTTAAAGATTTTTTTAAGTTTCATGTTGGCCAAAGGAAATTCTTTTCTCATTGAAGACAGGAAAATAAGGTTATTGTATTATATCCTTTGGAGCATATTTTTTGAGATGCCATTTGTTTAAGTGGCAATTTTGATTTGGTTTTACTGTGGATTTTCTTTCAGGATTGGTTTTCCCCTCTGGGACAGAGGGGTTTGTCTTCCTGTTTTGGATGGTTGGAAGCCTGGGCAGCTTTTCCTGTACGATGTGCTCTGTATATAAGTGATCTCTCCTGAAATAAACTCACTTCCAGTTACTTAAGGAGAATCTAATAGCTCCTGCTTTGCTGCAGTTGCTCCAAGTGACAAAGAATTTCTTGGATATGAGCTTGTCAAATGGCTCTGTTGGTACAGGATGTTCAGTATTAAATTACTTTTATGGGATAATTTTCCTGTATTAATTGCTTGCACTTTATACCACAGACCAGTTAAATTGCTGCTTTCCCAGGGCTCGCTCTGTTCATTTAGCAATGTTACAGAATATATGTGATCTCTTAAAATACATGTATTTAAGACTTCTCGGGGGTCTTTAAAGAACAATATAATCAACTTTGTTTTCTCTCCGCTTCCTCCAGGTATCCTTGGTGGGTTTCTTGTTTTTGCTAGGGCTGTACATCTCGTCCCTGGCCTCCTGCATGGGAGGGCTGTACGGAGCACCCAGGATCCTGCAGTGCATCGCCCAGGAGAACGTGATCCCCATGCTTGCCTTCCTGGGACGTGGGGTTAGTCATCCTTTCTCTGAAATTGCTGTCAGACCTTCAGCTGAAGGAAAACTGGTGATACAAGAAGCCAGGATTTCTATGTGTCTGTAGTGTGAGATGGGGGATGTATGAAATGCAAGGAAGGGAAGGCTCGGGATCTAGTACCCTAGGCATAGGCAGAACAGCCAGGAAACGGGTGGTTTTATTAAAAAAAACAAGAGCCCATCTGCCTGTGGTCCTTTCCCTGCCTGTCCCCTGTGCTGCACAGCCTCTGCCCCGAGCCTTCCCATGGGGCTTGGCACGACACAGGAGGAGCCCTGCTTCCCCTACATCTTGCTCACTGCTGCTAAGCTTTAGATATGCTTTGAAACAAAGCCTTGCTTTGAATATGACAAGAGGCTTTTTCCTTGTCCATACAAATAATCCTCATTCACATGAGTCGTTCTGATGAGTGAAAGTACCAGTCACTAACGACTCTGTAGTCTTGGGCTATACACTCAGAGCAAACTATTTTTTATCGTTTTCCCTTCTTTTAAACAGGGAGAAAACAATTCTCTCACTCTCAATAACTTGCAGTACCTATCTGTCTGTACCAAGTGGCTGGAAAAACCTTACAATGTTTTGCTCCTTCAGAGCAGCTTGTAAATACAGAAAAATATTTTACAATATTGGTATTTATGAATATTTTTAAATATTTAAATGTTTTATAAGCATAAGCATTTTCTATCCTGTTTTCTGTTTCCCAAAGTAATTTTTTGAAAGTAAAGTCATAATAATAGCAATAATAATAATAATAATAATAAATAGTAATAATTATAGGGGAAGCAGGAGCAATAACAACAGCAAAAACTTCCAGCTCCTGAAGGCAGTTGTCAGGTGATCCTAGAACAGGCTGTTCTCCTCTTGGCAACCCTTGTGAAATTCTCAGTGATTTAGCAAAGTTGACTGCAAAGTTGATTTCCTCTCTTCTCTGATAGTTTTCTGTCTTTTTGTCAAATTTTCTGCTCTGAACTCTGTCCAGGCAGAGTGCCATGATGGGACGGGCTCAAGAAGAGGTGAGAAATCAAAGGCAGATCACTTTTCCACCTTCCTTCTCTCTGCCACCTTGAAAACTGTCTAGATTTAGTTTATGAAGAGTTAATAAATTTAGTTTGCCCTTACCAATCTGTTCCACATCAGTACTTCTTTTGCAAGGTTGAAGAAAGTGGTGTAGTCACCATAAACCCAGCTGATGGGAAGCACGATTGTTTTCTATAGAGTTAAACCCAAGCCAGAGGTATCCTGAGATCATCCCAACTGTTCCCATCTCAGTATGTCTTTCTGATACCGAAGATACTTTCTCAGAACTGTGTTCCTTTGTCCCTGAAACGTATTTCTATTTCATTGTGAAAAGGCATAAGGTCCAGAACTGGTCCCCTTTTCTATTAATGAATAAGAGTGGAGGAAATAGAAATAGTTTCCATTTGAGTGTGTGTTTATTAAAGAAGCACATGCAATAAGTGAAAACCTAAGATATTTTGTAAGATATCTTGCAAGACATTTTCCAGCGAGGTCTTTACACAGCCTGCATAGGCTTCTTGGGTACCAAAATGGTAAGACAGTGCCTCGTCCAAGGAAGGGCATGTTAGACCTGGGATTAAAGTTCATCAGCTGATGGTTCAAGTCTTTCCACCCCTGATGCCCTTTGCTTTGTCTCTCTTTTTCTCCTTCTCTCCCTGCCTTCACCGCACCCCAAAGGGGAAGAGCAGGCGGTGTTTCTCCTGGCTGCCTACCTTCCCGACAGATGCCCGGCATCGCTGGGGGCTGACTCCCACCCTCCAGCACCCTCGGCTGCCTATCCTCTCTGCTGCTTTCCTCCTTCCGCAGCTTGGGTGGATGAAAGGAGGGAAACCCCAAGTGCAGAGGCTCAGCAGACCATGGATTTAGCTCAGCCTCCTGTCAGGACAAGGCCAGAAGCTGTTGATGTGAAGGTGGCACTGCTCCATGCAGGCAGAGCTTCCTTGACTGTGTCTGGCAGCCGAAGCCTTTCCAACAGCAGCATGTGGGAGCCTTTTGGGTAGGCAGTGATGCAGAATGCTGTAGAGAAATTAGAGATGAACAGTTAACTCTAATTAACACGTTTTATTGCCAGACTTCCCGTAAGCCCCACAAATCTCTCTGAAGGTTTATTGCTGCTTTAATGATCATGGAGATACAGAGTGAAAGTGGATGAATTTTCCAAAGACAAAGCTTGAGTAAGGCTCAGAGGTGAGGTGGGAGCTCAGCAGCTTTTGGCTTCCAGCCTGTTCTTTAATTTATTAAGCCAGTGAGCCTCTGCTTGCACACGGATGTGTGTATTTCATGACTCAGGGTGTACTGCAGACAGCCCAGGTAACCACCCATGACAGCAGAGCAAGTGGGGAATCCTCATGGTTAGGCTCATGTTTATTAATTTAAATGTAAATTTGATTTATTTGTGAACTAGAAAGGACCCAACAAGACTCCAGTGGCTGCAATTTGCTTAACAAGTCTCATCACCATGGCTTTCGTCTTCATTGGGCAAGTGAATGTTCTTGCTCCCATAGTCACCATCAACTTCATGTTGACATACATTGCTGTAGACTATTCCTATTTCTCAGTCTCCTTGAGCTACAACATTCAGCAGAAACCTGGCAAGACCCAGATGGAGAACACTAGACCTGCTCACTCTTCCCAGCCTTTGATTTTCAACAAGCCCTCCAGCCATGCAGCAGATGGAGTAATTCAAAGCAGATCAAATGGCACCTTGCTGGAATTCTCAAAAGACATGGACCAGCTTTTTAAACCATTTCGTAGTGAGCAAGGTACTTGCAAAAAAGGAGCTGAGAATTTAACCCAAAAGGTCAAACAAAAGAAGGCAAAGAAGCCAGCCAAGCAGATGTTACAAGACAGCTTTCTCCTGGATCTCCATCATGATGCTCCCCTGGCTCAGTACAGCTGGGATGAGACCATGGAGCCCCACAACGAGAGCTGGCAGGACCTGGCTGAGCAGGGCAGTCGGCGTGACGTTCATCCGTGCTCGTCACCCGCTGTGGATGCCCAGCAGACACCCGGGCTGCTGGAGCAGGGGGAGCAGCTCTGCAGCGAGGTGCCGGCGCTCCCCGGCCAGAGGGGAGAAGGTAAGGGCTGTAGGAGATGGACATCTCTGTGCTCACGGGGGAATGGTTTATAACCTTGGTCCTCCCGGTGCTTTCCTGAAGGCAGGCGTGAAACTAGCTTTATATGGGGCTGTCATTAGGTGATTCATAGCAATAATATCAGGTGAGGGTAGAGTTCATCGCAATGCATCACAGGAGAAGTTTCAATGCAATTTCCTATGGAAGATTAATCACAGGAAAACAGGCAGGACTATATTTAGTGTGGGGTTGTTTATGGTGTACTCATTATTCTGCACATGCACTCTTAGCGCTGTACATTAAAAAGGTTTTGAGTGTATCTTGGGATTTACTTCATCCTGGTGCGAGGTAGGAGGGATGCAGCCATGCAAGTCTAAAACACAGGCTATCAAAATGCAGTGGTCCCCATGCCGGAGGTGGAGTCCAAAATTCAACATCCACAGCCAGGAGTCTGAATTTGTTTTGTTGGTGATATGGATGTCTGATACCATGTGTTTGCTTGGAGTTTGTCGTCTCGGTGCTGTAGTGTTTTATCAGCGTTAGTCAATTAAGCTTCATAAACCCTTCCAATGGAGAAAAGCTTTATTTCTCTTTTGCAAATAGGGAAACTGAGGCAAAGATAGGCAGATGTGGCCTTCAAATGGACTCAGCCACAGAGTTGGCAACTTGTTTTTTTTCTTGCACTTCTTTTTCGTTTTCATTTTAGAGGTTTTGGTTTAACTCTGCCATACCCCGCTGTTAGCTGGAATTTCTGCTTTTGTTTTCTGGAATGTGGTAATGTAAAGTAGAAGAGAAAAAAATCCACTTTAACTCCTTTTCTAATGTCTCCTCTTTTTTTTTTTTTTCTTCTTTTTTTCCACTGTAGATTCGTCTATAAAGCAACAAAATCCAGAGCTGGGAATTCAGCAAATACCAGAGTCCTTCTACTCCAAATTCTGCAACCACTGGGTTTCCTTTGCTGGTGTAAGTAATTTTCTTTTATTTTGAGCACTGGGTTGTGATTGTAGAAAACAGAAGGAAATTCCTCACTTGCTGCAGTGTAGATACGCTCCAGTACTTTAAAATGGCTTTTGTTTCTAGCATTCCAGGTCACCTGAATTAAGTACTCAAGGTACCATGCATCCAGCCATTCAAATTCAGAGAAAGCCAGATGACATATTAATTAAAACAACAACAACAGCAAAAAAACAAACCCCAACCCAAACCAAAATGACACACATTCAAAGTCTGGCATCTTAGGACTTTAGAGACGCATGGCTGGCTGGGAAAAAATCAGTGTCCCTCTTTTCACTGTCTGCTAGCCTGCTTTTTCTTGCCATGGGATGGAGTGAGATACCAGCTTCAAAGCTGTGTTGCTTTTATTTATGAGCCGGTTTCTGCAAGCTCGGGGTGGGGTTTCATTAGTGCTGACCTCCTGATACCAGCAGCCTGTCTGTGAAATTCCATCTTTTGAGGGGGGAAAGTGGAGCATTCCTCCAGCATGTTACTTTAAAGAATAAATAACTTTCAAATAGCTTCTGTCTCAAGCCACTGAGGAGTTTAAGATGCTTAAATTCATCTTGGGAAGATGGATTATTGGGCAGATGACAGGGAAAGGGTCAGATATGCATAATAGATGATCCATATGGCTTTGCTGCAAGGATGAGAATTTCATAGATGCACATAAAATGTAACAAACCTGCTTGAACAACACAGTGAACCCTTTTAGTTTAATCCTCAGATGGAGTTTGACACCTACTTTTCAAATTCACTGCTGCTGCTGCTGCCAGCAGCCAGCTCCTGGCGAGGGGTCCCCCCGGACTGCAGCACCAGGGGGGATGGATGTGGAGGCTCCTCTAGAGATGACATCTTTAAGAGGTTGCACACCGATGCTGTCTCTGGGCTCGGTAACTAATGTGGCTCCCAAGCGCGTGACATCGCGGAGTGGTCAGCGCTCTGCCTTCACAGGGGAGTTTGCTTGCGGAGATGACTGACATATTCATTAAAGCAGATTTGGTTTCTTGTCAATAATCAGACTTGGGAGGAGGTTGCAGCAGAGCTGAGAAGGGATCAATGATGCAAAATAAAATCAAGAAACAAAAGTTAGACGCATTTATTCATCCTAGCTCCTTTCCCCTCTGCCCTCTCTCTGAGCTTCACCGATTGTGTCAGTCTGGACTCATTTAGCTCTTTCTTTGCATGCTGCCCCTTGCTGTTCCTACCCTCACCCAGGAGGATGCTAGCCCTGCCCCCGTTCATACGCCCCTTGAGCCAAATCTACCTCCTGAGCCAGTGAGCCTCGGGATACTCCTTTTGGAGTAGCCCAAGCAGAGATCTGAGGTCCACGCTGCCCCTAGGGCTCAGGGTAGCTCACTGAAAGCTACTTCCATGCTGCTGAAGATGACACCGTAGACCTGTGCTGTCCCGTCTTTTAACAGTGAGACCAAAAGAAGCTCCCTGTAACGTGGGAACCTCATTACCAAGAAACCTCAGCCATGCCAGACCCAAATCTTTTCAGATAACACTGGGTGGAAATGGTCTATGTGTGGCCAACAGCTGTGCACCGTGGAGTGTTTTGCAGGCAGGAGATGACATGGTTCCCCAGGGGTCCTGCTGCACCACTGCCCTCAGCCAAAGATGCCCAGGAGCATCCATCCACCCACATGGTTGCAGCTGGCATCGTTCCTTCCAGGGGCAGGACCCGGGCTGTGCGGCAGGTCTTGTGCAAGGAGAGCCTCTGTTGTGTCCCCGTCCCCAGGCATCATTAGGAGGGAGACTCCTAAAAGGAAACACTCACCAGGATAATTCCAAGTGGCTGCATCCTTGGTCCTGACTGTGCATGTCTCTTATGCAATGCTCCCAAGAAGACCCTGAGAAAGACAAAGTGCGGAGATGCTGTCAAAGCACTGGTTTGCATGCATTTAAAACCAAGGTGCAGCATTTCTGGGGAAAAAAAAAAAGAGCATTTACTTATGCTTTCATAACAACTTGAAAGCCCCAGCACTGCCTCAGTTATTAAAGAGTTTCCATTAAAGTTGCAATGCATGCTCATCTTGGCAGGTTGAGGAACAAACTGCTGACCCGGTGTCAGGCTGTGTCTGAAGGTGAGCAGTCCTCCCCGGCCACTGTGCTGCCGGCTCTCCCACAGGGCCAGAGCAGGAGGTTAGTGGAGCTGCTGGGCTTTGCAGAAAAAGGACTGTCATATTGTCATCATCGTATTATCTTACGGACTCTGGGGTAACCCCAAACCATGTCTTTCCAACAGGCGATTGTGTCCCTCGTCATAATGTTTGTCATTCAGTGGATCTACACTCTTGTCAGCCTGGGTGCAGCCATTATTCTGTATTTCTACATCAGCCAAGTGAGCCCAGGACTCCCCCTTGGTGAGTATTTTTCTTTTCTGTATTATTAAATCTGCTTAAAAATTCATTAAGCTTTAATTTAACTTAATTAGGAATTGAGACTCTTGTGTTTAATGCGCAGGTGACACCATGAATGATGAGGTTTTGTTTCATTGCTAGTTTTAATACATTTTCTCTCTGGCTCTTTAACTTTATATTGGATTCTAACTGTAACTAGTATTGGTTTGATAGTTTGAACATTGTGCTTATCGCTTTGTTACATTGTACTTTAAATGGCAAAACCAGATACTAATACTAAGACTTAACAGGGATGGCAGATTGTAAATGTATCACAGCAATGAGAAAAATCTGCCATAAATAGGTTTTAATAAACTTAATTAATCAATCTAAACCCACCTGAGAAAACTTTAAGGAAAATGGGAATTATGATGAGTATCTCATTAAATCTCAGCATTTATAACTGTGGAACAAGAGAGTCTTTTGATTCCAGAACTAAACAGGCTGAATATATTGGGAACGTAATCTGGGAAAATACTTTTAGGCGGAGGGCATTAGAAAGGTCTGTACATGTGATCGGCTTAAACAAGTTCAAAATTAAACAGTGAAGCACATTCAGAAAGCAGCTCATGAGAGCCTACAGCTCCTTGGCACAGCCGCAGGAGGGGTTTGCATTGGTCTGTGTCTCTGAAGGGAGGGGGTGGTACATGCACAGTGTGCGCGTACTCGCGTACTTATGCATACATCCATGTGTAGGTGCATACATCCATACGTAGGTGCATGCATGCATAAATACCTGCACACACGGATGCGCAATTTTTTGTCTAAGCTGAGAAAAGTCAAAAGAGTCTCAGTTCATATGTCTTTTAGGCAATGCAGAAAGAGCTACCTGGGTTTATTTAGATGAAAGATTATTAAACGCTAGGTAAGTAGGTACTAGGTTTCAGAAACCCAAACAATGAGAACTCAAAAACTAATTGTCACTCCGTAACCATCAAAACATTGCTGAACAATTCTTCTCTTCCTACTCTTAAGTGACTTCTTTTCTATGTATCTATGGGATAGTAGAAAAGAGCTGAATTGGGGATAGTACTTGCTAATTTGTATCCTTTGAAATATATCTAAGTTTTAACAAAGTTTTTTACAGCCCCCATATATTAAACTAAACACAGACAATGTTTTCATGCTTCAGAGTTTTCTTTGCCCTTGTATATTCACTATATTATATCTCTGTTATCTGCTTTTGAAATATTTACCTAAAATTACTTTAAAAACAATTTCTCAGTCAGTGTGTAGAAGATTTGGGAAGGTGATCTGAGAAACAGCAGCATGACTAGACTTTTTTTTTCTTGGTTTCTTTTGCATGTGCATTCCCATGCATACAGTAAAACAATGCATGGCAAAGAAAAAGTTAGAAATGAACACTTCAAGTTCAGCCTGATTTTTATTTGGCTGTGAGTGAACATTATTTTGTGATTCCATGGCATCCAATGATCTGTGAGTTTGTTCTCCAAAGGACTGAACGATCCTTTGGTCTAGAAAGGTTGGGAGACACTGGCTTGAGAGATGCTCTGGATTATGGACCAGATGAAGACCTTGGGAGCTGAACTGCACTGGGATTTTGACATGTCCTTTCTCCTCTCTCTTCCTCCCCAACAGCCTAAGCAAAATCCAGCAGGTGCTGCAGGGTCTCTGTTCTCCTCCCTGTTCCTCATCACAAACTTCTGCTGCTTTGGCTGCCAGCTCCAGCACTTCTCTGCCCCTGCAGTGAGCCAGTGCAGGAAACTAACTCTACAGAGAAATCAGAAAAAAATAGTGTTGGTGTAATAAGCTAAGCCAGCTCTCCATGGGATCAGACAAAAGGGAAGGAATGGTGAGACCACAGCCACCTTGGCTGAGGTCGGCTGAATGGCTTCTCCCGCCTCCCCATCCCTGCAGTGGGAATGATCTTGGTAGTCCAGGGAGGAAAAGGTACTGGAGTGGGTGTTCGTACTTTGCTCACGGCTTTACTGGGGTTTAACAAGCTGTTGATCTGGAAAAGGATCGCTGTTCTCCATGGGAAATTTGGGTTCATTTCTTGACAATCGTTTAAAAGCTGCAGCGTGTGGAAAGACTGCAGGAGTGTTCTCACCATCACGAAATCTTTGGGTACTGAAGGCTAATAACAAGCATGTTGGTTTGAGATTTTATGCAAAAATTCAGTGTCGTAATGCTATTATGAGAGAATTAGCAGCATACTGACTTCTCATGCCTTTTCTCTGTAGGAGCAGCAGCGAATTTCAGTTTCTTTGGCTGGATTAAGTCGGTTTTGATCACCTCGTGCAGGTTGGTACCAGTCACTTGGCAGTGACCGACGCGATGCTTGTTGTTCCCGTGACCCACTAATGTGCACAGAGAGGGGTGGAAGAATTGACTTGCTTATTACCTTAAGCAGTCTCTCTGGCCCTTCTGGCATACTCAGAGTTGTTCTTACTTAATGCTAAAAATAACTGTTTGCTCCCGTTAGCCTGGCATATGGCTAGCCACGTAACTGGGGGAGCAGGAGTGTCCGCTGCCTTGTGTGTGGACGTGTCAAGCTGATAACCATATCTTGGTGCCTGAAGCTTTATCTTACCCCAAAGGTCTGTGCTCAACCTTTGTGGCTCAGATTGAACTGGAAAATCTGGTAGGAAATGAGAAATGGGAGACTCCATCTCTTCCGCTCACCATCCAGTGAAAGCGAATTACTGCGATAGTGGTGGAACAGGCATGTGTGGCAGCTGTGCTCAAGTTTCAAAGAGGAAATTTGGGGGGAAGCTGCAATAGCTACGGGGCAAATACAGTAAACAAGGTCTTTGGTGAAGGAACCATTCAATATTGAGTTTGCATGGGACTGCAGTAGCATTGTCTTGGGCTTTTCCTTCCCAGAAAACCTTAAGGGTTTTGGTTGGTTGGTTATTAACTAGTTTTGTTAATCTGTTTTGACCCTATTAATTATTAATGCCATCATGTTTGGGTTTCCCATAGCAGGTTGTGACCATCTCTGCCTCTGTGCAATGCAATGGGAGTTGAGGTTCTCCATCTGTTGGGTTGCTTTTTCATTGCGGTGGGTGAACAGTGTAGTAAGGACTGCACAACACGAGCTGCCATGCATTATATGTGCAAATTTGGTGGCTCCTTTAAAAGAAATGAAAGTCCAAGCATTTAAACACATTGGCACATGCCTATGCCTGTCTTGCCAGCTCCTGCCTCTGCCCACAGTCCCTATAAAATGGCCACATGCCTTTTTGATAGCAGAGGTGGCTTGTGAGAGAAGCTGGGGGTGACAGGCCTCTCGTAGGTTACCAGACCGGCAGAGTCCTTAGTGCTTCGATCAGTGCAATCGATGAGCAAAGACCCATGTTGACCAAAGACTCACGTTGGCACAAAGTTTTGGCTCTGCTTGGGAGTTGGGTGGGTCATTTTGAAGCCCACCATTGCTACACTGCAAAAAAATTGCATTGAAGTCATTTACAAGTTTTTCCTAAGCTTTGTTTCCTTGAAATCCAGGCCAGATATTTTAATGAATTGGAGGTAAAGAAGAAATCCCATTAGACTGCAAGAGAGTTGGAGGCAACCAAGGATCTTTGACACCTCTAAGGCTCTTAGGTGCTCAGCGAGGTCCGAGTCGGTGTTATAAGCTCTTACAGTTTTGATTTGCAGATGTGCATTAAGGTTTTCTTAAAATCAGCCTCTAGGATAAAGAGATTACAGGAAAATCTCCTCTTTCATTTAAAAGAGTTACAAAAATAATTGTACACTAAAGCTTAGGAAACTCTAAGAAGGGTATTTTTCATTAGAAATGGTTCATGCTCGTTCTTCTGCACAGTGTGGAAAGTGCTTGCCATAGCCAACGACCAAAGAGGAAACTTATTTGTTAAGAAAACGGATATTTTCCAGTGTTTGCTGGGAGAAGGGAGTGTATTTTTTGTGCACCTTCTAAGAAAAATGCTTTCAGTTTACCTCTATGCCTCCTAAGGGTGCTGAGAAGGATTTAGCCTCTTCTCAAAAGCGCCCTGCCTTGTTTGCGCAGCCAAGAGCACGGCTGCTAATGGATGGCAAACAAGGGGTGATGCAGGTGCCTCTGCTTTTCTGTTTGCAGGAGAAGGCCATCTCCCAAGGAGCAGATCGTGGTGACACCATCCTTTGCAACAGTTGGCGTGGAGACCACACAGCTCACCGAGGAGAACGCAGACTTTGCCTCACGGGACCGCTATCACCAGTCCTCGCTTATCAGCAGAGAGGAGTTTGGGAATCAATTCCAGTAAAGGACACACAAAAAACTCAAGCCATCACTTCAAAAAGCGTTTAGAAATGCTGATGGCTGCCACAGTGCCTTGTGAAATACTTGAATATATGCGAAAAGGATGTGAATAGTTATTTATATATTTGAGGCTTGTTTGTTTATGCAAACTACAACATTGCTGGGTTTCAAGTCTTACCCAAAGTGGGGGAAAAAATGCACATGAAAGGGCCAGTCCAGGGAAGTAATGAGTTAGTGAGGACAATATAATATTTTCAAAGAATTCAATTACAAGCGTTATTGAGCTCTAAAGACCGTTGGCGCTATAAAAGCTTACAACACCTCATTTCAAATGTCCTCTGGGTGACTAGGGACGCTTTGTGCCTGGGAGCGGTGAGCTCGGCAGCAGCAGCCAGTGCCCCGCTCCCAGCTGTGCCACGGATGGATGCGACCTTCCAGGTCAATTCACTTCTCTCGGCATGAATTTGCCTGCTTGTAATACAGTAATTTTCTACCTCAGCATTTCAGTTACCAAGGTTTTAGAAAGTACTTTCAGGCATTAGACAATAGGCCAGAATCAGTGGCAAGTGCAAGAAGATTATGAAATATATTCACAACTGGAATCGCACATTTAAATGCAGTAATGCAGTATAATTACCTCTGCTGTAAAACTGTGAAATGATGTCTTAGAAGCTGTTCATAGTGATTTCTCACATCCTTTCTGATGTGACACCTGGGATCTGACAACATAGCTGGGTCCAAACAGAGCATCTCCTGGCTGAAGGGACAGATGATTCAGAAGTGCCTTAACAAAATATGTTTAGCCTCATTTTTGCTTATTTTGCTTAAACCCCATCCCATAGTGAGCTCCCACAAGGAGCCATTTCTCCCACTGCCATGATTTGGGATGCAGGAGGTTCAACCAGGGGTGCTGCAGGATTTCCCACGCAGACCTTAGGGTTGGTGGGCAGTGGCTGTGGTGTGGGGTGAGGTCTTACGTGGACACCCCCCATCACCGTCGCTTCTGCTCCCCAGGGAAAAACCCCTCTGTGGAGCACTGTCCTGCCTGCAGGCAGCAGTCCTGGCAGAGACCTGCAGAGGCTTGAGGGAGGGCTCTGGGTTGAGGCAAGCCCCAGCACTGCAAATCAGTTCTGATTCTACAAGGATGGGGAAATCACTGCCTTTCCCTTCCTTTTATCTCTGATTGTTGCAGCCTTTAGACTATTTATTTCTCCTTCTGTGCAATAAAAGCTTGAGACACAAGGAACTCCTCTCCCTACTTGCTGTGGGCACACTCGATGCCTTTGAGCATGGTTCCGCTTGCCAGCGCTCGGCGCCCTGGCGTTACCAAGTTGTGGGGGGACTTTCTGTCCCATCTCATGGTCTGGCCAGCTGCAGCTTTGGCTTTTCCAGTTTTCTTACAAAAGGAAGCAAAGGAGGCTTTCTGCTGATGTGAAGAAGAGAGCAATCCTGGCGCACTGCAGAAAGCATATTCATTTTTCAAGGTCGCAGGTCTTTTACCAAGTGTTTTTAACCTTAATTATCCCAATAGAGGCAAGAGGGAAGTTATGCTTGTGTGGCCATCTCTGAGCCACCTCAGGTCAGTCATTCTGTATTGGAAATGCTCCTTCTAGGGCTCCTTCCTTCCATTGCCTTTTGCCTTTGGTTTCCGAAGAGTCCGAATCTGTTGTGGGGATGTGGCTCTGTGCTGAAGCTTCCCCTGGGTTCCCTGGGACCAGTGGCTCCAGAGAGCCCTCCCTGTGCTTGTAGCATCCTTGACCTTGGCAGCTACTGCTGTTGTGCAAACTTCAAACACTCCACAGTGCTGATCCACCGCTGGCAATCCACATGGTGCTGTGTTATCCCCTATTACAGTTTGATGCAGAACCATAATGCCATTACTGTAAAATCGTGTATTTCATCAAGTCCCATCGCATCAAAATATTGCGGGGTGTCTTCCCTCCCGAGATGGGGATTGCCCAGCCCTGCATTTCTCTGTAGCTTGAACAAAAGAAAACCCCAGAGCACGGCATGAAGTGATTAATGGGGAGAAATTCCTGGGTTAACTTCTTTGTTAGCTCCTAAACAATTTAGTTCCCTTCTTAAAATAAGCCAGCTGTCAGGAGGTCCAGAGAGGGAGGATGGGGAAGGTTCCTTGGCTGTGTCTCCCACCGAGGAGCTGTGCTGGTTGAAGCTGGATGACTTGGTGGTGGTGAGCGTTTGCCTCCCTGGCACCACAGTCCCTGCTCATCCCCAAAACCGGGGTGGTATGGGCCAGCAATACAAGCAGCTTCTCCCTTGATCTAGCAGTATTGGGAAGGTGCCCCACAGCTTTGCTTTCAGCCAACTAAGTCTGCAGCAGCAGCTGTCCCCTTCCCCTGCCACCACCGTCCTGCCCCTTTAGCTCCAGCAGCCCTTTGCATCTGAATATCCTCTGGAACAATTTTGCTAGTGTTTGCCCACTGGTGAAGCCTTCGCCGGCTGCTGGAGGAGGGCACCGCGCTGTGCAGGGGCCTGGTGAGAGGACATCTGGAGGGCTCTGGGGCGCAGGGATGGGTCGTGCTTTGGTATTTCTGGAAAAAGGCAGCGGCAGGGCTGGCATCAGTGCCAGATGGTGATAGCTGCTATCGTGGCCTGGCAGAGGAGGAGATGCTCTGCAGAACATGTCGTTCCGGGGGTTTCTGGTCTTCGGGCTTCACCTACTGCTGCTGGAGAAGCTCTGCCACCTTCTCCACTGGCACCACCAGCACAGCAGGAACCAGCGCCCTCCGCCAGCTGGTAGGTGTGGGCACTTGGTCCTTTCCTCCTCTTGTAGCTGCAAGGGAGGAATGCATCGCACAGGGCCGGTTTCCTTGCTGCTGTTACAGGTTATGAGTAGAGCAACTTTCCTGTTAAATGCTTGAAAAGGGATGTGCTGATCTTTCCTGGAGCGTTAGCTTTGACGTAGTTAATGGTAAGAGTGGAGGGAAGCCTTGTTTTAGTACCGATAACCCCACAGGCTCGGTAGCGTTGGAGACTCGATGAGTTCGGGCCGTATGGGTTTGCAGGGCTTTGCGCATCAAGGAAGCTTTTCCAGTGAGAAAGAAAGAGTAGTTGCATTGCCAAAGATCGGGGTGTCATGTCAAAAAAATGTCTGTAGCTTCTGTAGCACTCTGAAAAAACGCATGAAATTAGGTGTAGGAATTTACCAGCTTCACATTTAGTGGTTGAAGGGAAGAAAGGTGAGTGGGGATTGCTGCTGTGAGTGGGAATGTGCTGCTTTCACCCCCCCAGGAGCTAGGCTGTGACTTCAGATGCTGAGGCTTTCATGGAGCTTCAGGTTCCCTGAAGGTGGGTTTGGGACCCAGCTCTGAACATCATATGTCCTGTATAGGTTGCAGCTTGGTTAATGTCATGAAAAGGCCCTCCTGTCTTCTAAGACAGTTGGACTCGATGATCTCAAAAGTCTTTTCCAACCTAAATGATTCTATGATTCTAAGCCATGTAAGCTTTGTTATCATCTATAATTTTTTTCCTTTCAGTTGGAAATCTGATTTTTTTTATTATTATGTAAGAAATGAAAATGTTTTGCAATGGGTCAGGGTGTGAAAACAGTTGTTTTCGAGAGAGATGTAACAGCTCAATCTTGTTCCTTTTGAAGACTCCAACTGTAAATTGGTGGCTCCAGTTTTGATGGCTTCCTTTGCAGAGCATACAAGCACAGAAGGCAGTGGAGGATAAATATTTTATTACTTGCCTTGCAGTGTTGCCTGGAAGCTCATACTGTGTTTGTGATCCCAGAGCACTAAATGAGTCTGGAAATCAGAATCTTCTGCCTCAAAAAACTTGCAGCACAAATAGTCAAGACTAAGAATGGGCAGGAGAAAAGTGAAGTTTTATTGTAATATTGCCATGGAGAGACAGCTCCTCAGTTGGTATAAATTGTCGTCATCTCCCTGGATCTGCCTATATGTCCCATCAGGAGCCTGCATGAGGAGAACCGAGCTCCTTAAATCCATAGCTTAGCTCAAACTCATCTTTTTTTTTCTCCCCTCTTGGCTTTCTCTTGATCAGCTTTGAGTTTCCTTGGACGGTCTTTGTTGTGTGTGGTGGCCAAGAAAATCACACACCTGCCATGGTCACTTATTCATAGCAGACAGTCATGACCACAGTGTTGAAGTAGCAAAGAATGATGACAAAAAATGAAATGATGCTTCTGCGCATGGCCAAATTTAGGCACGGGGGTGCTCTCTGTGCCCCGTGTGCTGGTACGCTCTCACCCATGCACCTCTGGTTCAGACAGGCAGAGTTTCTTAAACAGCATCATACTTAACACCTGCAAGTTTGGAATAGATTCTCTGATTCATAGGAGCCACCCTAGGATTAACATTTAGGTTAGTGGGAAACCAGGGTTATTTGAATTACGGCCCTTGCCTTGTGAGTTTTAGGAAAGGCAATGACTGGCGTAAAAGAGAACTTTGTGGACAGACTATAAATTTGATAACTCCGTGTAAGAAAGGTATATGATGGACTTGCTTATATTCCACAGTGGTGTGTTGGTGAGACCTGGATTTGTGTACCATCACTTAAACCTGAGACGAGGTGAGACCTCAGCAGTAGCAGCCTTAAATCTATGGACAAGAAGCCCTAACAGCAAACTGCAGGCTAGAAATAAATGGCTTTAAAGCCCGTATGGCACAAGAGAGGCTCCTTCCCTTTCCGCCTTCTGCTCCTCATGGCTTTGTTCACGCACATTCCCCCCAGTGCCGGGGATTTGCCCCCCCTTGTGTGAGAGCAAAGGGAAGCACGAGTGCGCTCCCAGAAACGCAGCGGTCAAGGAGCGCACCTGTAACTTTATCAGATCCAAATGTTGCTCGTAAACTTTGGCAGGGGCTTCTTTCTGGAGTTGAAGGGGACTGGTGTGTAGTGTTTTGCTCAGCTCTGAAATGGCCGGGTTTTTCTTGATATGCTCCAAACCAGAGCTGGCTGAAAAGGGTCCTAAAAGAAATAAATCTGAAATTTAGGATTGCTTCTTCTCAGCTAGTTTTAAATGACTGATTTTTTTTTTTTTTTTTACCCCAGAAAATAGGGGGTTTATTTCCAGTGACAGGATTGAAAATGCAATGTCATTTTAATTTGTCGTGCATTTTTCTCTGAGAGATGAGAAGAGATCACAAGACCCATATCCATCCTGACCTCCAAATGTCAAGTATCTGGAACAAGCTGTTTCCAAGGGAGGTACAAGGCAAGCAGTTCTTGTAAAAATAAATCAATAAAATACCACCACCCCCAAAATTTCAAGAAAAATGGTCAGGTACTAAGTGCCTTTTGGATGATTGGGATCCATTAATGGATGGCTTACAGCATTGAGAGGAGATGGGGAAGGTAATTAATTACTCAGCTAGGAACTATCTGTCCACTTCAGAAACTCAGGACGTTTAGTAACAAATTCCAGAAGTAAAAAACATTCACTTTGTACCTTAATTCATCATCAGCTTAAAACTTGTCTGAGGTTTATGAGCCTGATCCAAGTTTTGGACAGATCTGGGCTGAGTTTCAAGGGAGCTGCAGGGTTTCATGACATTGGCTGGGGCTGCAAAAGGCTCCTACAAGACCAGAGAGAAGGGACCAGTCAATGGAATCCTGACCAAGTGCTACAGAGATGCCTCTTCTGTAGAGACTCCTGTGGTTTTTGGTGATTTCAGACCAGAACAATGCAGAACTGGGCAAATTTGGTCATGTGTCTTCAGCCCCTCAATCTGGAGAGTGGAAATCAAGATGAAATAAAAACAAACTTATAAACAAACTTATTTTTTTCCTCCCCCAAAACAAGGTGATGGGTGGGATTCAGTTAATCAGTGTGTATAATATCAATCATGTTTTATATAGTTAGAGGCTTCCTGTGTTGATGAGGTTTTTGTTTCTTTGTTTTTAACTCCTTTGTGTGTTGAATGTTCTGGTTGCTTTCAGATGGAAATGTTAAATGTACTTCATACATAATTCAGGGAGATGTTTGAGGTCACAGCATTTTTCAGGAGGATGCGGTGGCATTATTTTACGTCAGGGTTTCCCTGGCCCATCCGACTCCTCAGGCACGATTTCATGCATTTAAATCTCCTATTAGTTTTGTGCTCTGAAGGAGGGAGGGGAGCAGCCCTCAGCCGTGAGCTGCCCTGTAACGATTATTAGCGGGATGCAGCAGCGGAGCGTGCAGTTGTGCCACGGGGATAAACAAATCCGGGACCATGCGAGAAAAAGCCAAGCGCCGGTGGCCTCTGCTGAGCTCTCACGCTTCACGCAGCCGCATCCTCCTCCCACCGCCACTGATGCTTCTTCCCCGGCCTCCCAGGAGGGTGTCTAATGTGGCACGTGGGTGGCAGGGCTGGTATCCCCACGACATTACCCTCTGCAGTCCCAATGGATAAAAAAAATCCACTTAAAAAAGAAAAGTGAGAATTTTTTTTTTCTATGTGTTTTCTTGTGGCTTTTGGAGACGGAGCTCAAAAATATCAGTCATATGTTGACTTATTTGGTGCAGGGCTATTCCTTTGAAGCGGTGAAGATAGAAAACAAATAACATGGCAGGAAAACACAGTAGCCTTAAATTTACAGCCACTAAACCTTGGCAAATTAGGCACCTGCAGGGGTAAGGGAATGCATTTGGGAAGTCTGAAATGGCCTGAACATCGGTGTTTCCTTTCCAGGTGCTCGTGAGTAATGTGCTGCTTGTGACTGGAACCGTGACGGAGAGAGGAGAGAGACTATTTTCTGATGGTAAATACAGGTTTAAACGCACGGGTTCACACCACGGGGCTTTTGCCCCAGCTGGGACGGGCGAAGGCAGCAGCCTCACCGGTGCTGTGTGCGTCGGAGGCTGCAACGGGCCACCCCCGGCCCCACCGGCCGGCCCGCCGGTGTGTTTTCCCACCTATATTAAGCTCTGCCGGGATGTAGGGGCTTCAAGGGCAGCATGGGACCCTCTGGCCGGTGTTTCCTGGTGGTAGTTGTGCATATGGGTGTACAGTCCTCGTGGTAACCCCCCTGACAGTCACCAATGCCCCGTTTGGTTCAGAAATGCAGCGTTACGGCAGCTCGGGCAGGTGTAATGGCAATCTGGGAGAGTGCGTTAGCTGCCCCCCCCACAGAGGGGGTTAATCCAGGTCTTCACTGCTCACAGCTCCATGGGCCGTGCTATGAATGCACGGCAGGGACGCGGGGAGATGGAGCCATTCAATATGGGCACTGTGGTTCTTTCAGCAGCGTTCGTTTTGCATTTGCCTGCTTCTGCTGTTGCTCTTGATGTGCCTGTAGGAAGAATTTATTGAGACTTTTTTGGAAAAGCATTTGATACCGTGCTTCCTGCTGGTTGGATTTACAGCTTGGGAGGATGCAGTAAGAGTGGGGAGCTGCTACATGGCTTAGACATTGGGGAAGTCTCTTGGGAAAGGGGGGGGGGGAAGGAATGAGAGCGCTAGGCTCGGTGTTAGGGCCCTCAGGCTTGAGAGTGAGTGGACATGAGAGCATCCATTTCATGTCAGGGCTGGGTTTAGCTTTTATTTGCCCCACACAGCCCTGATGGCTTATCGTTGATCAGGGAGAGGTTTCTCTGCCCCTGCTGCCTCACCTGTATCTCACAGTTAGAGGGTGTAGGAAAGCGTCAGATTTGCTTGTTGGCAAGACTTTCATTCCAGAGACTAACAAAACTTTCTGAAGAATTGTAATTATTGCTGATATTATCTTAGGAATCAGTAAAATGGAGTCCTGCATTTCATGTATAAAGAAATGCCCAAGTATTTGAGCTGCTGCTTTACGCTGCCTGTGCCATCTCCCAAAGTATCAAAATACTTCACAGCTCTTCACCTGAGCTTTAACTCAATCCCATGATGGCACATTACTTAGTTGCATATTGGTGTCTCCATCTTGTCAGTGAGGAAGCTATTTTTTACACAACCTATTCCATAAAGAACGTATAAGTATATTGACATAGGCTGAAGGAGCCTAAAGATGTCCTGTGTGGATCATGTACCTTGGTGGTAACTGCCTGTGATTTCTGGGTCATTCAGATGTCCCCCTTTGCCAGGACTGGGATGTTTACCAGTATAATTAAAGCGTTGTTGCAATTTGTTTGTGCTTCGTTTCCTAATGTGTAGTACTTCCCAAACTGACACTAGCTTGGCTTGTTCCTTGAGTTTAAGCAAATTTGAAGCAAGAAGATTCCAAAAGTGGTAGGGAATAAAACAGAGAATGGGTTGATAGAGAGGTGCCTCAAAGGGCTGCCTTTTCCAGGGCTTTCATCTATGATTATGCAAGCATCAGAGTGAAGATTTCCAAGTGTGCTTCATTGCAAAGTTGCATGGGAAGGTGCAGAAAGCACCCGCATGTTGAGAGAAAAGCGAAGGAGTGCGGGAGACCAAGTCCTGTGTCTGGGTAAAGCCAAGGTCGTTAACATGCTGCTGTGGGCTCATCAGTGCCACCTTTTGGGTGGAAAGAGGCTTTCAGGAGAGTTTGTGTTTGTCAGCCATCGACTTCTGGTTTTGGTGAAGGGAGGAACGGGGAGTGGGGGGCTGTGGACCAGATCTGCGTTTTGTCCGAGGCTGGCTGGATGTGGTGGTGTATTGTCACTTGTCACCCCCCTTTGAAATGTCGGATTCTGCTTGGCTTGTGGAAGCCAAGCCTGATTCTGAAACAGCTCGAGGGAAAAGCGAAGGGCCCGGGGGGGGCTCAGAGGGGAGAGGCTGCCCAGGACAGGTTTCTGTTCCCCGGGGAAAGAGAGCTCAGTTAAACCCGCAGCGCAGGGATGCCAGCAGCCTCGGCAAAGCCCGACCTGCTGCTGCTCTGCAGCGTGCTCTCTCACAGAACCAGGAGCGTGAAGTTATGGAAGGGAATTTCAGAACAATAAAGGGAAATCCTTTGCCTCCCGTACAGCCCAGCCTGGGAAAAGAAGCTGCAGCCTCAAACACTGCTGTTGGCATTTAAAAGAGAGCAGGTTAGCTTTATAACCAATAAAAGATTTGAAGTTATTTGGCAAGGACTTGATCTCGATGGGAATTAAGTTTGGGGCTAATGCTCACCGCACTCATCTGGAAATAAACTTTCCAATCTTGCGGAGCAGCGCACAACCGGCCAGGTTTTCATCTGCTTCAGAAGCTGTATCGGTCGCAGCCAGAGACGTGACACCGGACTCGCTGGCTCGCTCGCTGGCTTTGTTCCCCCGTAGCTCAAAAAGGAGTGCGGGAGCGTACCGGAGCTGGGGACGCTGGCAGGGCAGGCCCAGGCGGCGTGCGGGACGCCCTTATTGCAGCCGGCTTCTTTGGGCCTGCTCCCCCCGACCCCCTCCATCCATGGCGCCTGGGGCCTGCGAAACGAAGCAGGGTCGCGCTGCCGTACGAGCGCCGGGGGCGGCAGTACCGGCAGCGGGAGGGGCGGCAGTACCGGCAGCGGGGCCGGGCGGCAGTACCGGCGGCGGGAGGGGCGGCAGTACCGGCAGCGGGGCCGGGCGGCAGTACCGGCGGCGGGGCCGGGC
>JAVJGG010000001.1:42573524-42638606 GCA_035590195.1 Aviceda cuculoides | reverse complement strand
TCCGCGCCTGGGAACACCCCCCCCACCACCCCCCGCCGCACACCCCACCCGACCCTCCCCCCCCACCCCCCCATCCCCATCCACCCCCCGCGCCATGCCGGCAGCTTGCACCCTGCTGCTGTTGCTGCTGGGGCTGGTCCCGCCGGCCGGGTCGCTGCCCCTCGTTTCCCCACGGCGCCTTCCTCCCCCTCCTCCTCCTCCTCCTCCTCCTTCGTCCCGAAGCCGTCTCGGCCGCCCGTGCTCGCCTCCCGCCGCGGGACACGCCGGCAGCCCGGGTGAGTGATCCCGTGGGAATGGGGATGGGATTCGGGCTCGGCAGCCATCGCGGTGCGGCGGAGAGGGCGCGGGGGTTGCTGAGCATCCCGGCATCACTCAGGCTGCGAACTGCAACCCCTCCCGCTCCTCCCCTCCCGAATCCCTCTCCGTTTTTAATTTTGCCCAGCCTGTCGCGGTACCGGCTAAAGCGCTTCAAAGGGGGTGAAGGTTTGGGGATGGGAACGGCGGGTGGGAAACTGTCGACGGGTTGTAGGTGCGTGGACGGACTGGAAGGCGAGCGGCGGAAAGTTCACGGAGGAACTTTGAGGAAGGCTCTGGTGGGTGTTGGGGGCACGGCCAACACGCGTCCACCCACCAAAATGCTTCCCAGGTGGGAAATCGGTGGCTCCCGTCGGTGGTCTTCAGGGTCTGTGTTGGCTACCGCTTGTCTCCAGGCATGTCCTCATTCCACCTCAGGTGCTGACCCACATCCAGGTGTGGGGACAGATGCCCTCAGCTCTCTATAAATACCTTCTCTCTCTGCGTCGCCTACAGACTGTCAGGTTAGTCATGTATAAAGTCATGTTTTTCCTTGCACACCACATCTACAGTGTCGTTATCGGGAGCGATGACTAGTTCGGTGCTTTACAAGTGACACTGAATTTGGTTTCAGCTCAGGATAAACCATATTTTTCCCAGAATAAGCAGGGCTTATTTCAAGTGTCACCCGGTAAACTGGTTCTCTTCCTCGCCGAATAAGACACATAGCTCTAAGGATGACTAATTCTTGACGAGTTTGGAAAGCGCTGGGTGTCTGCAGGTGGTATAAAGAAATCCAGTGTGTCAAATTAGTCCTGTGTAGGTTTTAAATAGGTTTTAGGATTGATCACCTGCCTGAGCTGGACCGTCAAATTTCATCTTTTAATTTCTGAAGTAGAGAGAATATCATGCTTTGGTACTTGGGGTGAAGTTTACTTTCATGGAGCTATACAATTTCAGGAAATGTGACAAAACTACATCTATAACATTTTAGTTTTCTTCACAAACCCAAGGCATACCTTTGTAAGAGGTATGCCCACTAGACCAAACGTATAGTTGGGGATATCAATGGGAACGTACCCTGCAGTGGATTAGAAAACTCCTAACTAACTGTGTTTGTGTGAGAGCAGCCTGGTGACTAGGATACTGCTCCGAAATGAAGGAGATTTGGGTCTGTTGCCAGCTCAGCCACTTCTTTGTGCCACTCCAAGTGTCAGTTTGCCTTCCAAACCGGGAGAGAATAATGCTGTCTTACCTGCTATCAATCAGCCTTGTGAAGATAAGATCTGCAACTTTCCAGCAAAGTGCTCGCCTATTATTTGATGAGAGCTGCACAAATTTCTCGGTGGACAGAAAAAACTATTTAATTTCATCTCAGCTTTCGATCTGGCATCTTTTCCTGTGACCTTGATGACTCCTGAGAGTCAGCGGAGGAATGCATTTCCTTTGTTAAGAGTCTGAAAAGCTCGAACTATCTGTCCGTACGCTGGAAAAGCCATTTGTCTGGCTACCAGCGTCTGGCCGCCTGGCTCAGCAGCAGAGGCTTTGCTCCGTGCAGCCCGTGCTCGACAGCTACAGGTGCTCGTGAATCACGTCAACCCCATCCAGGAGGAACGGGGGACGCATCGTGAAGGAGAGATGAATAGCCCGGCAGTAGCTCGCTCCCTAGCAAACGGCATCATGAATTACGCTGGGTCCCGACAGCCGCGATTCACTCGCCGTTAGCTACAGCTCTATGCTTGTCAGTCAAGGGAATTGTTTGGTGCTATGGCAGCAGGCTGACGGGGTCGCCTGAATCACTCTCAGGTTGAGCTGCAGACACTTGAGAAATCCCTGTTGTCTGTCTCACTGCCGCTCCTGGCCCTCTGAGATGTTTTTCACCTTTGAAAACGCTTGCTCGAAGCAGGGCGGGAAACGTTTCTTGTAAACCCATCACCCCGGCGGTACGTGGAAACGCAGATTACATCTCCCTTTGAAATGAGTCTGAGGTTAGGCGGCAAAAGCCCTCTCTTAGGCAGGGCTTAGCGAGCAGATGGTGAGGCAGTGGGTGTAGAAATGGGGCTTCTGAGTCTCTCACAAAGCGTGGGGTGAGGGAGTGGGGCGAGAGCCGGGCTGCCCTGCGGAGCTGCCTGCCCTGGCCTGCCTGCGCCTCGGACCGCATCTGCCGTCCCTCCCCGCCAAACCCACCGTGGGCTCGCCTGGCGAAGATACGAGGACAGATGGCTTTGGCGCGTTGTTTAAGTTACAGGCTGAATCGGGGGACAGGAGCGTAGGAAAAAATAGGCGAAGTAGGAAGTGAGAAGCCTGGTGACAGTAGAGTTAAAGCACCATCAAACCCCTCTGCGAAATTCCTCCCGGCATCTCTTTTACGTGGGCGCCTGGTGAGGCGAAGGGCACCGTCTGCTGCCAGCCTGGGTCGGGCGGAGGTTCGGTTACGAGCTCTGTCCTCCTGCAGGTCTCTTTATTTCAGGTTTCCCATCTGTAAAATGGCATAATTGCAGTGACACCACGGGGACAGCGGAGGTGGCACCGAGCCCCCCCCCAAAGTCACTATGGCCGGGGTCTCCCCCGGTCTCTGCAATGTTCCTTCTCCCTTTGCTTCTGACCCGCACCGGTGCCCTGCCACGCCGCCCGGCACAGCGCGGGGCTGCCGGCAACAGGCTTGCCCTGAGAAGTTGATCTGCTTTTCTGCCATCTGTGTCTGGCCTTCTGTCCTTTCTCCCTCTCTCCTGTGCCAGCTGCTGCCTTTCTTTGCAGCTTCCCCAGTGGGAGCCCTGGAAATAAGGTGTGAAATCACCCGAGAAGCAATCAGCTTAGCTTGCAGCAGAGATTTAGGCTGGCTGCTAGGAGAAACTTCCCAACACTAAGAGAGGGACAGAACAGTCTGCGTTTTTGGGGGTTTTTTTAAACTTTCTATCTTTGAAACTTTCTGTGTGTGGAAGAAGAAAATTTAGGAGCGAGGGAAGAAGATGATGAGGATGCCTGTTTGCACAAAAGTGTGGTATTGCCTCAAAACCTGCTTCAAATTTCACAGTACGGATTTTGCAGCTCCTGGGGGGCAGAAGCCCGGCTCTCCGTGCAGTCACACCAATGCAGAGAGGACTAACATGCTGCTGTTCAGCTTTGATAGGATTTCAGGTGCCCGCCGGCGGCGCAGGAAGGATGCTTCCTCCCTCTGCGGCACGGGGACGAGGAAGGATCGCCTCCCGTGCCTCTGCATTGCTATCAAAAACCCCATAGGCTGCAGGGTTTTCTTTTCTTGGGCATCTTCACTGCTCCTCTCTTTGAGCTGTAAGTGGATTTGGTTGGTGTGCTGCGAATGTGAAGTCCCTGGAGTTGTATAGATTTAGCTCTCCTCCTTTGGGGTACATAATTAAAAGCAAAAAAGAAAAGAGAAGAAAAAAAAAAGTATTTCAGAAAAGGAGGGAGATAAGAGATCGGCTTCCTTGCCTGTTCCCCATCCCAAGCTCCTGAAGGTAACAAGGGTCATGCACTGACGGGCTGGGTTTGCATCAGTCTGTAAAAGCACTTTGCATGATATTGAAGCGGTAAATGAATGTGGTCCAAGAGATAATTGTGTAACCTGACTGGCAGGGAGCACATAGAGATGCGTATTGATTTACACCTCCATACGCAGCGAATGCAACTGCTAAGCTGTGACCAGCACACAGCAGGTAAAGGGATAGCTGTAGCTAAAGCCTGTTATTGGGCTCTCCGCAAAGTTTAATTTCCCAGTAGCAAACCACCAGAGCCAGCCTGTGCCCGTTCAGCAGGCATTAACAGCGTGCTTTGCTGCAGCAGCCGTCACCACTTCAGAGGGATAATTTAATTCACTTTAATTTTCTCTTGTGGCTGGGAGGACGCGGGAGGCGGGCGGTTGCTGCCGTGTCTGCAGGGGCTGATGCCAGCCTTGCTGGTGCAGGGGGGCTTTCCTCAGGGAATATTACTTTCGGTATCAAAAGTTGCAGATATTGCTGAGTTTAGAGGAGCGTGGGGTTTCTGGGACAACTTGCTTCCTTCGCTTGCTCTTTCAGATCCCCATTTTGGGGCTGGCAGCCAGAAACCCTCCGTGATGGAGCTCCCAAGCTCCATCCTCCCTGTCCTGTTCGTCTACAGGGGGCACGTCACAGCAGCTGAGCGCCGTGCGTGCGGAGGCCAATGGCTCCATCTCCATCGCATCTCTCGGAGACGGCAGAGGATTGCGCTCGTTTGGCGGAGGGGGTGCGGTACCGGGCTACAAAGGCAGTTGGTCTTGATGTGGTTGCGGTACAAAACTCGGAGGGGTGCTGCCACGGCTGGGACTGTGCCTGTGCACCCAAAAAGTAAAGCCGCTTCTTCAAACCCGTGGCGTTTCAGGCAGTCCTGCGTGCAAAAGGGATTTTGGGAGGCGTCTGGGCAATAGGGCCAGGGGATTGCTCTGTGCCGCTAGCTACCAAACCGGGCGCTGAGCTGTCCCTTGGGTGAAAGTGGAGACCAAAGCTGTGTTTTGGCTGCCTGCTTGGGTGCTGCCGCCGGCCAGCCCGGGCTCCGGGGCCGTGCGCGGCCGCTGCGGGAGCTGCTGCTGGCCCCGCTCACCCCCCTCCCGGCTGGACAGAAGTGCACGGAGGGCTCAGCAGCGTCAGCCTGGTTGCGGTGGTTTTATTTACGAAGCGCTCATCCAAGCTAATAAAAAGCGGCACTAAATAAGCAACGGTTTCAGTTAGCGAGATGATCAAGCCAATAAAACCTATCGGTGTAGCAATAGTGTTTCAGCGCTGTGGCGTAGAGGCTACGGCACCACCGAAGCCTGCGACTCTTCCGGAGTCGCTGCTGGAAGGACCCGTTGGCTGGTGCTGTGGGTTCCCCATCAACGGTAGCTACGTACCATTTCCAAAATAAGGATAGGTACGGAGTGGTAGGGCTCAGCTGTGGCTGAGCCTGCTGCCTTTTTGCAGCACAAGCCCGCTGTCTTTCTGCCCGTGTCTGTGCTGCTGTGGGGAGGCAGGAGGGAGGTGGGGTGCTCAGGGCAGGGCTGCAACCTCCTAAATACCCTGGGGAAATGATCTGGAGCTGGAGGGATCAGAGACAGCCAGTGTAAACCCTCTGGATCCTGGCTTTGCTTCTCCATGTAGCTTCAAGTGAGTATCTCGGGTATGGGGGGGTGGGGAGGGTCCTGGTGGGTCAGGGTGTCTCTGGGCAGACGAACGGCACCGCTCACTGCGGGGCTGATCCGCTGGGACATGCGTGGAGCTCCTCTGGAAACAGGCACGGCCGCATCCTGACACCTGTTGTGGTGACTTTCTGCTGTTGCAATGGTGCAAAGAAGCTTTTGGGGCAGTTCGACCAGCCAGAGGGTCAGAAGGTGCTCCAAGCGAATTAAAGGTTGGTTGTTCATAAGATTCCCCTCATAATGTCCGATACAAAATCCATAGTCTGTAGCTCGTGAGCAAGCTTGTCACGAGGCCTTAATACCCCAGCCACAGGCCCTGTTATTTACATTCGATTGAAGATGTAGGTCATACAATATGTTTTTTTCTCTTTGCTGATCAGCTGAGCGTAAAAGGCAGAACCCAATTTTCAGTGGCAGTACAACTGATTATAAATTCAAATTTTTATTTCTCTGAGCAGTTTTGTGACATTTGCATCGTAATTCGCTGTTTCCATAAATATTAGAGGTTCATTTGCTGGGATGTCCATCCAGAGCAGATGCAAGAGGGCTCTGAGCACAGGTTCAGTGAAAGAGAGAAGACTGTGGGTGCCTATCAGGAGAAAATGGTTTTGTCATATCTGGCCACCCTTCCCTCTCACCCTTTTCTGCGTACATACGACTGATGCATGTACACCCATCACCATATATTTTTTTAATGCCCAGATGCTATACCATAACATCCTGCTGCTTCAGCAAGGGGCACGGTTCATTTATGGCTCTTTGATTATGCAGAGTTCGCATTCATCCTTTCAGGCTGAAATCATTCGCGTCCGAGGACAAGGAGAGAACTTTCCCACCCAAAAGGGAAATGATGTTGCGTTACTGAGCGACCAGCCCAAGTAATAATATAATCTTAGAAAAATGCAGTCCCCTTGGGTAAAGGAAGCTCTGTAAACTTCAGCTCCTCCAAGCTGCTAGTGTAGCTGTTGCCTGTGTTATAGTAACGCTGCTGTGAGACCCAGTCTACTGAAGTGCTCAGGAGAGGACAAGGGAAAAAGGGAATAAGAACCAGTTCCTACTTAAAATGAGGACCTCTTGTAGGACCTGAATGTTGTCAGGTTTATAATACAGATTTTAGGATCTTGGGTCATATTGCTTCTTTGCTGTTAATTTGTTTTTTATCTCAGCTGGGTGCTGAATGGGGTGATGGTCACCCCTGGTCCTGAAGAGCTTGGAGAAGGGGCAGGCAGAGCCAGGGTGAACGGAGGGATCAACTGGAGGAAGGTAAAATGGTGTGAGGTTTCCACTCACTGGGGTGCTGGGGTCAAAAGTGTGGTTGTGTAAAACCAGGGGAGAAAGAGGCTCACTCTTAGAGCTGTCAGTGTTTGGGTAAACCCATGCAAGGGAGAGACGTGATAAAGTTACTCTGTGAGCAGTACCTGTGGTTTGCTCTCTTCTGCTCGCCACAGGGTGGGCGGCGTTAGCGTGTGCCGTGGTTTATTTTGGGCTCTGTGGGTGCTGAATGTGTATGGGTCCCACGGCTGGGGCATGGGTCGAACCACGGGGACTCTCCTTGGTGTGGGTGCAGCACCGCCCCAAGTCGGACACTCACTAGAGTCTTCTCTAGCAAAGTGCTGGTCTTCATAAAATCTGTAGGAACTTGCTGTCTTGGAGGTGTCTGCTTTTCAGGCTAATTTGTTTCAAAGTAGGAGGACAGACAAAGCTGTCTCAGGAGCTTCATCTCTTCAGAATCCAGTAAAAAAATGCATGAGAGAAATAAAAATATCATTTTTAAAGGGCTTGAAATGCAAACCCCAACCTATTTCCTATAAGCAGGGCGCTTATAGGAAATACCCTACAAGCTGTCCCTGCTGCCATGCTGCTCCCCCCAGTCCATCCTATGCCTTTGGATGAAGGTATTTCCCATTGCCTGTCCTTCGCACAGGCAGGGCTGTTGAGGAGGGTTATATCTGCTTCTGCATCCACCGTGCCCTTGACTTTGAACCATTTGACAAATAGTTGTGCAGTTGGTTACTTAAGCATCTCCCAAGCTGCAGTCAGCAGTGGGCGAAGGAGCGCTGCTGCCAAAAGTCAGGATCTGTGTCGAGAGCCTCCTAAGGTTTGGCTGCCTTTCCTCAAAACCCCAACTCCTGTAGTTGTCATTACAGGAGAATTGCTTAGAGGGGGAGAAAAAGAGCTTCTGGCTGTCAAGGTGGTAGATAAAAAACCCCTTGAAAACGTGAGCTGCAAATCCAGGAGACACACAAGAAGTCCAGGTTGGCTGTATTTAAAAATATCACTAGCTCAAAGCTGATCTCCAGAGGCTTTTGAGTCCAGACAGAGGGGCCATTTCAGACACTCTTCCTTGGCAGGTCTCTGCCTGTGTGTCTGCAGGAGAAGTGCAACCACCTTAATTGTCTCCCTTTGCCAGGCAAAGAGAGGGTGCGCAACGGAGTGCAGGGCAATGCAGCAGGAAAATTGGGTGCAAACTCGGTTGTTTTCTGTCCAGCTGTCCGAATACCTTGTGCAAGTGCCTTGATCTTGGCAGATTGACTCTCTGCTGGGAGAAGCAAGATCCATCTGCCTTTTCATTCTTTGCAAGGACGTGAAGCTAGGAACACTTTTAAAACTACTTTTGCAGCATCTTGACTGTGGTCTGGCCAGTTTAAGCTGTTTGAGGGTGACTGTGTCACTCTAAGCTGTTTGAGGGTGACTGTGTCACTCGCAATGCAACCAAATCCTGCAGGTCCTTCCCTTTGCCCCTCTGCATCAGCACCCCAGTTTGGGTTCCCAAGACAGTGCTTGCAAAAAGTCCTCTGGAAACATCATGACCTTTGTGGTTCTTTTGCCAAGGCAAACACGGAGATGTTTGAGGGACCTTTTGCACAGTGGTTAGATGGCAACAAGGATCTTGCAGCTCAAGTCTGTGAGAAAATACCCATTTCTTTTTAACCCTGAGCTAATTTAGGTCTGGGATGAAATCAGCTGGGAAAGGGCTGAGGAAGCATCTTAAATGGTCTGATAGATGAATTGTTAACTGGGAAGGGTTAACGGTTGTCCCAGGGATGCAGCACAGGCTGCATCTCCCAGAGGACATCGTGTTGCACACACACATTCAGGGCGTTTTTCTCAGCATTTTTCAGTGTGGTGTGATGGCAGGTTTTAAAGGCCTTTACAGGAATCAGTCTGACCTCTCACCTCTATAACAAGGCAGACATAGTTGTCATTTCTGCTACCAGAACCACCCTCAGATTCCCTCAGGGATCTCCAGACCATGGAATAAACTCTGTGCAGGAATTTTGGGCTGATGGACAGGCTCCTTTGGGTTGCCAGTAGCAAAGGAGGGCTCTTTTTTTCCTGAAGAGCATGCTAAAAGGCACTTCTGCATCTGGAGTGACAAGAGGAATTTGGATCTATAGAGCACAATTATCTATGTCACCGCTTGTTAGGATGCTGGCGTTAACACCCTTCCTCTTGTGGAAAATCTCTTAAGCCCTGAGGACCGGCGTGAAACATCACACTCTGCTGAACTTCGCTGGAGCGGGGATGAATCACACTAAGTTGAAGATTTGGCTTCAGTGTATTAGTGGAAAGATACCTTCTGTGATAGCCTAGCAGGAGGGTACTGCAGCCCACCCAGGGCAGCAGGACCTGTCTTCGGGGTGGGGGGGGAGTACACGTAAGTTGAAGGGTGGATGTTGAAGGTTGGAGTTTGGATATTTGAGGTGTTTTTGTGTTGGGTTGGGTTTTCGACCACTCTGTAAAAGCAAAAGGCAGGTCTGGAAGGGATCTCAAGATATCTCCCAAGGGATCTCAAGACATCTCCCCTTGCAGGATCACCCCAGAAGATGTTTATCTAACACATTTTTAAGAATTTACTCCAGGGAAAGGTTGCACAGCTTCTCTGAATAGCTGTCCTACTACATCCATGCCATTATAGGTAAGAAAACACTTTCTTATCAGAGAAACTGTAGCAGCTGGTAGTTAAACATTCTGCAAAGAAAGATATCCCCTACAAGTGGTGGCCAGGTTTGACCCTGCGTAACTTGTAAGATCTCATGAACTGACAAGTTAAGGTAATTTAGCAATCTGGGGAGGTAGTGCAAAAGGTAACCCTGTGCATTGAACTAATTTCTTCCCCTGTGATGGGAATGAATTTCCAGGAGTGGAAACATCAGCAAACCAACTGCGCATGATTTGCTTTCCTTGTCAATTGGAATCAAGGACCCTGATTGTGGAGCATAATACTGCTCTTGTAATTCAGCCTTTATCTTTGTGCCGGAGCTGGGCATAATTGTATCTGTGTCTGGAGGGACAAGGAGAAGGGTTTCAGTAGCTGGTGCTCACAAAGGCATCTTTAGAAAGCTCCTTACCCCTGGTACAAGCTTGGAAGAGCTCAAAGGAAAATACCCCTGAGTAGCTTTAGGCATTTGAACAGTCATCATTGTTTGATTCGGATTCAGTTACAGGACTAACATCTAAATGTTAATTCTTTTTAGGACATTATCAGCTCTTTCAGCAAATACAGAATGGGGCTGCAGTATTAGAGTGGCAGCCAACCCTGCAGATAAAAGCCCTTTGAAAGGATGTTTCTTAGGAGGGAAACTTGATCAGAGAGTACAGAATAATTGTGAAGATGGTCTTTTGTGAGGGACGTGGAGCAAATATGATACATGGACAAAGCCAAATCAGGACCAGGAGGCTTCTGACGAGGGGAATGGGAGTACCAGCAGTTTCATGTCCTCTGAGAACGGTCCATACCGTGCAGACAGAGATCCTCATAATCGTGTTCCGCAAATTGCTGGTACGCCTGGAGATCGTACAGTGCTGGGTAAGCTGCGTCACATGCTGGGTTAAGACCAAAGTTGATGGTCACTTGATGGATGGCAAGAGTGTGCCAAGGCAGCCTGTGTGAGGTGGCTCTATGCTGGGTAATATGGGTCAGTGTGTGGGCAGATGGGGTTTGGGCGCAGATTTCTGGCCTCCTGATCCTCTGCGCTGCCTCGGTCAGTACACAGTGCCCATAGGCGCCAAGGTAGGCTGTGACCTGACCCTGACCGCTGTGAGTCCTCAGTGACAGCTCGGAGGGTGCTGGCCCAATCCTGCCCTTCTCCATCACCCTTTTCCACTGCTGGCCGCAGGGCTCGGCCACGGGGCTGCCTGTGCAGAGCAGAGACCCACATGCAGCCGAAAGAAGGCGTCTTGTTTTCAGCCTCCCCGAAGCACAGGCAGAAAGGCCCTGGAAATGGTAAATCCCTTCCCCCCTGGTTCTCAGAAAGGAAACGTGTGACTGCAGAGGCAGTGGGAGAGCTGCGCGGGGCAGCGGCAGGGACGCCTGCTCCAGCGGCTCCGGGGCTCCCTGCTCCTCTGCGGTGGCAGTGGTGACCGGCCAGCGGGGAAGGACCTGGCTCGTCCCTGGAAGAAGGAGGTCCAGCACCATCCTGAGCTCTGCCACCGCTGCTTCCGGCGGCAGATCGGTGTGGTGTCATCTAGGAAATGCGATTTAGATCATCATCCTTTTGCAGCAGATGGGGGAAGGGAGGTGGGGGCCCTTATCTCTTCTGGGGATTAATTTCTCTTTAAGCTGCTTTATTTTTTTGCCTGTTTGCTTTTTTCTCCATCCCCTCCCCAGTCTCACCGTCCCTTGCTGGAAGAGTAGGAGCCATGAGAGCATCCGTGGTTCTCACTGTCATGACACCGTGCCCTGCACCCCACCTTCAGCTGGGATGTGAGAGCTGGGTGTAAGGCTTGGGCTGCCATCGGTTTTCCCCTGGGATGGGGTTGGATTTTGCTAGTCTACGTGGAGGGAAGAATCCAGCGAGCCTTGTATCTGTGTGTCACCAAACTGCATCCACCCCTTGGTGGCCTTGTGATCCTCCTGCATCCGAGAGGGTCCTTCATCCCCACCATGTCCTTGAGAAGTTGCTCAGTTCCCAGGCTGGTCATCATCCCTGGTGTGGCCGCCAGCCAGCAAAGCTCTTTGGTGCATGCTTAGCATTAAGCATGGAGAATAGTTCCCCGGGGAGCTCTTTTTAAGTGCATTGCTGGAGCAAGGCTCTGCTCAAGACACCTGGACCAAAGCCCGCCCTGTGTCCGAGGGCAGCATCGCTTGGCCCCCAGGGACCCGTGGCAGCTCCCACTGTGGCCTCTCAACATGGCAGCACTCCTTTTCCTACTCCCTTCTCCATCTTGCCTGTATTTATTGTCCCCTTCTGTCTGTAGGAAGCAGCTCCTGGGCTCAGACCACTTTGGAGCAGGGACCTGTGGTTTCGTTTCCAGAGTCTGACATGAAAATACCACCTTGTTTCCTCCTGGGCCTGCAAAGGGCCAGAGTCCTCAGCTCCTGGGGCGGACGGCTCCTGCCGCACGTACGCTTCACACCGCCAGGTATCGCTTTTTGATGTGCATTGAGGTTTTGTGCAGAAAAGTCTATGCTTCAGCCCATAGTTCTCATGGTTTTAAGCACAATCCCTAATAATCACAAATACCAGTAGTTTGGGTTTTTTCCCCTGCAAAATCCATTTAAGTCAAGTACAAGTCACTGAGCTTATATTGGGAGTAAATAACCTACATGGAATGACTTTGGTTATACATGAAGTCAGACAGCATGAGCTAATGCTCCCTTCTGGCCTTGAAATTAAACTTTTCAGGAAGCAAAATTTCATCCTGCAGCTTCTAAGCTGCTAGCACCTTTCCTTACAGAGGAGCCCAAGCCCTGGAGCTGTGCAGTACTCTGTACCTTGTGAGGCTTCTCACCCTCTTAGCACTGAAATATAGCCCTGCTTAGAGGCAGTTTTCTTATATTACCAGTTTAAATGAACATGGGCAGCTGCTGGGAACGTGTGATGGTGCGAGAAAGTCATCCGATGGATTGTGATGCCCTGGTTAACATGCAAAGGGTAATTAATCTCTCCATAGCAGCAGTGGGCTAGCTTCCTTGGAAATATTGCCCCATGTGAGATTTTTACCAGTTGCAAACCTGGCTTACAAAAGCCAGCAACAGCATCATCCTGCTCTCTCCAGCCCTGTTTCTTTCCACTTAACCAACACTGTACACACTGCCATGGCTTTTTTTCCTTTTTTTTTCCCCTTTCTTTTTTGCAGCTAGGCTGTTTTTTCTTGCCTTTTTATTGTTCCAGTGACCTAGCAACTCCACTTTGGTGGAGCCCTGCCAGGAGACTTCCTCCCCGAGCCGTCTGACAGTCTCCAGCAGCACTGCCCTCGGATGGGAGCACCAGTTAAAATGACACCGGGCTGGGTCCCTGCACGGCTTTTGCTCTGGCCTCGCGAGTGCCGGCGAGGGTACCGCGGCCTTCCCGCCGAGCAAAGCTTCCAGGGGACTTTAAAATCCCTGGAAAGAGGAAGAAGTGCTGTGTGGGTGATATTTTCTATAACATTTCTGCAGGACGTAACAGAAAAGCCTGCAGCGTTTTAGAAGCAAATAAGGCGGTGCTGGGATGTAGCATTTGGGATCCGCGGTACAGGCAGGGTGGCTGGAGGCATTTCAGCATCGCAGGGCGGCAGGAGAGAGGACGGAGAGGAGGTGTGAGTGCTCAGAAAGCTGTGCTATTCGTGAGGTTTCTTCTGGCTTAGTTTTATTAATGTTTACTGAAAACGGCGAGAAAGAAATCCCTCTGGTAAATGCTCCCAGGCCCCGTCAGCTGGTGCTGTGGCAGAGCTGACTTCACCCCCCGGGGGGCTGCAGGGGCTTTTCCCACATTAACGCTGGAGGGGACACTTCTGAGGTAGAAAATAAACGAGGTGGCAAGCAAGCAAATACAGCTATTTCGGGCTTTCTGCTCAGGAAAGGCAGCAGGGACACGGCTGCTGGTGCCCTGTGGGACCTCTATGGCTGTAGGGATGGATGGACTGGGATTTTACTGGAGCCTCGGCATGGCTGTGGTTTTTTTTAGGACTATGGGTAGTCATGAGACAGCTTATCCCTGTTGGAAGTGGACTTGTATTTGAACATGTTTTCCAAAGACTCAACAATAAAACAGGAATTTTTTTTTAATTTGGTTGCCAAAAACTGTTTGAAAACAAAAGCTCATGAAAAGAGGTTTAAGGCACTGCTCTGAGCACTGGGCTGGTGGTTTTCGGGCAGCATGGGTCCACGCGGTCCCAGGGATCTGCGGATTGAACCCAAACTGTCCAGGAAAGATGAGTAAGATACTCAGGGTTTCATAGGCTTGAGCTGGTGATCCAGGAGCCTGCACCTCCCCAGGGAAATGTTTAGGACACCAAAACTAAGAGGCTGGAAACCGCTGGATAAGCAGGACAACATCCTGTCCCTGCACTGCGTAGGTTTTATCCCCAGCTGCAGGCGGGCCGTATGCATCCATCCCACACTTTTGGAAATGACCACAGGTTTCTGTGTGCTCTTTATTTTGGAGTACCTGTTTCTCTGCTTTAGGGTACTGCTTTTAAAAGCAATAATTGGATCTTTTTTTTTCTTATGGTATCTCTGAGCTTCAGGCTCTGGGATCACAAAAAAAAAAGGATAGGAAGTAAAAATGGCCTTTAGCATCCTCCATGGTTTTACAGGTCCCAGAGAGGAGGTGGTGTGGAAGTGCAGTGTGTTTTTGTCTCATCAAGCAGCACTGCAAGCAAAATGCCATGGCCCGGCATAGGAGGGGCTGAGGACCATGCTGTTGTCCCAGCCCCGTGGGCACCCATCACCCGTAGCGGCCAGGTAGGTGTTAACTACCTGGGCCTTGGCACTCGGAGCTTGCAGGGCCTGCTGCTGGCATTAAGCCCCCGTCACCTTTCTTGACCTGACATATTAAAGCTCTAGTCACCTTTGGTGGCTCGATAAATCCTTCGTATGATGGCTAAAATGATTTAAAGTCCTGCAAATTGCTGTCCTGCTCTGCCTGGGACCCAGTGGGGAGAGGATGAGGAGCATGAGGACCAGAGCAAGGTGCTGCCAGGGGACACATCTATAGGGTACCCCATCCAAACCGAGCTCCGCAGCAGGGCGGGAGGCACTGGCAGGGCTCCTGCAGCTCTTCTCTTCACCATCCACCCTCTCTCGCCACCTTTCTTCATCCAGCCTGAATAATTCCTTTTATTAATATTGAAAGAATTAGCAAAAAAGGGTTGACCGCGTGTGGTTAAAAACCTCTCGCATTCTTCCCGTGCTTAGTGCACACGAGGGACCTTCCCAGAGCAATATTATCAGCGTGTTTATGCTCAACTGACCCTTTTCAAGTATGAAATTTTTTTTTTTACGCTCCATTTCAGCCCCCCCGCTACTCCCCCCCCACCTCAAACTGCTTCTTTCAGGGCAAGAACAAGGAAGGAAATTGAAAATCCCAGAGAGCCCTGGACGGTCCAGATTTAGGGCTGTAGCTTTTGTTCACACAAACTCACTTGGCTCCTAACCGGCCTCCACCCATGATCCCGACATCCGCAGCAGCCGTTCAAAACAGAGCACAGAGCCCGGTCCCGGCCCCAGCCCCGGTGAGGACCGGGTGCCACCCGCTGCGGGGCCGGCAGCCCCAGCTTTGCTCCCCGCTTCTCCTCCGTCGCAGCCTGCCTTTCCTCCTAACCTTTTCCTACAGCTGGCAAGGAGTTTTCAAAGTTGAGATGAGTTTTTTTCCCCTCCGCGAGCCTTGGATGATGTCGAGATTATGCAACGTTAACAGATGTGGGCTTTATAATTATAGCTGCCTATCCTCGGGAGGAGCCTGCTTTAGCTTCACGCGTGCTCGGCTCAGCATGGGATGCTCCCGGGGTGGCCGTAGCTCTGGCGAAACAGCTGCTGCATGGGCGGCCGTACCGGGATCGGTCCCCAGGGAATCGCCACCCTCCTGAGGAGGGACTGCTCTGGGGTGAAGGGCTGCTCTGGGCAGCCGAGCAACTGCCTTTGGCTTTCCTTGTATGCAAACACAGATTAAATTTGCGTTCCCAGGTCAAGGGAGCATTCTTCTGCCCTTCGAGGAGAAAAATCCCTTCTTCAGGAAGGCAGTGGGCTGGGTTAGCTCGTGGTGTGCCTTGGCTGGCTGTGATGCTCCTGCCAAATGCTGTCTGCAGGGATCCTGCTCCTCTGGCGTTAGCAGGATACATGCCTCCTCATTCCCTGCCCTAAAATGTCCATAAGCGATCACAACCGCTGCTGAAAACTTGCAGTATTGTCCTTTTTGGTGTTGTGCTGTCCCCTGGTTGAGCCTTGACCATCACCATGACATTGCCCTGGCAGCAACCACCTCCTGGCCAGGGCAATGCCCGTGCTGCGCCCAGGGATGGAGACAGAAAATTGCTGGTCCAAAAAGGATTTTTCAGGAGTCTCACAAGGTAGACATCCAGCCGGGCTGCCAGGGGCAAACCCAAAGCCTCGAGAAATCAGCTGGAACTTGATCTGTTTGTCCTGGCCACGTTATAACTCAGCTCCCAGCGAGCTGTGGACTTGTTATGCTTGCAAAGAAAAAGTAACTCCGAGCCTCGACCTGTCTGGTGAGCATCACTGCTAGTTTTAACTGGGAAGGGAAACACTGGTCCGGCGGGTGGCAGGAGGGTTTTGCACTGGAAGTCAAATATTTCTCTTGACAGCTGCGGTCACGTGGAGTTAAACAGCGGAAAGCAGTTGGCAGCTTAGGATGTGACGAAACTGTTAGTGACAAATCGGTACCTGAGGTAAAGGGCCCCTCTGCTTTAAGGCTTTAATGCATGAGGGAAGGCCAGATGGTCCTGAGTGTATTTTTTTGGAAAAAGCTTGCATCTGGTTCACCTGCTTCAGTGAAGGGTCATCTTTGAAGGCTAATTTCTGCTGGCAAGTTGAAGAGGAGATTGTGGTGGTCTTGCATTTCTGGCAGGCTTGATGGCTGTGTGATGAGCTGAGATTTCATGTCTATTTTGTTGAACAGCCTGATTTTTTCAGGTTTCCTTACTACATGCTGTGGGTTAGCTTTTCCAGCACGGCTCATGCTCCGTACCCACCAAACTGGGGAGCTGAGCCCATGCTGGTGAGAGTATTTCTTCCCTGCACCAGGACCTGGTGTACCTTGCAGGGCAGACTTAAAAACGCCAGATGACTCTAAAAAGCCTGTGTAAATAATACCTTCTTATTCATCCCGTCCACTCCCTGGCTGCACTCAAAGCCAGGTTTGCTGGCGCCCATGATAAGGGGAAGGGTTTTGCTTCGGTTTATTCCCAGCAGCTCTGCAGAGCCAAAAGAGGATAGAGAAAACTCCGAGGTGGATTTGCAGGGCAAACAACAACCAGACAAGCAAACAGCAGCATTTTACTTTTGAACAGATTGCACTCAATCAAGGGTCGCAGCTGAAGGTTTTTGCTGGCCTTTCCAGGGTTATTTTTAAGAAGTAGCAATTAAATGCCTGCTGCAGTGCCCCGCCATATATTTTAGTGTGCTTGGCCAGAGCCCTTGTTGACATATGACTTGGCAACCTGAGAAAGCAAATTTCCCTGTCTCCGCTCATCCCCTAAGGGTTTCTTTAAGCATCTGCTGCTTTGCCTTTTTTCTGCATAGCAAAGCCGGCTGCTGGGGCACAGTAAGCATGGGTTACACAGCTGAAAGCTTTTAGCAAGAGCGGAATGGAGAGAAATTCAGTGCGCCACCCTCCAGCACACCGATTTTTCAGCATCGGGGCTGCTATAAATGGACTTGCGGGTTACAATTACAGGCTGGGTATTGGCTTGCAAATGAGCGTAGCAAGCGTCCCCTGTGACTTTGCACCCCCTCATCCAAACGGGGACAAGGAGCTGCTTGTTACATGGGACAGGGGGTGGCTCACAGCGGGCTCCCGACGGCAGCGGCTGCCCAGTGTGCTCGGCGAGGTGGGCACGTCAGCGAAGGCACCCGAGGGGCTCTGCTCCACTGCAGCTCTTGTCTCCTTGGGCCTCGTGGTGCTCGGACCGCCAGGCTGAAACGCAGACTGTCCTGCCTACGTGTCTCTTTTTTCTTGTTGAGTTCCCACTGAAGCTATTGCAGACGGGTAGAGGAGACCACTCCTGAAGTTGCCACCTCTGCTGTGGCAGGTACAGCAGCCCCAAAGGAGACACGCGAGGCAAGGAGGAGTAGGTGTCCCATGGGTGTTTCTCTGAGGCACAGCTTTCTTACGGAAAGTGCTTGGAGGCCAAGGAGAGATGTGCAACGCTTAACCTTCAACATCAGATCTTTTGGGCAGAGACTGAGCGGTGTCTTTAGCTGCTGCCTGTGTATCACCTGCAGCCCTATTTTGAGATGCCACATGCACAATGTCCCGTAGCCTGGTGGATCTCTGAGCTGCAAAGTGGGGAGAGTTCCCCTCCACAAATATCTGTTTTTTTCTCAATTTCTTGAGAGACTTCAGACCCTACATTGCGGTTTCCCTAGCCAGGCTCCCATTCTGCCCACTCAGCAAGCGGAGTGTGTGTTGGGCTATTCCAGCCCAGAGATTGCATTTTGGTTATAAGGAAGATGGGCAAAACTGGGATCTCGCTGTTTCAGATGACACAGCTGTGATTTGGACTTGTTGTGGGCTTTGAAGAGCATCTGAGGCTGCAGTGCCAGCCAAGCCTCGGGGCTCTAATGTAGGGCAGGGACGGTTGCTGCTGGTTTTTATGTGACCGACGCGCAGGGAAATCCTTGCACAGCTCTGGCTGGTACCACGGGCTGGAAACGCCGATTCCCCTGGCAAATCTCACTGGAACTGCTCACGGCAGCTGTCACTAGATGCTCTGCTCCAGGCAGTATCAGGCTGGATGGCAGAGCTAGGACTGAAGCTACAGCTACTGCACCAAGTCCTGCTGCTGCCACTGCCGGCGGTCGGTGTTAATGATTGAGCCGAGAAGTTGGCTACTGAGTAATGTCTTACGACCTGATTTGGGAACGTGTTTATATTCTAGAGCTGCACACAGCCATCTGTGTGCTTTTGGAGATCCCGTAAAGCATGTAATGCCTGTTGACATCCCTGGGAGAAGTCATTTTTGGGTCCATGAGATACAGCAGATGGTAAAAATGCAGAAGAAACTTGTGCAAAGAGGAGATGAGATTGCTGCTGTTACACATCGGCACGGTGGGGAGCAAGCGCAGGGAGGAGAAGAGCTAGCTAAGCTAAAGGGTTATGCTGGCTTGGGAACCAGCATTTATTCCATAAATGTGTTTATTCATTTTCTAATGAAATAAGAAAATGATTCTGGATGATGGGAGAGGTGGGAACTTGAAGCAGCCTTCCAGCAGGAGCAAGAGAGCAGACCAAACACTTTCAGGATGGAGCAGGGGCTCCGGCCATGTTTGCTCACAGAAAATGGACCTGCAGGTGCACAAACTTCTGCTCCATCATTTTCCTCATGTTCTGGTAGACAATAACGTCAGATAAACCAAAATGTCCATCACCTTGGGGTGCTTCAGCACCTGGATGGCCAGTGCAATCCCCACCATACATTGATCTCTTCTGTCCCGGTGCCTTGTGGTGGCTGGATGGGTTATGCCAACCCTCCTGTTTGCCCTGCAGTTCTCAGCCAGCTTCATGCCAGGTCTCCGGGGGTGGTGAGACTCGAGATGAGGCATCCAGCAAGCACTGGCTGAGTGAAGAGAGGGGAAGAGCTGTGGGGCCTGGCCCCCTCCCATCGCGACCACCGGATGGGGCACACGGGCTGTACTGGGCTCTAGCTGGCCATCAGCTCTGGAGACCTACACACTCCTCCCATGGCCTGCACACTGCATGTATCTCCATCGGTTATTTGTTTAAGACTTTCTTTTTGCTCCTTTAAAGATTATTTCTCCTAACATACAAAAAGCATGGGGGTGCTGAATTGCATTAATCTTGTGCACAAAGGTGGGTTTCGGCATTTGGCCCCACAGACCAATCTAATTTCCACTGGTATGAATCCAAAAATAAATTTCATGTCTGTGTTTTGATTATGCAAAATTTTCTCTAGTGTAAATGAGATCAGAGCTTGGCCTCCGTGTTACTGCAATGAGCCAAGCCTGCACGTCCAGTGCTGATGGGATTTTAGTTTTTTTCTTGTTTTTTCTTTCAGTCATTGAAAGCAGCCATCAAGCAAGGAGAAGTTTGGACATGGAGATAAAGACTTCTGGTGCCCTTGTGGACAGTGTGGAGCTGGTGACGATGCTGGCTGGGAGCAGGGAGCGGGCATCGCTGCCTGCCAGGCACGGTGCGGTGCCAGCGGCGAGTAGGGTCATGGAGCACGTTGGTCCCCCCACCGGTGGTGGGGATGTCACCCCACCAGGAGCAGGATCCCCGAACAGCCTGTCTGCTGGGACAGCGACCCGCCTGCCTGCCCACAGCTGTCCTCCCGGTGAGTTTTATTGATGCCAGAGTCCCCATTTGCCGTACCCAGCCCATGAACTGAGCGTAGCTGGTGGGTTAGGAAGTATTCCCACCTGCTGCTAGAAATTCAGATTTTTGGAAGAAATCCAGTCCCAGGAAAGCTGGGGTTTTTTTAACATTACAACGAAGGTGATTCTCGGGAGCTGCTGTTGTCGTTATTCACCACCCAGCAGCGCTCCAGAGAGTCCTGCCCATCCATGGAGCCTGGAGGCTGCGTGCGGAGTGGAGACCCCCGGCATCCCCATGCCTCCTCTCAGGAGGACCTGAACCCCATCACAAACCCAACCTAGATTATAAGTGCCTGAGTTAAAAATATCTGACCAGCTGTGTCATGATTTGTAGCTGAGGTCCTTACGTGGAAATCGTGCAAGTGAACACTTAACCTTTGGGCTTGTTCATAACCTTCACATTTGGTGGGACTGTGGTCATGAGTAAACCAGTGTGCTTTTTTAAGCATGCACTAAACCAAAACCTGTTTCCCACATCAGAAGGACAAGGCTGTGCTGCTTGTCCTGTCCCCACTTTATTTTTTATCTTAATATGCCCGGATGTAATAAGTGTCTTGCTGAGATATGAGCATAGAGGTTTTCTTTAATTTTTTAATTCCTCATTTTTTTTTCTGCTTAGGGACTGAAGTGTGGAGCTGGCATGCCCAGGCTGCCAGCTGCTAGCTGTCCTGATGTAACCTCCTTAGTGCCTTCTGCATTTTTAATGTTTTTTAAAAAAATCTGGGTTTCTTTTGCCATGTACAAATGAAGACAAATTTTGAAATAGCGATATTTTTTTGTGACAGAAACCCTCTGTTCCCAGCAATCCCTCTTGCCGTGTGCTCTGTGTTAAATAGAGGAAACTCGGGGGATGCAGCAGTGACCCTACCTATTGCATATAGTAGGGCTGGGTACCACCGCGGGTGATGCTGCTGCCGCCCCAGCCCAGACAAATTAACTTGTCCAGGGGGAACATGACCCTCTCTGTGTTGCTTTCCAGCCGCTGGAAGCCATCACCGTGCTGCAGGCAGCCGGCAGAGAGGCAAGAGGGCTTTGGCTTCTCCCAGCACCCCTCCATCTGCCGAGAAGACGCCGCTGGTTTTGGCAGCCGTCAGCACCGATTTGTCCGAGAGGATGCTGGGCGGGCACAGTGAGGCCCAGGATGTGGTGGGGTTTGACAACGCAACGAGGACAGTGCTGCTGCCTTCATCTGTGGAGACTCGTCGCCCGGGTGAGCCATCCTAGTTCAGCCTGGGAACAAGGTGGATGCTGTTCCCCAGGGAAACCGGGCATCGGTGAAGCCTGGCTTCCCTGCACTGCTAGAGCTTTGTGCGCTGGGTCCGGCCCTCCATCCTCACCATGTGCTCGGGGCGGTTTTCTGGCCTGCTTCATGCACAAAGATGGAGAGAAGGATCCGTGCGGCTTCTCTTGGCCTTGAAAATTATGAATTATTTGGTGCAGCTCCCAAACACAAAGTTGCTGTAGGCAGAGTAAAGACAAGGGGACCGTGGGCTGCGGGGGGAGGGTGACGGTGGAGGATGCTGGGTGGGCAGCTCAGCCCACCTCTGTGCTCTCATTTGCTTTCCCCCATTGCCTTGCAGGCACCGGCGGCCCCTCTCGACTGGCAAGAGGCTGGGTGGGCACGAAGCCGCCTGGCAGCCCCGCCATGGGCACTGCAGCCACTTCACCCAGCCCCTTGGGGAGCGGCGGGGGGATGCTGCAGCCCCTCCCCAGCACCCCCTTCCCTGGCTCTTCTGGAAAGTCCCAGTCCTCTCCCCAGGCTTCCAGTACCCAGACTGGTGCAAATCACATCATGCTACACACCAGGGGTGTCACCGGAGACTCCACAAGCCCTTCGCTCACAGCATCGCCTGCCACAGACAGCGCCTTTGAAGGTGAGCTTTGCTGGCCCACAAATTTATTTTATATCTTTAAAAAGCCTTTATATAGCTTTTGGTTTCTTGAAACAGAGAAGATGCTGTATTTTGCATGCGCTCTGGTTATTATTTGGATGGTTAGCTGACATTCCCTGCTGAAAGCAGGAAAAAGCAGTGGAAAAAATCACTTGGTCCAAAACCCTCCAACAATTTCCACTTAAAAAAAAAAAAAAAAAAGGATCTTTGGACCTTATCACCGTGTTTCCTGCAGGGTGGGCATCTGCAGCTGTGAAGTATCTTGGCTGGTTCAGTGCCAGCTGCAGAGCAAAGGCAAGGTCCCAGCCCTACCTGAGCCGTGTGTCCCACCTGAGCTGTGTTGGTAACCCACGCTCACGGCCATGATGGGTGGGTTTGCTCTCAGCTAGACAGGGCGAGATGCCTGTGCTTCAAACAGCCTGTACAGGACAACAAACTCGAGATCCCTGGGCTCCGCGGCTTCCCCTCACTTGCTTTGCAAGCAGCTAATTTTTGGAGCTCTCGAAAATGGAGACTTTGCCCCACTCCACATGAACTTGTTGAAAGCATTTTGTTCTCACGCTGACACATCCCTTCCCTCTGTCATGGCAGCTGCGGCTGCAGAAAACCCCAAGTCCGGTATCCGAAGGGCAGCGCCCGGCTCCGTGGCTCGGTCCCTGGCCTTGGCACCCTCCTCGGTGGCCCCAGCGTGGGATCGTTTCCCTGGGTCCTCCACAGAGCACCGGCTTGTCCCTTCTCACCCAGCTTCAGAAAGCACTGCCACAGGTGAGCTCGGTTAGTCTACGACTTGTTGTTTTACCCTATTTTGTGCTTCCTTAAGCGTTTTTCCTTGTGTGCCGTTAAGCCCTAGGATGTGTAGTGAGCTGCAGGCTCATATGGGAACGTGGCTGCACTCAGGTTTCCCCCCTTTGTTGTTTGATGCCGTGTTCAAGCTACAAAAAAATAACTAAGAGAGCCTGGGCCTGTTTCCACTAGTCTTAGAGCAAAGGTGGGATTTAAAGGCAAGTCCCCACAGTCCTTGTCCCGTGTGGTTTCCCGCTGGCCGAGCCGCCGTGGCTCTCATGAAGCCGTGCTGTCCTGGCAGTGAGCCCCGGGTTTTGTGCAAGGTCTTCCTGCGACGAAGGGATTCATGCCTTTCCAGAAGACCACTTTGTCCAGATTGAAAACTTCCTATGCTTAATATCTGCATGTGCGCTGTAAGCATCTGGGAAGAAAATGGATCCATCTGTTTATAATTTCGAATGTATAAATCCAGTTTTTTTTATTATGCCGTAGCCATTGGAAGCAGCTACCAGCCGTCCAACATCTCGGCCACGGAGAGGAGAGTTTCAGATTTCCCCACCACCAGCACCTCTGTTTCCACAACAGCCACCAAGGGCGGAGAGAGGACATTAAGGTCTCTGCCAGCCAGTACCAGGCTGGCCGGTGCAGCAGAGATTTCCACCTCTGGTACCGAAATCGCCAGCTCTTCAGACCAGACCCAGTCCCCTGGGATGTCTTTGGGAACCCAGGGTGGTGGTGGCAGAGGTGCCACAGACCCGTTACTCACAGGCTCACCGTCTGCTTTGGAAAGCGCTTCCACGAGTGAGTTTCGATAGCTAGCTGTATAACTCAGAACATTATTTAAAGACTCTTTATAAACAAAATACATCCTTTTTATTTTAAAGAAAGGAGGAATAATATTGTATTTGGCACATTCTGTACATTTAAAAACATTTCACAGAAATGAAAGTATGGATAAATATTATTCTTGTTGGAAGAGGAGGATAGATTTTCCTTGAAAACTTTCAGTTGAATTTTGCAAGCAACAACTTCATGAGTTCCTATGTAGAGACCATTTTTTCCCCTGTCTTAATGATTTCCCAGTATTAAATATTTCCGTACTGAAAATTCACACATACATTGTCTACAACGACTGATAGCAGGATGAAGCCTACCCAGCTGTTTTCATTCACAGCGTATACAGTTTTATATTTCTTTTCTCCTTTTTTTTAGCCTTTAGCAGCAATTATGAACCCCAGAGCATCCCTGCTGCAGAAGAGGCGACGCTGCACTCAGACGCCCACGGCGCTGACATGCCCAGCGTGGCAGCGGGGGCACCGGGCTCCCCCACAAACAGCCGCACATCCAGGGTGACAAGGGGTTCTGCCACCAGCACCGACCCCACCAGCTCTTTGCGGGGGACCCTCTCTTCCTTGGGGACTGGGACACACCATCCTAACAGCTCGCGGGAAGCCGCTGATCTCCCAGAGCCTTCCGAGGAGCCTTTGCTCACAAGCTCCCTCTCTGCCTCCCAAAGTACTTTCAGAGGTAAATTTGTTAGTCTGAAAGCTGGCTGCATTGGGGCTGGACAAGATTTCGCATCCCCGTGCTGTTTTTCGTTAGATATGGCCATCAGTCGCCATTGGATACATGGATATTTTTATTACTGGCTGCATCAGGGTGGCAAGGGGACTGGTGGGAGTGGATCTCAGCTTTTGGGTGAAAAAGTTAAAAACATCAGCATCCTTATTGCTAATGAAACTCCCATGCTGGGAAAAGCAGCCATCGGTTAGAAATAAGAGAATGCATTTTTTCCCTGCCAGAGACACATTTGCTGGGGATTTGCAGCCATCACCTGGTGCTGCGTCTGCCACGCAGGCTGGTCTGTAAGAGCGGTGACATTTTGGGACTCCCCACAGCCATGACAGTGCTGACTCACCCCGTGCCCTTGGAGTGGTCCCAGATAAACTCTACCCCACCTTTCACCATCTATTCACAATTAAGCCCATTGCTCTGTGAGTGCATCTCCTGCTCCTGGTGGGCTGGCGAAATAATGGCATTCCCAGCGCTGCGGTTTGGGAGAGCCCTGGGGCAGCACGGCTGCTAAATGTGGGGTAAATCAGGCTGGGTCGAACACCAGGCTGGGGCACTGAGGTGTTTCTGAGCATCTTATGGGTGAAGCTGTGTCCAGCCCTGTGTGCCCGGTGCTGTGGGGGGCTCGGCCCCATGGCCATGCCGTCAGCCGAGCACTGAGACAGCAGCTTGGTACTCTCAACTCACTAGAAAACCTAAACCAGGCCTGGTTTAGCTCATCCTCTAGATTTGGTTTGAAGTTAGAGCTGTATAGTCCTGATTTAAACAGGCTCAAAGGCAGCTTAAAAGCATAAATTGGGTATTGTGCGCAGCCTGCAGCTAAAAACCATGCGTTTAAGTTGAGATTTTCATGACTTTTTGTAAGCCGCATGTGCTTGAATGTAAGGGATTCACCTCTTCCCAGAGCAGCACCTTTTCCAGCTTGAGAGCTTGGTCTATTCAGTTTCTCAATGAACAGTATAGAAATATACGCTGTACAAACAATCCCTCAAATGTATAGCTCAATATGCATAAATCAAACCTGGTTTTATGGTATCTTAGGTGTCAGAAGCAGCCACCGACCAGTTAACAGCTCAACAACAGAGGAGAACCCCCTTGCTTCCTCTCCCACCGCCACTTTCATTTTAGCCACGGCCACCGGCAGCGGCGGGAGGGCCCCAGGGTCTGCCACAGGCACCAGCCGATGGGCAGCAGAAGGCTCCACCTCCAGTAGTGGCATGTACAGGGCCTCGGGCACGATCCGATCCTCATCCGCGTCTCCTGTGAGAGACACCTACGGAGTTCCTGGATCCAGAGAAATCACGGATTTCACTGAGCGGGTGGCAGACCCTTCACTAACACAGTCTCCTTCGGAAGATCCTTCCCTGGGTGAGCTCAAGTTAGGAGTGAAATATCATTTTTCTTGTAAGTAAAAAGTGGACTGTTACTGTATCTTACACTTGCCTGACTCTTCTCTGCTATGCAGGATATATTGTTTGGAAGGATGCAGTGTGCTTTTGTGTCTGAAATATCTCAGCTCTTGCTTGACCAAAAAATGTGGTTTGGGTTTTTTACAGAAAGGGCACATGTGTGGAAAGTTTCATTATGCCAAGAAAAATAATTAACTTTCAAATCACAATTCTTTTTTTACTATCTCCAGTTGCTATCTCCATTTTATAGGCAAGAGAACTAAGCAAGGATTAGATCGTGTCCCTGCAATTCCAGGGACCAGACTTCAATTCTTGCTCTCCGTCCTACCCCTTGAACCATGCTGCTTCCAGAAATCAAGCCAGCTCAACAAATTTAAGGCAGCTTTGAATGTTCTCTCTGAGGTCCTTCATGCTGCTGTTTGGTCTGCTGCAGTCCTGAAGGCGTCTGATCCCCCGATCCCATTTCTTCAGACTTCTCTAAAATCTTCACACTGATCAGCGTTGTGCCTTGTCTGAACTGATTTCCAGGCTTTTCTGGGTTGTTAGGGTATTTGTTTGTTCTAGCAGCATGGAGTGCGCTTAGGCATATAATGGTGAAATCAAGAGCACAGCATTAGTAGTTCAACAGTTTTTATGTAACAGCACTTTTCTTGGCATCAAACCATGTTTTTAGAAGACAAATTTCTGTAGGAAGGATTCACATCTTTGCAAATTTCCTATTTTCTCTGGATTGACATCTCATATTTTCTACTTGTGCATGTACTTGCTGCCTCCGGCTGCTACTAGAAGAAAGCTCGTCTATTTATTTGTGGTTTCACATGTGTAAAAATGTAAATTGTTTCTTTATCACATATTAGCTACTGGAAGCAGCCATGTGTCACTCAGCGTCCTGTCAACAGAGAGAACTGATTTCCCTACCACTAGTACCTCTGTTTCCACGACAGCCACCAAGGGTGGAGGGAGGACGTTAAGGTCTCTGCCAGCCAGCACCAGACTGGCCCAAACAACAGAGATTTCCACCACTGGTACCGAAAACATCAGCTCTCCAGACCAGGAGAGCTCTTTGGGAGCCCAGGGTGGTGGCGGCAGAGGTGCCACCATGTTGTCCACAGACCCGTTGCTGACAGGCTCACCATCTTCTTCGGAAAGTGCTTCCCCAGGTGAGCTCTGCCCATCCTCATGGGGCTTCTACCTGTAGACCTTAAACATCTGCTTTGTATGGAGGAGTGAGGGCATGCTAGAAGGTGCTGGAGAATGTCACTGGGCATTATGGAGGAAAACTTCAACTTCCAGAGAAAAATGCATTCGCTGTTTTTTGCATTTAGTCACCAGAAAAACCCAGCCTTACTGCAAGAGCAGCCTGGCCCCAAGTTTTGGTGTGTTTTCTGAGACAGCACAATTTCAAGACTGCCCCGTTGGCTGTGTTTATACAAACAGGAGGCAACACCAGTCATTCCTGACTCCTGCCCTGGGATGCAAGCGCAGTATCTACTGATCCCATAAAAGCCTGCCATGCCTTGTTTCGAGTATCCGTGCCGCTGTATCCCCACCTTGCTCACCACGGGTGCGTGATGCCCGCAGCTGGGCTGCGGCACTGGGAGCAGGGTGGAGGAGAAGCAAATCCAACAGCGCTCCCGTGACTTGTTCCTAGTGCCCTCTGCAGGGTGTCCTCCTGTGAGCAGTCCCTCCTTGCACAAGAAAGCCTTGCTTCTTCAGTTAGCATTTTCTCCAGGTTTGGATCATCTGCCACGTCCTATCTGTGCTGTCAGCCTAAGGGTGGTGATGGAAGAGAGCATGCCCACCTGCTTATAGCTTAGGGTGTATAAATCCATTTTCCTTTGCCCTTTCTCAGCAGAAGGGACCTCAGCTACGGGAGGACGCCTGCCCAACGCCCCTCGCACCAGTACGCCCAGCTCAGCGATAGCCACCAGCGGTGGGGAGAGGAGCACAGTGCCCGTGTCAGACGCCCACGCAGCACCCAGCAGGGCAGGGAGCTCCCCTCCCGCTCCGCCCTGCGCCAGCTCCGTGGACATGGTCCTTCTGCTGTCCTCCTCGACAAGCGAGCCTGCGAGGCAGAGCGATGTTTCGCAGAGTGGTGCAGGACTCGGTGAGCTTCCAACGAAGCCGGCGCCTGCGTTTTCTCCCAGCATTTCAGTGCCTTCGCCTTCACCAAGTGCTTCAGGTGGGTCTTGTGGTTTCCCGGTTTGCTGTGGAGGACATCACCCCTCCTCGCCCCAGTCCCAAGCTCTCACCCTCCCTTTTCTAGCTTTAAACTAGATTTGCCTTTTTAGTAAGCCTGGTTTCTAGTGAAGGGCGTCTGAGCACTGCATGGTTGGTGGGTTATTCACCACATGGTACTTGGGGCAGTGCTTCTCCCGTCGGGAACCAGCCAGCCAGGCAGCTCTTCTGGGCCGCATGTGAAGGCTGCTATGGAGCCTAGACCTCAGCCCTCCAACTGGGAGAGCCTGGCACGAGATGTGGCAAGGGATCGGTAGATCTTTCGCCGTCCCTTATATCCCAGTTATCGTGTGTTTCAGCCTCAGCTCTGCTGCCAGGCTCCCAACAGAGCTGGTTTGAAACCCACTGATCCACCGAAGGGAATTTTCTGCAGGACGTTCAAGACCAGGTCCTACTTCCCTGCCACTGTTCTCCTTCAGAAATGCCATGCACTCCAATCTGTTTTATCTTTCTGGTATAAAGGGGAAAAGTACAGATTGCCTGGGAACCCCACTCAGCAAATAAGTGATGTTGATCACCAAGTGCCACCTCTGCTGTGGGGATCGAAATACTCAGATTTTAGTCCCTGTAGAAACCTCAAAGGTATTATCAATATACAAAACATATATTTATATATATATCCATGTATATCTTTTCTTTGCAAATCCAGAGAGAGGAAGAAGAGTTTCTGGTGCTCCTACTGAGACCACATACATCTCGACCACACTCTCCAGCCACAAGGAGGGGACATCTCAGGCTGCAGCTAACCATGGCACGTGGAGCACAGCAGCAGAAAGCCCCACGTCTCACCCAGCCACAGACGGGGAGCCCCGCACCGACCCCTTCCCATCCTCCACCACATGGCCTGGAGTGGGACACGTCTCCTCCAGCCAAGCAGGGTACCCAGAGCCCAAGGTCACCCGTTCATCCAGGGTCTCCACCTACTTCTCAGCCGCTGGTGAACCTTCCAGTGAGTTTTTCTGAACTCCGGGATGGCATTTGAATTAGGAAGAAACCCACTGCCTCTCCCTTCCCCTCTTCCATGGGGTTGATATGACCACCAACACGTGTCAGAGCTGTTGCAGGTATCATGGGCAGGATTTATAAGCAGTGGTGATTCTGCTCCTTGGTGTTGTATATCTGCAGCTGATGATGCTTAACAAAAATGTCTCAGGAATGAGATGTGTAGCTTTCTGCTGTAGGACACATCTACTACCTGCCTGGGTTGGGGTGATAATTATAAATAACATAGATATGCCATTGTGACTGTAATGGTACCAATTGTCCTGTATTTGGACAGTCCTGTTTCTTTGGAGTAGGCTTTGTGTGTTAAATCCACATTCAAAGTGATAGATGTGCAAGACCTACTTAATCTGTATTTAATCTGTGTTTACCTGTGCAATTTTATTAATCTGCATTTCCAAATAGAATTATTGTAAAAGTCACAAGTGCTCTCCGCTCTGAGATGATAAAATCAGCTGCCTGTTTTTCAATCCTATTCCAGCCACGGGCAGCAGCCATCACTCCCTAAGCAGCTCGAGCGCCAGGGAAAGGATATCCAGCTCCATCACTGATCCTGCATACAGTTCATCCACGTCTGCTGGCGGTGGAGAAAGGACGCTGCACTCGGTGATGGATGGCACGCCGGCCGGTGGTACGGAGAGCTCCGCTTCCTATGCCGAAACCACCAGCTCTCCAGGGCCGGCTCAGCTGGCATCAGTGGAGCAGAGCCGGACAGCCAACGCCTCCACCAGCAGTGGGGGCTTCGCAGGCTTTGCGACGGAGACGCTCTTCACACATTCTTCCAAGATACCTACTTACTCCTCTTTCCAAAACGATCTCACAAGTTAGTGTCTCCCGGTGTACATTTTGGGAGGGGGAAGTTCACATTGTCCTGCATTTATTTATGTTGTATACAAAGTTCTCGGTCTTTAGTACGTGCAGTGCCACCTGTGGGTTCACTCAGGGAGATGTTTTCATCAAAGGTCTCAAAGCCAGACCCCACCTAGCTGGGGAATCATTCCAGAAGTGAAGCCATGAACCCGAGCAGGGAAACTCTTCTGTTTTGATGGCTGCGTTATTTTTTTGCATCCTAACTGGTTTCTTTTGGGTGATGCTTTCGGAAATGTTTCATGATGACCTAAGTCAATTCTAGAATTAAATCAAATTATCAATACCCTATTTTTTATTTTTCGAGATTGATGAACTTAGCTGTATGTTCTGAAATTCGTATTAGAAGATTGACTGCACCTTTTATGCTAAATAATCTGATTTTTTTGCAGGCTGATGTGCTACTCATTTAGGATTTCCTGACTGCAAAGTTTTCAATCAATGAGTTCATGATAAGCTGCAAATTAACATAATGTAATAATTTCATCCTGCAGAGGCATGAAGTTCACTGTGTCTAAAAACAAATCGACTGAAGAAGATGGATATTCTTTAGTTGGGAATGGAGGGTGAGAGGGAGAGGATATGAGTTTCATAAATTCTGAGTGATAAAGGGAACAGATGGTTTTTCCTGCTTAGCTTGCCACAAAACATCATGGAACGATAAGTGCTCAATCACATTAGAAAAGGCATACTGGAAGAACGGTGTTTTAGAAAACTACATGTTTCACGGGAGCCTTGTGTCTGTCCGAGTTCATCATTTTAGAGTCAATTAAGGAGTGCAGAAGACTCCTAATTCAATACCTATGCTTGGATGGTGCTCTAAATTTTTAGAAGAACATGGGCCAGTTCACTGACAAGAACATTTTATGTATTTAGCAAGTGATTTTAATGTGACATCAAAACACTTTCATATTACTCTGTCTTTCTAATATATTTTGTCCTTTTACTCCAGGCTTTTCAAGTAGCCACCAGCCAGCCAGTAGCATTGATGCTGAGAAAAGGACCTCGGTTTCTCATACGGACGGCACATACATTTCAACCACATATACCAGAGGAGGAGAAAGGACCCTCCTGTCTATCTCAAATAGCAGCACCTCTGCTGACTCCTCAGAAAGTTCCACCTTTTTTTCTGAAATTTCCAGCCCTTCTGATTCATCAAAATCTTCCGTGGCGCAGGACAGGAGGAGCAACGTATCCAGCGATGGCAGTTTTGTTGAACCATCTACAGAGCCATTGCTGGTACACTCTTCCAAACCGTTGACTTCTGCTTCTGCAGGCAGCGTACAAAATACAACTCTTTTCAACACTGACTCTGAGCTCTTGACCACTGGTAGACCATCTCTAACTTCATCAGCATTTCCAGCCTCTTCCTCACTGTCATCACTGCATCACTTGCTGTCATCAACACCACCACCAACTTATCTGTTTACATCATCAGAATCATCTGAGCCACTCTCATCCTCTGTGATGGCATCTTCCCCCCCTCTGCAGGCTTTGTCGTCCTCCTTGCCCACTTCCTCATTGCTTTCCCCATCTTATTCATTAGCATCTTTATTGCCTCTGTTTTCGTCACCATCATCCGTCTCGCAGTCCAACGACAGTGAACAAGCAAGCACCTCTGTAGCTACGACTGTGGTCAGGAGGGTGCCCTCCACAGCCGCCGTGGCTGGGAGCTCTCCCAGAGGTTCCAACAAGCACAATGTCACGCACCAGCCCCAAAACAGCACCGCCTTCACCTCCACTGGGTCTCCTCTCCCTACAGCGCCCACAGAGCAGCTCGGTGGACACATCGTGTCCGCGTCCGTTCCCGCGACAGTAACGGAGACCGCCTTGCCGAGAGCCGCCACTGCCCAGGGGGGCACCTTTGGGAAGGCAACGCCGCTGCTCACCACGGCCAGCGATGCTCCACGGGCTGGGCCGACGGATGCACCCCTTAGTCCCTCACCAAGTGCAACAAACCACAGCGTCATCGTCCCTCCGGTAGCACTGACCACGGTGAATCCTCCTGTGCTGACAACACCGGCCAGTCGCCAGCCAACCCCGGGTGATGCTAGCACCATGAAAGCCCACAGAGCTCAAACGCCAGCTGCCACTAAGCACGTGTATACCACTGGTGAAAGCACAGAAGCTGTGGATCCTACCACTGCAAGGCCTGGTAAAGTCACCGAGGAAAGCATACCTGTTACGAGTCCTTCTGAAGTCCCTCCAACCAGCAAGACCACTGTAAGCTTTGCGACTACTTTGGCTGCTACCAAATCAACCACTGTTCCTCCACTGAGTAGCACAGCCGGGCTGAGGATGTCGTCTCCGGCAACAGGTAACATGTCTAATGCTGCTCATCAGTGGTGGAGCCAGGGACAAGGGCGCTAGGAACACCTGGGTGCCACTTTAAGGGTCTTTGGAGGGTTATATATGTATGTATGACAAGTCTGTGGTCAGCAGCGTTTGAGGAGAAGAACTCGGTCTCCATGTTGGTATTTTTACGCTAAGGGTTTATCAATCAAGCTGAACAGCTGGAAAAGGGTGAGCATTTTGGTGAACACTTCTGATAGAAACATTAAGCTGAAATTTGAGAATTTTAAGAAAAGAAAGATGACTGGCCTTCCAGGCAAGCATAGGATACATTTTATATTTGTTGAACAGTTGACAATATAAATCAATATTGATCAATATCTATCTTATTCATGAGAAAAGGCTGTTGGCCAGCACTTGGTATTTGTGTTGGAACTTCTGTTATAATGACCTATGTTTTTTTTCTCCCCACCTCACTAAATAATCTCCTACTCAAGGGCCTGTTGCTTTTCCTGGTAGGCTATGTGCTGTAGCTTTCCTGAGTGTGTTGTCACAATCATTTATTACCGCTGCCAGGCTCCATATCTTCTCACGTAAATACATTGACCAAAGTTTTATATGAATGGAAATTGACTGTGTGTTTAAAGTTCAGGAGCCTTGCCCTCGTGCCACTGTGGGATATTGTGTGTGCTAATTGCATTAATCTTGGTGAAATACTGGCAATAGTATATATTTCACCCAGTAATTAAGTATTTAAAGGTTATTTCTCAGGCTGATTGGCTTTAATTATAGCTATGGCTTCATGCAAAAAAATTCACTGTAGGGGAATGGATTTTTTTTTAACTGAAAAATTAAGGTAACATATCCCTTTTACCAACTGATTCACGCTTTCGCCAAGTTACTCTTTCCTTTAAATACCAAGTTTTATTGTTTACCAGAAGCAAAAGATCCCTCTGCTGCCTTGGACATGGTGCTTTGTACGTGGGCACTCAATGCCGTGAGAGAAGAAGCTGCCCTTGTCCCCAGTGTACACTGAAGGAAGGCAAAGTGAAAGCCAATGTTTTAAAATATGCCCACTCATTTCTGGCTGCTTAGATCAGCAAAATCTCCTTCTCGCTGATGCTGAGGTAGCTGTGCCAGGCTAGTCGAGACATGGAGATTGCGTCAAATGGTGTGTGTCCTGACGCAGAGGTCGGCTCAGGACTGGTCTGCAGGGCCTGCATGATGCCACAGGGTATCACAGCACTGCCAGAAATACACACCCGGGTTTGGCTCTTGTGCTTTTTGCTTTAACCACAAAGCCCATCCTTCCTGCCTCTGCTGCAGTGCTTGGCAGCAGCCGCAAAACAGGTACGAGCGGTGTGTAAGCTGTCTTGCTTGCCTTGTAGCGCTTTGTCGCCGACAAGTCCACAGCCCTGCCTATGGTCTGCCCTTGCACACATGTGTGACATGCATATGTGCTCGTGTGAGTCAGACACACAGCAAGAGGATCATTTTTGACCAGGACATGGGTTTTTTTTCAAAGGGAAGTATTGGATATCTTCTCCAGAATTTGCAGTTTGACTTGGCCAATCTACGAAGCATCTGAGACTACAGTCATTAATGCCCTGACACTCCGTATTTCACAGTTGGTGTCTGCTTCCCAGGCCCTTGGTCACCCAGCGGGAAGTGCATTATGAGCGCTGGCACAGACAGGTACCGCTGCTGTGACCATCCCCAGCCTGGCACGGAGGAGGCTGCAGTCCCAGTAAAGGAGGGAAGGGCAGCCAGGTGTGCCTCCACCATCACTGGGTAACCTACAGACTGCATCAGTGCTCAAGCACTATCTTTGGATCACGGAAGCAAGGCTTGGATGAAAAGGGCAGGAGTTTGGTGAAGGAGCCTGTGCTCCTGTGTCTAGCTCTGTCTGTCGAGGTCCCTTCTTCGGTCTCTCCATCCATAACCGTAGGGTTGTTTGTCTTTGAAAAGCACCCTGAGATCTGCACATAAGCAGTGCTGCAGACAAGCTGGGTGTTCATATTAACATGGATCAACACTGGATCCCAAGGGCTTTTGAATGAATATTCACAAGAAAGTGGTTTGTATTTATTCTTTCAGCTCCAACGGAATTGAGATAATTATAAATTATAAATATTGAGAAAATAATTAAGAACACACTAAATAGTAAGTGCAAATGATGCAATGAAGCATCTGATAACGCTCAGGGGGTCACAGAAGAGGAACCAAGCTGATCTTTTTTAGCCCAACAGTTGATGATTTTTGTGATTCTGTAACTCTAGCCTGGGTTTTTTTCTGCTTTTGTAGATGTGGATAAATGTCTTTCCAACCCTTGTCCTGCGCTGGCCACCTGCAACAACACCCGTGGCTCCTATATCTGTCAGTGTCCTCTTGGATATGAGCTGGAAAAAGGAAAGTGCAATTTAGGTAAGAAAACAAAAGTGAAAAACCAGGGGAGAAAAAGATGGAAATAATTATCTGTAATCTTCTAAAATAAATTAACCTAGGCTCGGACTACTTCGGGAGCTTTATGTTCCTCCCAACCACCACCTTTAACAAGAGCCTTTTACTGTTTATACAAGTGCAGTGTCTAATGCCTGTCGTGTTGGGCTGCCGTGGGGAGCAGGCACAGTGATAGCTGAGGGTTTCTTAAAAACACAGCCACAGAGAGGGGGGCTCAGGCTTGTTGGTAAGGACAGATGTGCCCCTTCTGTTCCGAATGTGTTTTACAGCTCCCCAAAAGTGTTCGGCAGCTTATCGTAGCTCCCAGCCCTGCAAACCCGGGCGACGGTGCTTGACGTGGGAGAAGTGAGTGGGGCTATTGTGTAACCTGGCTTCAGCGGGATCAGCCATGTGCAGAAAATTAAGCAGCCGTGAAAGTCTTTGTAAGATCAAGGTCTTGTTTCGTACCTTTAGCATTTTTCATGCAGCACAGTTATTAGTTGGAACTCAGGTTCTGACCCCTTCCTTTCTATTAGAGGACTCTCAATCTCAAGGACTTACAATGTCCCATTGTAAAGGGGAATTTGTTTTGCTACAGTTTCTTCTGACCCTTAATCAGTGAGGATTAGAAGCATGGAAATTTTGCTAAGGAAACATGGGTGAGGTGTCCCTGAAGGGTGTTTTGAAACATTTCTTCAAGTTGGAATGTGTCAGCTTCTAATTTAGAGAGTTGTTTTGATTATGCATTGAACTGGGATACGGGCAGCTTATATAAATACTGTGAAGGTGATTCTCATCTTATTTTTACCCAGAGTTGTTACATTAGAACTGTCTGGTATAAAATCTGTGGTGAAGATAGGCTCTGTGGATGGGAAAAAATGGGAAAGAATTGGAGGCTTTATAATGTTATCTGCAACTGTATTTGTTTTTCTGGCAGAACATAAAACTGGAGCTCTGAGTTCTCATTTCCACCGAGTATCTCATGACACTTAATACAAGATTTAGGGATATTATCTCTCTGAGTCTGGACAACTCGGATTATTGCATTCTGCTGCCATGAATCAAATATGAATCTAAGCACGGAAAAATGCATCTTTTGGACCTCTTTTCAAATGTCATCGCTCATTCTGTCCAACAATTTGAAAAATGAAAATGTCCTTTCTACAGTGCTTTATTTTGACTTGCTGATTTGCTTTCTTTCCGTTGCAGGGAGGGGTAAGAGATTTGACACGTTTACCCCAAATTATTATAAATAGCTTTGGTACCTGGAACTGTCTTGTAACTAAGTTTACCCAGCTCTCTCTGTGTTCAGGGGTCCTTTTAAATTAGTCTGTGTTTCTATATGAAATGTGTGAACACTGCGGTGAAATGCTGGCTGTTCAGCAGCATTGAGCGCTGGAATTTGACTGGGGCTGTAGGAACATTGCAGCAACCCTTGGGAAAAAATGTGCAGGCTGGGACTTTGCTTTACTGAGGCAGTGACTCTCAGATGCGAGTTTTCTGTTCGCTGCATGAAGGCATTTTCCATGCAGACAGTTTCTCAGGTAAGGCAGATGAAACCACAGCTACACATGGCACAGAGACATATGTTCTGAGTAACTTGTCTTATTCTCCTTTTTAGTAAGAATATTTATCGGCCAGGTCCCCCTGAAACTTAATATTACCCATGGGAAGTACGCAGAGCTCGTCCACGTCGAGGGTGAAATCCTGTCAATGGTGAGTGTCATTGCCAAGACTTTGGCAATGCTGATGGGACAGGTCCCCTTCGCTCCTCTTACGGTTGTCATGGGAAGCCACAAGACTCTGTAGCATGGATCTAGCCTTTTTAATCATTGAACCATCCTGGTCTGGTGTAAGTAGGACTGGTGAGATGTACACTTTTAAATCCCAGCACGCTTCTCTCCCCTGCCCTGCCCTCCCCTGGCTGTCAAGACAGCAGCAGAGGGATCTGGCTCCTATGGGTCTTAAGACAGCACATTTGCCCAGAAAATCCTGAAGCCTTTTTCATGAAGTGGCGTATCTGGGTTCACGCTTCTATAGCCTCCATCCTTTCCTAGTGTCTTCTGGCTGCATCACCTTTTCCAGACCTCAAAAGGGCATTAGTGCTCCTCCAATGTCAAACATTAAAACAGTAACTCTGGGCTTCACCGTTCATCAGTAAATCTCACAGGTGCTGGGGTGGGTTGGACTGCAGCTGGTGCCACCTTGCTCTTAGCCAACCCCCATGGGATGAAGCACAGCCACAGCACCCACCTAAACATACCTTCCTTCTGGTGGAGTTTCCCAGCCATGCTATCGCGACCCTGTGGCTCTCGGTCAGTTGAGAGCAAGCGCTGGCTGAGCTGGTGGCTTCCCTATATGCTGCACCATCAGCTGCTCCAAAAAGACCCCTGGGCTGGGGATAGGTACATCTCTATGCATTTTTTAGCAAGATCACTGCATGCATGAGTTTGTCCTGTTAGCAGTTCCTGGGCTGGCTGCTGTTCATCCCAACTCTTTTTGGAGTAGGTGATTTGGAGATGCTGCCAAAGGAGGGGGGAGCTGCAGTGAGTCGCCTTGATGCTGCCTGCACGGCTTGTGCTGAGGAGCGAACACAAACAACGGCGCGGATCCAGGGGAGGGAAGCTCCTTGGAAGATGTGCAGTCTCCAAGGGTGCCGCTTTGAGCTCGGCCTCGCGCGGGGCTCTGTCCCCACTGGCTTCTGGCTCATCCTTGGCCTTTGCAGTCATTGCACAGTGGGGCCCCAGGCAGATGCTCATGTCAAAATCCCCAGGTCATTCCTGTCCAAGGCTGTGTGATGGTGACTTTGGCCGTCCCTTGCTAGCAACAGGACAGCACATCTTTCTTATCCAGCAGATGAACTGCTGGGATGCTCAGCACCCCCTCAGCCTCAGCAGGCAGCTCTGGCAAATGCAGAGGATGGTGTTGGTGACCCCTGAGGGACGTCCCGTGCTGCATCCCACCAGGCTGCCTCCCTCCATCATCTCCCAGAACACTAACAGCTGCTCTCTCCTTCCTTGCAGCTCAATGCATCACTGTCGAGCTTGCCAGGGTATCACCACTCCACCGTTAAGGCGACCAGGTAAGGCTATAAGGCTACCAGGGGAAGTATGAGAAACTCGATTGTTCGGGATGTTCAACTTGAGATCCATGTTCTCCATTTTGAGTCAGTGCTGGATTTGATTCAATCCGGCCCAGTGGCAGCACAGGGCATGGGGAATGCCTGACCACCTTGCCCGGCTCTCCTGGTACCCTCCTCGGGGCCTGAGCAGCCTGGGGACGGGCTTGTGAGCTGACAAAAGGAGGGATTTATGGCTGGTTTCAAAGTGAGCTACCAGCACCCCTTCCAACCCCAAATTTACCTCTCTGTGTAAGCTTGTCTTGTTTTTAAGGTCTGTTACAATGCATGGCTCTTTCAGTATGTATGTAATATTGTGTCTGTGATAAGCATTGCTTGCATTAATAAGAGTCTTATGTATAAGGTGCTAATGATGACATCAGACTGACCCGTGGTACTCAGGGCTGTTTTGTTTTGTTTTCTGTTAGGGATGCAAATTTTGTGCATGTTTCAGTGCAATCCACGTTTTCTTTAGCATCCAACGTGACTTTCTACGACATTGTCAGCAGTGTGAAAAGCTACATTCGAGCTTGCAAATCCCCCACCGAGGCCTGCCAATTCATCTCCAGCCTGAAACCACTCCACAGAGGTAAATATCTGGAGGGACTCTGATGAGAGGGGAAAGGGATGTTTTATTTGGCTTCTTTTATAACAGGGGGAGAAAGATTTTGGCGTTTGGAAAAGCCCCTCTGAATCTTTTTTATCTTATTTAAATGGCAGTCATCTTAAGAGCCTCGCAGTACAAAAGGATGCAGATATCAAGACTTATCTTCACCACATGTGTGAGAAATCTGCCTCTCTGTGAAAACGTTGCACAGCACAGGATTAGAGGCATTGTAGGGCAGCCTTTCATCTCTGGGATGTGACACCGGGCCCCGGCCAGATCAAAAAACCATAAGTCTTAATTCCACCCGCATGGTCGGGGAAACCGCATGAAAGCCAAGAGACAAAACCCCCTGGTGAAGTCGATCTGAGCCGCTGGAGGCTACGTGGGGACCTGCGCTCTCCTGCCTGCCCAATGTCAGTGTTGCAGGGTGTAAAAATGGTTCACAATTAAAAGCTTTTGATTTCTGTACCGATCTACTACCTGCCGAAGGGGAACGTGGTTGTGGCACAGAGAGATCTGGAGAAGCACATCAGTGTTGTGCAGGACCTTCTCCAGGTGGGCCCTAAGGGTGGTGGTGGCCCCGTGCCCTGCACCTCCCAGTCCTCCCTTTCCAAGGGAGCGACAGAGGAGATTTGGCCATGAGAGGTGCCTGCAGGATGCGGGGAGTGAACACCTTCGAAAGATGGGCTCCTGCAGGGAGACTTCTGCACGTGGAGCTCTGTGACTTTGGGGTTCGAGGCTTTGAGGTTTGGCTTTGAGGATGAAGGGCGGCAGTGCTTAGCCTGGATGTAGTGGGAAACCCCTCGGATCGTTTTGGCAAAGTATGCTTGAAGATGAGAAATTTAGTATGTGCTTTTATTTTAATGTGCAATATTTTAAAGCCACACTCCACCATGGATTGCATTAAATTATTTTGGTAGACCCACTCAGATTATATCTAGCCATTACATCTGATACAGTGCTTCTGGTAAAGTCTACTTCTGACTTGAAATGAGCAGAATAAGAAACAAATTGTGTGCTTGTGTAAGTACTTAATGAAAAGATGTCAGATAAAAAAAAAAAAGATGATGCATCTAACAGGCAGAGGTTTATAAAAGGTCAGTGCCAAATGAGTGACATATTTTCCATAAAATCCTATTTCTCATTAATATTTTTTCATTTGTTTATTCCATTTAGTCTGATCTCCCAGTCAAAAATGTAGATATGGTGACACAATTATCATAATTTACCCACAGTTTTGCTGAATACTCATTGTAACAAATCTGACTTTATAAAGTAAGACACTGCTCCAAAGTAACGTAAATGAAAGGACAAATTCTTTGTTTGAAAAATTAAGAAATCCAGTGCTTAGTACTGAAGTGGGAAAAAAATTGGTTTCGGCTTAGCAAAATGTTTTGCTTGCTATAAACTTAAAAATTGATTTGTTGAACTGTCTCAGGGGGTGAATGTGTTTCAGCTTGAGCCAAACCAAGTTTTTCTTTTTCATTTCTCCTTCTGCCTCCGAGCTGAAGCATTTATTATTTGCCACCTCTATTTGCCTGTACAAATGACGGTAGATACATAAGAAATGCTGACATTGTGTAATGTTGACTGTCTCCTAATGGAACAAATATTATTTAAAAAAAAAAGAAAAGAGATTAAAGCAGCACATGAGCTGAATGTGATGCCTGGGGAAAGCAAATGTGCGTAACGGTGGGTTCAGAGAGAACTGGGCTGATATTGGCTGCCTCTTCCCAACAGTTGGCAGCTTGTGCAAGCAGAAAGACCCCGAATGCGACAAGGAAACTTCTGAATGCACCGACTTCGATGGAGTCGCGCTCTGCCAGTGCAAAAGTGGGTACTTCAAATACAACAAGATGGACCACTCCTGCAGAGGTATTGCTCTTTATGTGGCATATGTTGCCTGAATTTTGCTTAAACCTTTTGTTCCAGTGGAAATGAGTGTGTGTGTGTATCTCGGTGCATGTAAGAAGCTCAATATTATGAATAAATATTAGCAGCTCCAGTTTCTTTTATTTAGTTAGGGGACTTTTCGGCAGACGCTGAAGATACAGTCTCTCTCTAGGAATAATATTATCTCTTTCTGGAGCACACTGTGAGTCACAGTGATTGAGAAGAAGCAGAAAGGGGCCCGACTGCTTTGGGCTCCAGTTCAGTGGCACAGAGCAGAGATGACGTGCGTCTCTGCCTGTTTTGATTTTTGTCTGAACTCTCAGCGAACTTAGGAGAATTGCTTTAAACTCACAAGCTTATATTAATACATCATCAATATTTTTAAAATAAGTATCTGAAAATGATCATGAATTTATTTTTCAGCTGGGTTCCTAATAGAGATTTTAAGCTTAAGGGTTATATTATTATTTTTTAGCGACTCCTCAGATCGTGAAATAAGTTTTTGCTACATTTTAAACAAGGTCTTTGTCTGCATGCCAGTGGTCAAAATGACTTCTGTAGGATCAGGGTGTCCACTCCCTAGTTCCAGTGGTTGTTACAGGGCTTCTTAAGAAAGGCAGTTTTCTGATGACATATCAATAAGAATTGCAGTGGTGTTTATCTATTGCTTCTGGCAGTGTCTGCTGGGTTGCTGTTGAAATAGGAGGAGATGCTTTGTCGTTTCCAAATCCAATCAGAGAGTGAGAAAAATATGCTCGGAAATAACTCCTGTTCTGCAGGCTCTGGGATGGACATCTTGGAGATGGGCATCTCTGGGTCCCAGGTCATGGTCATGGCTCCAGGCAAAACCTTTCTCCTTTGTGTTTTCCTTCCATCCCTTCATCTTGTATGTTGGGGGAGGGACTTCTATTAGGAAATACTGACTATCTCCATTGTCCCTTGAAAGGCAGAGAAGGGCTTATGTAGTGAGTGGGGAGCTGAGCTGAAATCTGGGAGGCTTTTGCCCAATTCTTGCATCATCATCAACGGTGAGGACCAGGGCAAGTTACTCCATTTTTCTTGTCCATGTCTCTTGCCAAGCAGTGTTGTGAAGATAAATACCTGAAAGGCTGTGAGACACTCTGATGTGATGGTTGCAGAGGGATAAGAGATCTAACAACTTGTACGTGTGGTTACTCCCTACTTACAAGTCTTGTTCGCCACGCAAAATATAAAAAATCCTATCTGCACACAGTGAGGCCTCAATTCCACCATCAGCTCACTGCCGTCAGTAGGAAACATCTTATTGACCATCTTGAGAGTGTCTGAGGGACAGGGTTGATGCAGGATTTAGGCTGCAGTGTAGCGGCATGAGGGTAGCAATGACTGCATGGTGCCACGCTCTGGCAAGATAACAGATTTTCAGCATCACTTTGTTCCCATCTGGGTAAGCCAGGTGGTTGGGATTTTTAAAGGCTTTTTCAAAAGCCAAGCTATGGCCCTCATTTGGTATTTAGGGCTGTTTTCTAAATATAGCATACAATATGCCAGCCTCTTTGAAAATCTCTGCCCTCTTAGTGACTAAACAGGAACCGAGGTCTCCTGAGCATCCGACCCTCATTGTGGGTCACGAAAATGTAGCACGGTAACTCCAATTACAGCATTTGCAAAGAGGGAAATGGCTATTGTGCTGCCCTGTCCGGTCTCCCCCGTGGGAAGGCGGGTGAGGCTGGGAGAGCAGCTGGGGCACAGGGGATCAGCCACCTCAAGCCCCAGGGATTGTTCTGTCCTGCCCTGCAGCGTGCGTCCCCTGGGCCATGCGCGTAAAAGCATCCCCTGGACCAAGGAAGGGTTGGGTCTCTGAGCCACAGGAGTTTTGACATGTTTGCTGTGATACCTCTCGGTGTGCAGTTCCGTCATCTCTGGGTCGTTGCTGGTTTTCAGTCTTCCTTGTATCTTCAGGGCTGTTTTAGAAACAGGGCAACAAATCCAATGTGCCAGCTTTTCAAGGGCATGCTATTTTTAATAGTACAGAGCATTTCTGGAGCTAAGCAAGGAGCAACAAAGCAGGTTTCCAAAGAGACCACTGAATCTCTTTCATGAAGGCAAAGGCAAAGGAATCCCAAGTAGAAAAGCACAACTGGATAGCTTTGCTTGGCCCCTGACACTTAAGCCTTTCCTCTGTTCCCTGCTCATGTTTGAAAGCTTGCCGAGTGAGTGTGACAGCGCGAGCTCTCCTGGGAGCATGTTCAAAGGAGCAGGAAAGATGCCAGAGGAGAAAGCAAAGTGTCAGGAAAAGGCAGGGTGAGGAGAGGAAAAGGCATAAGCACCGAGTGTTTAAGTAAGACAGAGATGCATGTTTAGGACCTTGCTTTTCCTCTTTACTGCCCCCATAGCCTCCAGCCCTGAGAGCTGTGTGCTAGTGGGGTCCCAGGGCTGCTTCTGCCCAAGGCACGGCTCCAGCTTTGAGACCACTCAAGGTCTATGTGCCCTACGTACCTTATCGGGCTAGGGCTGAGGGGTGAGATTAGGCTGGGCTCCAGGATCTGCCTGAAAGCTCCTCCAGGCCTTCCCAACACACAAGCGGCAGGCTGGGGCTGGGGTACATGGAGCTGCTGCACTCGTTAGAGGAGGCAACTCCAGCGAGCTGTCGAGGTGATGCCTCCACCCCCTTCAGTGCAGGTTTTGTTATTGCCTGATCTTGTGTCTTGCTTTGGTAGAACATTTGCTCCGTAATGTTTTCGGTCTGCTTTTGTTAGTGAGTGAGATTCCAGACCCCATCCAGTCTCATTTTGCTGGTACCTCGGTGTTATGAATGAGCCAGGCAAGGATCCTTTCAGATTTACTACTCTTGCCCTGGCTGTTTGTTGACTGAGGCTCTTAACTCTTGTCCAGTTACCTCTTGTCTCTTCCTTGACTTCAAAGAAACCATCTTAGAGAGAGAAAAAGAAATCCAGTGCAAAAAGCATCACGATGAGATGCAGCAGGGCGCTACGAAAAGAGCCTTACTCTCCCCAACCCCAGCTCTGGGGCATTAAATGGAGTGAAAGAGGTAGTGGAAGAGTAGCGGGACTATATAGGGCAGAGAAAAGGGTGCAAGACCAGCTGCCGTGGACATCAGCCCTCCCGTCATCGCTGGTGCCAGTTGCTATGGCAAGTCTGTGCCTAGAGCTGCAATATATATGATGTGACTACATCACTCATCTATGTCCACACACCACATGGGGAAAATGGCATGCCGAGTAACACGAGACGCTTAGTAAATGGTATATAGGCAAACAGTATTTCAATATGACCGCAAGCAGGCCGGGCATCCAAGAGCAGAGTGCCAGGCACACTGCGGGTTGCATGTCCTGGAAAGCAGAGACTTGGGCAGAGCTGCTAAGGGGGCCTAGCGGGTAAAGAAGAGGTCCCCAGCTCTGGCTTGTAAGGCTAATATGGTCCCTGGGTGCATTTAGGAGGCATGGGCAGGCAGAAGAAGGGAAGGTTTTTTTATCCCTGGGCCTGCGACATCTATTTCTGGGAATCAGACATCAAAATGGTCAAAGAAAACCTGTGAGCGTTCAGAGAAGAGCTGCAATAACCAGGGAGACTCAAAGATCTCAGTACACTTGGCTTTATTAAAGGCAAATGAGTGATTTGATGGTAAGGAGGAGAAATGTGATCATATAACCTTTTCCAATCTAGCAAGTAAACATCCAAAGGCTGGAATTTGACACTGGGATAATTCAGACCAGAAAGAAGGTGAATGTTTTTAATGGCTGGGGAAATTAACTTTATGAGCATCTGACCCAGGGCTGTGGTTGATCGTCTGTCACTGAAAATATTAAAATCAGTCTTGGATGGTTCTCTAAAATGTAGCTCCAGTTCAACTATTTGATTTGAAACTGGAATTAAATTCAGGGAAGTTCTGTGACCTGTATTATGAGGAGGAGGTCACAGTCACATTGCTCCCTGCTGGCATCAATATCACTTGTTATTGATGCTGGAAGAGCCATAAACTTCTGAATCCAGCCAGAATACTAGTGATCTCTCTTGGTTTACTATGATATTGCCAGCCTGCCCTAATGGACAATGTTACACATTTGTCCTTCTTTTCTTCCTTCCTCCCCTTTCTGTGCTAAGTGTTTCTGAAAATACAGTCGCTGGCTGTGACAGAGGGAAAAAGGCATCTGGTGTGCTGGGAGCAGCAGAGGAGGAGGTGAGGGCTTTGCTGAGGCTTAGCTGGGATGTCTGCTGGAAGCCCCCTCCTCTCCCTGAAGATTTCCTTGCACTTGCTGAGGTTAGAGAGCGCCCGAGCTTTCAGCTGTGGGATTTTCCTACAGTTAGAGAGAGAAAAAGAGGGCTTGAGAGCAGCTGTCTCACCATTTTTAAGTATATCATGTTTGAGGAGAAAAAAAATTCCGTGAGCATTTTTGTTTTCACTTAACAATCTAGTTTTATTCCCTATGGAGAGTGCTGCAGGGGTTTCCCAGACCCCTGGGTGATGTCTTGCAGACCCCCAAGGGCTGCTGCATGTGCTGGTCCTGGCTTGTCCCGCTGCCCAAAGCAACTCCATCCATGTCATTCGTACTCAGGTGTTTGAGCGACCGCCTTCACTGCCGCTGCAAAAGGCAGCAGATCTGCAGGAGCTCTGATGGGACTGTTGTGGAGAAAAGCAGTGATCTTATCAGTAATCTGAAGCTCATTGTATGTCCAATGTATCATCACCTTTGCTGTTCATCAGAAGGGTAGTATAATTTTCTCAGATAATTCAGGTGATCAGATACCTGTCCATAAGCACAGAAATTATTTTATTTTGCAGTGATGGTTTCAGTTTTTCACCAACGTTTTGTACATAGTGGTTTTCTGCGATATTTAGACCTAATAAATTTAATTTCTATTCTGTAGTAAAATATGATATTTCAAAATTTGATTTAGCTCCAAATTTGAAAGAAGAAAAAAAGGTGACATGAGGCAAAACATAACATACCACTTCGGGTTACCCTGGCTGTGTTTGCATAACATTTTGTTGCAATACTAACATTTAAAAGTAATTAATAACGTGCATCAATGCTAAAGTAGCACTGTTCAAATGAGGTTTCAAAACAAAAACTGGAGAGACTTGCAGGTTTTTACACTGCTGTTTTGTGGGAAGCTGTACAAGCGTGCAGTGAGTTTACATTTGGACAAGAAGAGTTTCTGCTGGGAATTACGTTACCAGCTGCCCCACCCTGTGCCACGCTCCGGGCTAGCTCTGCCGGGAAGGCCTGAAATGGTCCCGTCAAAGCCAGCTGGAGGTGAATTTAAGTGCATGGTGTTTTGCCCAAACCAGAGGAGATATTGCATCACGTCAGAGTGCATTATGTTCCTGCTGGGCCAGCTGCCCAGACCGGTTTGTCGGTCCCCAAGGTTGTTTGGGGTGAGGCTGCCGTGGGAAGCAGCGATGGGAAATGCCTCCCCTGCACCACTGCGCGGTGCTCATGGCCCTTCTCTCTTCTGTGTTTTTAGCCTGTGAAGATGGATATAAGCTGGAAAATGAGACCTGTGTGAGGTATGGTGACTCTTGTGGCTTCTCCTACCCCGCTGTCCTTCTTAATGTTGCTGTGGTGACCTGTCGGCACAACTAAGCCACTGAAACTCCCTCTTGCTTTCTGTTACCAGCTGCCCGTTTGGCTTAGGTGGATTCAACTGTGGAAACCGTAAGTACCAAGTTTTGTTTCTTTTAATCTCCACAGCGTCAGAAATGGGAAATTTGAAACAAGCAATTGCAAATGACTATGTCTAAAATGCAGTAGGTACACACTACTCTCGTCAGTGGTTTTTTTTCCCTTCGTTTCTGTTGAAAATTATTTTGTTGACCTTCTTTGACAAAGTTGACTTAATATTATCTCCTAAGGGTAGGCAATCTCCTTTCTCTGGATACTTTGTCATGACAGCACATATAGTGGGCACTCTTGTAGCAAGATATTTGGAGTTGAATCCATGAAATATTATTTGAATTATTCTGATCTGTCAGTGAAAGAAATCCATTCCCTAGGCAAACAAGAGCTTGCTCTTCCTTCAGCAGGAGATCACCAACTCCGTTCACTTCACTTGAAAATTTAAGCCAGTATTGCTTACAGAGGAAGGGAAGATGGGAAATAAACAGTTAATCTCTTTGCATGAGGACTGTGGATATGTTTACATTAGTATTTACAACCACATGGCTGTTTCTAAGTGAATCTTTTTCTTTCCCATCTGTAGCGTATCAGCTCATCACCGTAGTCATCGCGGCTGCAGGAGGGGGACTTCTGCTTATCATGGGCATAGCACTGATTGTCACTTGCTGCCGGTAGGTACTGCCACCAGTCCTGGCTCACATGGCATCCTCTCAGTGGGTTACACCACACTTAGTGCTCCACACATGAACCCTGAAGGACCAAAACATAGGTGAAGACGTAGGATAGCTAAGCAAGTGGGTTAATCAGAAATACTGAACTATTACCTTGTACTTTCATTTGGGTCATACCTTTTTTTTTCCCAGAAACCAGGCTAAAAAATTGAACGGGGTGTCTCTTAAGGATGCACCTGGCAATCATGTTCTCTAAGGATGGAGAGGCAAAGGAGTCCTTCCCACTCGGAGCTGTAAGGCAGCCAGGGAACAGTCTCCAAAAATGCAAGCGAAGTAGAAAGGAGAAGTTTCGGCAACAGGAGGGGTTGCTGGCCATTGCTCAAGTGGTGTTTGAGTGTATTTAAGGCTATTTTCACTTTCCTTTATGGACAAGTCTTGCAATGCGCTCTCACTCTATGTCTCTCCCTCTCAGACGCATGCACACATGTACACATGTAGTTCCTGTACCAGCAGGTATCTTCGGACTGGAGGCAAGATGTTCTTGACAAGGAAGCTCTGCTTCATGATTTATATATCATGAAAAGGGCTGCCTTGCAGTAACATCCTCTCCCCCCCCGCCATTCCAGTCTCCAAATTGAGAATTTCAAAGCTCTCTGATTAAAGTCAGCAGCTGGATTCATCAGTAACACAGATGTGGCAGTGGTTTGGTTGGCACAGCGGTGTGCGCTCGTTCCCCCGTGTTTTGAGCCAGGGGGATGCCAGCAAGCCCCAGTCAGGAGGTATGATGGCCAGTACACCTCCAGGCCCCAGAGTGCAGGTCTCTGCAGGGATGGACTGATCTTCTCATGAGTCCTGGCCTTTGGCAGGTTATGTGACTTCCTGGAGGGTACTCTGAACTGGAAGTGTCACCAAAGTCCACTCATACAACATGGTAGTCATGTAGGGGCATTTGGTGTCATTCTGACCAGCGCCTTGCAAGTCTTCCTTCTTAGGAATTAACATAGCGCCTAGAAGTGCTATAATTAAGCACTTGGAGACTTGAATAGCATGGGGGGTCCCATATGGTTTTTTTTTCTTCCTAGATATCCGTGACTTTTTCATTGACTTAGATGAACACACACTGAGAGACAACAGGCATAAGTTGTAAACAGAGAGGTTCAAACTGAATGTAGGGAAAAAGTCTTTCACCAAGAGGATAGTAAGGCAGTGGAACAGGTTCCTCAGAGAGGTTATGCCATCTCCATCCTTGGAGATTTCAAATCCTACCAGATTAGGCCCTGAGCAGCATGATCTGACCTCATACCTGATTTTGCCTTGGAGCAGAAGATTGGACTATAGCCCTTCTGAGGTGATCTTTTCTCCCAGTCAAGGTTCATAACAGGAAGTAAATCTGAGATCACGTCAGAATTGCATACAAGATAGCATGATGAGTTGTATGTTTTCGCTTACCTTCATTCTTTTATAAACAGGAAGAATAAAAATGACATAAGTAAACTCATTTTCAAGAGTGGGGATTTCCAGATGTCACCATATGCTGAATATCCAAAGAACCCCCGGGCACAGGAGTGGGGCAGAGAGACCATCGAGATGCAGGAGAATGGAAGCACCAAGAACCTGTTGCAGATGACAGATGTGTATTATTCGGTATCTATCTGTAGCTTAACTATTAATCCCCTGTACCTCATACAGGAAAGGCACGTTCCTTTATTTTTGGAAGTACAGATCCCTTTCAGGCAAAAGAAAAGAGCAAAGCAAATTACTTCCATAGACAGCAAGGCACTGAGAGTCCTGTGGACTCTAGCTATTACACGTGGTGAATATCACAAAGAGATGTCATTAGGAAGAGTGCTAGCGAAACGTCTAGGAACATTTTGGTAGATGCCCAAAAAGCCCAATCCTAGAGTAAGAAGGACAGTTAAAGGTTTTGGACGGACTGCTAGGGATCCCTGTGGGTAGTTTTCTCCCTTCTACCACCACTGATGATGATGGAAGGCTGAGACCTCTGCCTGCGGGACTTCACCCCAAGATGGGAAGATGCTGGTGACTGAGGACTCCTCTATTCTTCCACTCCTCCTCTCTCCAGGGTACAGGCCCCTCTCTGCAGCAGAAAGGGTGCATAAGGAGCATCCCTTCAGCTCTGAGGGAACAAGTGGCAGGGAAGAAGCGGTGGAGGAGTAATAGGCTATGTAGGGCATAGAAAGACACAAGCACAAGACCTGCTGTCATGGTTGGTACCATCTGCTAATGTCTGTATCCAGAGCTGTGATGCTGGTGTATCATCTGTCACTAATCTACAGCAACGTACTGGATGTACCTAAGGTGTGTGCTCGTCACTCATGTGAGTGAAGGTGGCAGGATTTCACCCAAATCACACATTCTGGACTCCTGCTTTCCAGAGCAGAGAGCAGCGAGCAATACTTTTTTTTCTGGCTTGTATTTTAAGTTTTCCAGTAAGCAAGTTACTGGGTTGCACAGCATGAGGGGAGATAATCCTCCTTCCTGCTTCCAGTAAAAATGAGAGATTTGGAAGTGAAAATGCATGTCCTAAACATTTTTTAAGACTTTTGTTATGCTGGCAACTAGAAAGGGAAGCTTTTTAGCAAGCAGTAGGTGATGAGGGCTTTGCATGGATCTGCTCTGTAACAGATCAAACCAGGTGGCTTGATGTTATTTACTGGGTGAAAGGATTGTACAGTCTTGGTCTTAGACATCAAAGCTCCTCAACCAAGTGTCCCCAGGAGATTTGCTTAAGTAAAAGAAGGGAAGAGAAAGGGAAGTCAGATCACTTTGTATTTGGCATATAATTCATGTGCCTGTGTTGGGATAGTAGGTACCTATGGTTAATGGGGAGACAAGTGCTTCCAGGTAATACTCGTAGCAGGAGACTAACTTTGATTTTCTAGAAGCATTTTGTTAAAAGATGTCTCTAGGACAATATCCTTTTCTTGAGAGTTGTTTCAATACCTGAGCTCATCAGCACAGTTCTCTTGGATTAAAAATTAACTGTGCACTTAGTCTGCACTTGGTGGAGTCAGGTAAACTAAAAGTCTGCTAATTGGAAAGATGTCGAAACTAGATTGCATCAGAATCATCCCTTCAGGCAATGCATAACTCCCACAGTAAAAATCATTCTAGATTATAGAGATCATTAGTGATCCTGTTGTTCCTTCTAGCTACTGAAATAACTGCTGGGAAAGGTGGTGAGGCTGTGCCTGAAGGAGGATTTGAGTGTGAGAGTAAGATCCTTTTTATTTAATTTTTTTGCTAATACAGCCAACTGGACTGAGAAATCCTGAACTGGAAAGAAACGGACTTTACCCTCCCTACACTGGTTTGCCTGGATCTCGACATTCATGCATCTACCCTGGACAATACAACCCATCCTTCATTAGTGACGAAACCAGAAGAAGAGACTATTTTTAGCAGGGAGTGGAGAGGGAGTGGAAGATTGACACAGTTTTGTGGCCCTTGATACCCAGGTACAATCAGTCTCCTGGGCAGTTCAGCCCACATCAATCTTACTCTTCCCATTTAACAGGAAGGACTTTGAACTTCATGCCGAGCGTTGCTGCCCTGACGAACGGTTACACTTGCTGAGCAGCAGAGAGAAGGAGGAGGAGGAGGGAATGGCTCAAGGTGCACATCACTAAACGACCCAGGTGGAAGTTAACACATGTGCTCTGGATTTGTTCTGTACTGCTTCTTCACTCTTTACGCTACATGGCAAGCACGAATCAGTACAGGCAGATGAACTGTGCCCAGCACTCTGCATTGAATACCACTAGGGAATGTTTTGTTTACAGATCTTGTTCACTGTTGACTGTGCTTGTCTTCTCAGCCAAGCTTCATGCAAAGATTCACTGTGCAACTGCTTTTAGTAGGGCAAGTTTGTCCTCTCCTTTTTACATTGCTGCATCGCTTTCTGCTTCGTACACAACAGCAAAGCTGGCTTGTCTTCTGGCCCTCACCTTTTTACTGGTAGAAGTTCTCCAAATGGCTGGGTCCTTGCTGAAGCCTGGTGCTTGGCAATGGTGAATTCATGGGTTGGTTGTCTCCAAGGAGTACAGGAAAGTTAGTCATACCACTGCAATTTTAACTGAAAAATACACAGTCGATCCTATGCACCACTTTGAAAACTTCCTATATATAAGGAAGAGTCCAAGTATGTTGTTGTTTTGTCAACCAACATTGTTTAGAAATTATGTCACTACACATCATCATAGTGCTTCCGTATAGGATCTTATGGAGCTCTGTTTCCCTGCAGGGATTTAAATGCCTGTAGAAACAGCAGTATAGTGTTAAATAATTGCTCACAGGGAAGAAAAAGATGAGCTGGGAATTCAGCATGCTTCTTACGAGGAATCTGGGAAGGAGCAATAATGCTATAGCAATGGCTGGGCAGGTGGAACCTGAATTCTGGGCACTGCAGGTGGGACATAGTTTTGAAGCCTCCACAGCCCACCTCGACTTCTGTAGGAGCTGTGGAGGCTTTCAGTACATTGGAAAATAAGGCTCACTGCAGTCAGGAGCAAAGATCACTTATGTTGAACTGTTTTGCTTTCTTCCATCCTAGTTTTGAGTGATTCGGGCCAGGCAGGTTTTGTCACATAGATGTGTTAATTCATATTAATCGCCACAGCAAAAGCTGAAGAATGTAAGTTACTACATTTCTCACCACAGATCAGATTGAAAGCTCATGGACTGTATTCTGACCTGAGCTGGGTGTTGAAAGAGATCTTACTAATGAAGTGTATTTACTGCTTATCTTTGCTACAGTGTCAGCCTGAGTCATCCAAACCCTGTCCACAAACAGGGTCCCGATACAGGTCCTTCCCCTGAATGTGACTGTGCTTTTAATTCAAGGTGGCTACTTGTATGAACATAAGAAATAGCACAATTCCTTAGCCATTAACCCACCATCTCTGTAGTGCATACATAAGCTGGTTTCACTGAAGGGCACATACCCTCTGATATTACCTTTTCCCCCACAATGCTCAAAAAGACACAGTGCCTACAAGTAAGTTCATAATGTAGCTCAGCTCTCCGAAGCACTAAGGACTATGGGACGCGTCCCCAAAGGTGCCTAGCCCCAAGTGAGAACAGCAGTTCAGATGCTGATGTGTCTCCCCAGAGGTAAACCTGGGGTGATAAGGAGCCCTCCATCAGGGAGCAGGTAGTAGTACTTGCATCCTACAGATGCTGTGTCCCCCCAGATCCTTTGCCAGCACTTTGAATGCCGTTGTGTTCCCTATCAAAAGCGAGCAACAGCCACCCAGAGGGAAGGGAGCTAGCACTAGGCAATCATCAGCTGTGTGGGCTGATGTCTTTTTATGCCTCACCCCTTATCTACTATGTAGAAACAGCAGTGTGAGCTTACAGAAAAAGAGATCTTTATGGATGCCTAGGGCAGTATCCTTTGCACTTACATGATCTTACGGTGACGATGCATGCAACTTCATGCCTGTCTGATCCATAATCAGCCTTGCAGGTGGTAGTACACAGCTTATCTCAGCTGTAGGGAAGAAATGAATGGATGCTAATGGGAAGTACAGCTGCCTAAAGAGCTATATTTAAGGCAAATTCTAATTACAGTATCCAAAATAGTGTAACCGGTAAAGCACAAGAACTAGCTGTTCCCTGCCACACTGATCAGTGTTTCCAGTCCCTGAATGATGTTTTTCTCCCTTTCGTTAGCAGCCAATATCTCAATTACACAGGATCCATTGCATGATGGGAACTAAGGGCTTGGCCCTGCTGTGCTGTGGGGTCCTTCAAAGAGGACATTGGCAGGGTTGTTTCTGTGCGGGTGAGTTGCCTGTGTTTTTGCGAGTGCACAGGATATAAAGGATACATGGCCTTTGCCATGGTATGGAGGAGGGTTTTGTCTGTGTTACAAAAGGAAGGGGGAAGCTGGGATTAATGCTAAATCTAAATTGAAAGCATATAGATGAGCACTGGGCTCCGCCCCTGTTTACTAAAGCAGCTTGCCAAAAAGGAAGAATGCCCCAGCCACGATGGTAGGATTTAACCACGTGCCAGCATTTCATCAGGGAAGAGTTTAGGCACATGCTTATAGGCAAATATGTTTAATTGCTTGATTAGCAACTGGGAAATGTTCCTGTGTGTGCCAAATACAAAAGACAAAGAAAGAAATATCAACTCACAAATGCAGATCAATCCTTCTATATAAAGAGTAACATGGACTATATGAACAAAACTCCTGGTCTGTATCTCACAGCAAATAGCAAATTGCAAGGGATTTGAGTGGAAATGAGATAGGACTGTTCCTAATTGAGATCACACAAAAGTTTGCAAATAATTAATTTTCATTTCTTAATAATCTTCAAATTCTTCTTAATGCTGTAAATGGAGTGAAAGGGTCTCAGTAAACCCAGCAGGATTTTCTGAGTGAAGACTCCAAAACTTGGCCTTTTCCAAAAGAAAGAACTTTATTGCACTGAAATTTTCTCTCTGCCAGAGGAGGCAAACATTGGGAAATTTCTTATGAGAATGTATCCATTGCAACCTGACCTTCCTTTGATAAGAAAGGAGTCACAGAGCCAATGCATAGTCCACAGGAGTAGGAAAAGAGTCTCTCCCGACCTGCAGGTGTCAGGACACCTCAGGGTGTCCTCGGAGGCCCCACTCAGCAGGCAGGAGAGGATTTAGGCAGGAGTCAGCAGCGGGGTGAGTGCAGGTGCTTTCCCACAGGGTGGTTCAGGAAGTTTTTGTGGAGCTGGCAGATGCAGCCTGGGGTGATTCAGCCCCCGGGTCTCCACCAGCCCAGCCTCTCCCTCTGCTGCGATGCTTCCGTCTTCACCCAAGTCCATTGGCACCCAGCTCCGCTAGGGCAGAAGGGGTGGGTGCAGTGCAGTGTGTTTTGCCACAGTTTATGACAGTTATTTTACTGCAATAATTTATTACCACATCCCAGCAGCAATGGGCTTGCAATGACCAGCAGCAATGGGACCTGTTTCTGTGCAGCTTGCCTCTGTTAAAGCTGCTGCTGGGATCCTCTCCATCTGCTTCTGTCTCTGCCATAAACTAAGCACCCTCTGGCAGTGGAGTGGGGTTTGTCGCTCCTGTTGGATGTGAGAGGGGTCTTCACACGCCCTCAATCCCACTTTCAAATGTGGATGCCTCTCTGTTCAGTACCTAACTCCCCATAGGATGTCTAAATAAATGCAGCTTATTTCTCAGACTATTTAGATTACTTTTAGCTACCCAAAATTTCAAATTTTGAGCCTACTGGATGTTTTTGCCAAGGGGAATTGCTCTCTACTGTCCAAGAGAATAAGATGGAAGTCGCATGTTTCTTGTAAGGAGGATGCAAGTGGTTCAGCCAGATGTGGAGAAAGGAAGAAAAACTACACCAACACTGCACAGAAATCTGCCTTTGCTCCTGGCTGCTGTGGAAAGCTAGGGGAGCAGTCAGCAAGGGCCCATGGGCAGTTGTGTGGGTGTATGTTTGATTAACTTTGGAAAAAATGCTAATTCTGTTGCTTGACAGGAAAAGATGTGGGAGACACATGTTTGCTGCTATTGTGCTCTGCCAATTGTGCTGACAAAAGCCCCTCACCCACAGAAATACCTCCAGCAGCCAGCCTAGGAGAGGCAGCCCCAGTGAACAGAGCAGCGAAATGCAAATTTGAGGGATCATTCAAAAGGGAGGCTTGTATGCGCAGCCTTCCTGTGTCCCTGCCATGCACCAATGCTCACCCTGGCCAGCCCTCCCAGCTGCAGTGGAAAAATCAGGAGCCTTTTGCGTGCTGTTGAAACCTCATGACACTGAATTGGGCTATATGAGATAAAAACAGGACTGGGGCATTTTGATGCCCTTTGGCCTCCACATTTAAAGCATTAGGTAACACAGCAGCATTGCCGTTGTGGTATTTCCCCTAAGTCCCACGGTCATGGTCATGTACGAAGTGACTCCTTGTGACCAGCCTTCTAACATGTATTTGCCTCCACACTGAGCAGTAGTAAAAGGCTTCAAAAAATAGCAGTAAATTGCAGTTAGAGAGGTGTTTCTTATTGTGAAATTGTTTGCTGGGACCTGAGGGAGCAGCAGAGCGGGTTTGGACATTGCTGCAGACATGCCAAGTGCTTCCCCAGGACTTGTCTCTAATGCTGCTCCATGGCCATATCTGTTCCAAATCCAGCTGGACTTCTCATTCCCTCATAGTGATGTTTAATCTTTAGCTATCTTCCTTAAACTAACAAGAACGGATGCATTTTACTTAAATGTTCTTCCTATACTGACTAAAATTTTTTCCTCTTTACACTCAAAGGACCTAATCCAGCATCCATTACAGTGACCAGGGTAACTCTCCCATGGACTGTAATGAGATTTTTCTTTTAGGCCTGAATTATTCCACCACCAGGGCCACCTGTGTGTAATACATGCTTTCCCATGTCTCTGTGTTCTGCCTATTTCTGTGGTAGTGTTGCTGCCTTTCTATGTTGTATTTATTTTTTAAAAGTATTCATATTACTGTAGCAGGACCTGTATTACGTGAGATTGAACAAAACAGGTTCAAGATCTGAAACACCTTCCTGAGAAGAGAATGAATGTGAATTTTGTGTAGTTGTTTTACTGATCAGCCAACCTGTTTCCTATTGTGTAAGATCTTCTAGGGACATAGAGGTTCTTCCTGCAGTCACAGATAAGAACTACTCTTCAGTTCACTCTTACTTGTCCCTTCAGAAATGAAGCAAGATGTCCCAGTTTCAAAAGGGGTATGTGCTGTGTGCTTGTAAGATTTTGGGAGCTTTGCAATGTGTTTTTAGTTCTTTGTTTGCTTGAACTGCTGAAATTGAAAAGCAGGACAGAAATCCATGAAGGGGTAAGAAATGAAAAAAAAAAAAAAAGAAGAAAAGAATATGCTTACTTGTTTTGCAGAAGTAAACATCTAAAGCAAGTGTGGCTTCTGTACTGGAAGGTCGTATGTGGGATGACACCTCTTCTGTGTCTAGTTTGTGTTGAATGTGCCTAATACCCTTGTTGAGGGAAAACCTAGAGAGGGTGCCTCATGTTCCTCAAAAGTAGTATGTAAATGCTAAGTCCCTTGGTCTTTATTCTGTTAAAATGCTAGAAGGGTTGGGAGTCTTGCTTGGGTTAATGACTGCAGCAAGTAGCTCCCAGATCTGCAAAATCCTATATGGAAAAGTCCTGTGGAATACAGTAAAAACTGATCACTTCTCATGAACGGTGCCATAGAATTCACCTGCCATAAAAGGTCTCCAATAAAATCTGCTATGATGGGTTTATTTTAATGAAAAAAATCCCAACAGAATAAATACTTAAGAGTTTCCTTTTTTTAAAGGAAATTCTGTTCAACTCAGTCATTTGTTTTAAGCCCTGTTAAATTCTACAGGACTTTCTCCTAACAGAAGGTCAATCTTGGTGTGTAAAAACATAATGGTTTATTTGAGCAGCTTCCAGATTGCAGTAGTAAAGCTCACCTTTTGTGAGCTCTATTTTGAAAAGTAAATTTTCAGCATTTGTTTGTGCTTCTTTTATCAGCCTGGATGTAAACCTGCTTTACGTTCTTGACATTGACCTGTTTCCTTCCCTGTATCTCTCAATGTTTGCTTCCAAGTTGCTGGGGTTCTGAGGACATTTTCCAAACCAGTATTATTTAAAGTTGTATCATATTTTCAGCCTCCACTAATTATACAGTACTGTAGTAGCAAAATATAATTTTTAAGGATTGGATTATTTTTTATACCTGCATCCAATATTATTAAATCTGGCGTTCTAGTCAGTATTATAAAAGGATACAATAAAACTATGAATATTACTATGTCTCAGCTTTTTTATTGTCTTTAACTTCCCCTGTAAAGAGATACATATGAAACTTTTAAATAGTTTTAATTATGATTAGAAATCTAATCTAGAAAATAAGAAATTTTATAGTTCTTTGTTCCTCTGGTGGTGCTTTGTGATTGAATAACTAAAATGAAAAGCAAAGATGAGATAGTTATGTTCTGTTAGTTGTGCTAAACTGACTTCTGCTCAGCTGAAATACAAGTTGTATTCTGATATATTTCTTTCAGTAGCTTTAAGCAACTCAGTTTAATTTTTTCCTCAATTTAATTTTTCATCCCGCTGGAATTGCAAGAGGATTGGTGAAGTTGTGTGTTTGCGTGTCTGAGTGCATGTTGGAGGAGAGGAAAACCTCGGGAGACGTTGGTGCAGCAGGGCTGTTTCCAAGGGCAAGGGACTGGACCTGACTGCAGTGAGATCAGTCCTACCTCAGTAAGTGCCACCGGGGACTGTGAAGAATATACAGCTGAGTGTCTCTCAGAGGAGGGAGAGTACTTTGAATCCAGATGAACACAATGTCCAGCCTAGGCTGCTGGGAAGAGGCGTGATGTGGAAGAGCATCTGGAGTAATGGCAGGTATGATCATTTGGGACAATCTTTTCCTATATTGCTCCAGAGGAGTACAACACTGAACTGCAATGGCAATTGGATGGGACTAAGGTGGAATTCATCTGCTCTACCAAAAGCTAGGTGGCCAGTTTGAACCCACCATCTGGCTCCTCCAGTAGCTGTGAAAAGAGACAAGCGTCCGCAGAGGGTAGCTCACCCCATGGTAAGATATCCCCCACCCTTGACAGTAGTGTCACGAGACCCCACACTAGCCAGCTGCCCTAGATGAAGTGAGTGCCACTCACAGAGAAGTGGTGAGCCTAGAACATACTTCTTGCTACACCCTGAAACTTTAGTCTACTTTCTACTGTGATATAGTACAGAATTGTGTTATATGCCTGCTCCTTGTCTAGTAAGACTCCGGTGGGAAAATAAAGGAGAGAGTAACACGATTAAATCCTGGGGTTCTGTTCATTTGCAAGAGAAGGACTGTTAACAGTTTTGTTACCAATACTATTGCAAGTTGTTCTATTTTCTGTGTGATGTTGGTATCTTTTAAGGAAATTGGCAGTGCAAAAGGACTGGTCACAACATGAGATAGCAAAATGTACAGGAATCTAGTAAGGAATAGGATTGAAAAAATAAGCAGGAAGAAAGTATCAGGCTGACGCACATGAAAAGCTATAAAAGACACTTGCTCCTACTTCAGCATACGTCTTCTGGCAGCATGATTGCCCCTTGATTACATGTAACTTACAGTTAAAAAATGAGGCCTCACAGGACTATGTACCTTCTAATAGATAAACGAGGCCTTTTACCTTTGATATTTCTTTTTCCTGCCATAAACAAAGATCAAGACAAGATAACAACTACTGTGTTTGTTACTAAATATAGCACACTTTTTATTTCATAATACTCATTTGTCAATACAGCTTCTGTAAATTTATTTAGTTATTTCTGCAAAAAAAGTTTTCTCTGTAATTCCTTACAGGACATCACAACTGCTGTGGCTGTGCGAGTCTGTCTGGACTAACAGTCAACTATCTATTGTCCAAACATGTGCTTAATAACGTCATTAATAATTGCAGTAGAGCTGCTGATGTTTCACTGACATCAGTTCTCTTGTTTTGGTAATTCTGTGTCTGTTCTCCTAAACCATCAAATCTCTATTACTAATTCCCCCACAAATTGGGAAGCGATGGGGCACATACAGCCTGTCACCCCTCTTCTCCCCAGGGAGAGCCTGTTGTGACCACCGGTGTGTCACAAAATGGACAGGGAAGGGCATGCAGAGATGTAAAGGTCTGGTATGTGAAGGGGTATGTCTGTTCAGTGCATTATTTCCTGGAGGAACTAGTGCCATTGCATTGCAAATGATCCACACTTCCCAAACAGTGATCTTGATAAACAGGAACAACCAGGTAAGAATGGAAATGAACTCTAATAATATAGGTAATATGCCAGCTCCTGATGTGCATTCACTGTAGAGAACACTTTTAATGTCCAGGACTATGTACTCAACCTGTAGATACCGGTGTAGCCAGCAAAGCTGCACCATTTACACCTGATGAAGACCTGACCCTCATTTTCAACAGTGCTCTGGGAAGTTCTCTTGGTCCTACACACTCACTTCACAGCCAACAGGGAGATTTTAAGACCTGGATTAGTTTAGTTGCACCCTGAAGCAGCATCCTGAAAATCAGGATGTATCGTGATCACTGAAGAGTCTAGCTATGGGAGATGGACATCGCCAGAGGACCAGTGGCATGCAACTCTGCCAAACACCCTCCACAGCCAGGTTTGTCTCCCTCTGCACACTGATTTCCAGATGAAGCACATGCTGTGGCTCCCCGCATGGCTGGTGCCAGGGGTGTTGGCTGTCCCTGGAGGCTCACAGCACAGTCTGCTCAGGACTGAAATGCTTTATTTGAGCGAGAGCTCAGGTTTCGTTTTTGGGTGCCCCTGCCTTGTGTAAGGCAAAGCTGGGCGGGTGGTGGTGGCCTGGGGCAGAGGGCGGGCACAGCGCTCTGGTGACAAACATTTTCTAGGCATTTCATTTCCTTTTTCTGTCAGCTTCCTGGCAAAGGGGATTTTGAAGGGGGGGGTCTGGAGGAACCAAAGGGGCTGGACTGTGTGGCTGGCATGGGAGCAAGCAGCAGCCGGGGCAGAAGCTGGATCCAGCATGGCTCGAAGTGGTGGCTGGAGTGAGGAACCCAAGCACACCCCAGGCCGCCCCGGGGCTGGCTCTGACTCTGGCCACCCTCACAGGCCGGCCCTGCTCCCTGGCTGGGGGCGGTGGGATGGGCCCTGGCTGCTCCTGGTCCCCCACCGCCCTTGGCCCCGCAGCTCCCTGAGAGTGAGCAATGGCTGTCTTGGGCCTAGGGCCCCCTGCCCAGTGCCGGCTCCTGAGGGACTCCCTAGCTTGGCCTGATCCCCCATGGTGCCGCCCCCTGCCCTGGGCAGGCCCACCATGGGGAAGGCCAGGGGCAGCCCCCATGACTGGGCCCTGGGCCTGGCACTGAACCCCCGCGAGGGGGGGGCACGTTGAGACCCTGATACCAGCCTCCCCTCAGAGCCTGGGTTTTCTGCCACTCCACATAACCACCCTAGTGACCACACAGGGTGTCCACCATGGGGCTTCCTAGGGGTCTGTGGGTCAGTCCCAGGCTGCCATAGGGCAGGTGCTGCCAGGGGGGTCGCTGCAGGGACTGGGGGTAGGTGTGGGTAGCAGACTGCACTGGAGGGGCTTCGGGGCCAGAGGGGCAAAGGAAGATGCAGACAAAACACCCCACAGTTCGGGCTCGGCACCCTGAGCAGGTCCACATGGCAGGGTGCAGAGGGACAAGGCCGCTTGTTCCCCGTGCCGGCAGAGAGGCACCCAACAGTTTTTGCTGTTCGAAAGCCACCAGTGTTTCCTGGTTCAGTGCAAGATAAAAGTTTAGGACAATCCTAAGCTCGGGAATGACTTGAGTAATATTTCTGGTCTCTCCCACCCTCCTACATACAAGGAGAGCCACCATCTTAAATATATGAGATTAGTACACAAGACTGAATGTCTTATTCTTAAAACAGCAGATCAAACAAAAGCAGGTTAAGGAAGGGGAGAGGTGTTTAACACACAGAGCTGTTACTTCACATTCAGAAACATGTATAACCTGCCAGTGTTGCTGGCAGTGGAGTTTGCCAGAGGAGACCAGCTCCACAGCCATTAGAGGTGGCTTTGTGGGGGATACACCAAAGGGTTGCTCAGCCTTCTTATGCATGTCTGATAATGATGAGATAACCTGTGTTTATTTCACAGAATGACTTTACTGGCAGTTGTGGCAGGATCCAGGGTCACCCCAACCTTCGAAGTGAGAGAAATGACACCTTTGCCTGAAAAGGAGGAGCTGAAAACCACCGGGGGCCATCCAATTTCTAAGGTCTCAAGCAGTGCATTTTACTAGAGCACAAAACAGAACAAACACACTGTTCAGCTACAGAACTTGGGCAGGTGAGGCAGCTAAAAATAAGAGGGTTTGGGAAAACCAGGTCCTGCCCACAGAGACCTTTTCTTCCATTTTGGTCTCTATCTAGCAATTTTCAGAGGCTTCGTGGGATGCAATGTCAAAAAGTCTCTGTCTCTCACCTATTTTCCCTGTGTCACAGCAGTGTTACCCTCTCCATGGCCTTCTGGGCTATTTCTCACTTCCGGATCTGCCGTGAGCTCCCTGCTCCAGTCTGACCATCCCTGCTTCCAAATGTCCCCCCCGGCACAAACATGCTTCCTCTCAAGAATGGAGGGCTGTCATCCAGATGAAGTCAAACACCTGCTGGCTGTCCTGCTTGCTCCCCCCTCTCTTGCCACCACTTTAGTGAGCCTGTAACACACATAAGATAGCAGCAAACGAAATAGCCATAATCGCTGCCAGAAGGCCCAAGGTCAGTCCTGTTTCTTTGATGACAAAGATGTAGGTATTATCTGTTGCTTTTTACCCTGTTGAACAGTAAGAAGTGCTTTGGCATAAAATTTTGCTTATAAGGAAAGAACAGTTGGAGTCTGAGTTACAAAGCTTTTCTGTACTGGTAATTTATTGCAAAGGAAAGTGAGCATGTGAACCCCAGGTACTCTGTTCCAAGTGCATAATTAGCATGCCTTGGGACAGGATAGCTTCTTCCACTTTAAGAACAGATTATACAGCACCCTCCATTTAATTTGCACTGAAGGTGTCAGTATGGAGAGCTGGCAGGGGATAGCTGGTGTTCTGTCAGTTCCCACGTCAGCTTATTTAGCAGTAACTTCCTTGTGTCAACAGGTCTCAAGAATTTATGACTTAAAGGAAGAACACTGCAGGTCCAGAAATCTCCTCCCAGCCTGAGGAGGAAGAAAAAACACAGCTTGGGTCTATCATTTGCTGCTTGCCACCATGACGTCAGCTTGGGGCTGAACTCTCTACCTGTGGCTGGGACCTTAAATAAGCTGACGCCAGAAGAGAAAAGCACTTTCTCTTAGATTTATCAGCAAGTAGCAGCAGCAACAGAAGCAGCAATGAGACGCTGTGTATTCCTTGCTGTGGTGCTCATCCTGATGTTGAGCCTTTTGGAAGGTAAGAAACACTATCTTCTGTTTTGGGATTTATCAGGGCAGCTATTCTGTGGCAGTGAATGGATCACTTAGTACTTTCAGCAGCTGCTGAGAGACTGGAGGTCAGTGGCGATACACAACTCAGCATGTCTAGATTTTGGTTAATTAACTATGAAAAATGTTACTGCAAGCCAACAGTTTTCCTTGTTCACAGAACAATGCAAAATCACTGGTGCTTGTGACTAACTTAATTTAGCCTATTCCAAGAGCAGTTTTTGGGACCTGCATGCTAAACCCAGGTAATTCAATCTCTATTACAGTCATAACAAAAGGTGCAACTGTTCCACCTCAGTACCCAGGGAAAGGAGTGCTGCCGCTGGCCTTCCGGCCAGAGGCTCCTTAACCAATCAGTCTGGAAAGCAGTGCCACCTGAGCTGCCTCACAGACCATTTGTTCCCTCCTGTTGAAATTAATGGGAACTTCACCACCGACTTGGGTGGCAGAGAGTTGCACCATGGTCTATTCAACTGAAGAGCAGGTGTCATTCCTTAAGCCACTTACTACTTTTTCTCCATTGTGACAAATTCGGTAGTTGTGGGCCAGAGCCTCTGCCCAAACTTGCCTGTCCCTGATATTCAGTGACAGATACAAGGGAGCGAAGGCTTTAGCAGAAGCAGAGTTAAGGCAAATATATGAAGAGTTTTGTGGCAACTTGAAGCTGTGAGAGGATGGAAACTCCCAGCTAATAATGGAGATAAAGTTACAGAGATATAAGCCAAATTAAGACCTTCACTGATGCTGTTGAGCTTGCAACTGGTGACAGGTGGTTGTGGGTCTCTGTTGACTACTGTGAGTGAACATACATATTTCCAGCAACATCTAAAACATGCTACAGACCAATTTTTAGCTATAAATTATAAGCACAGAAGTCTTCAAGATTGTCAGTTGGGTAGTTTTCTGTTTGGAGGCTTGTGGGTAACAGCAAGATGTGAAAAATCTTAACCCAAGAGCTACTGAAAGCAATGTGAGTCTTTTACTTACTTGAACAGACTTTGCATCAGGATGGGCCTGCTCAGAAACCTTTTTCATTCTAAGCAAACATTGTAAAAGCTTTGCAGGATGTGTCTGTTTGAATAGTACTGGCAAAGGCCCTGCCCTGCTCAGCAGCCAGGTGTCTCTGTTATTCTATAACCTCAGTCGTAACATCCATTTCTTTATCTCCGTAAGAAACACCTAAGTCTAATAGCACATCCTGTTTCCCTACACAGAAGGCTAGGCCTAGGCAGACAAAACCATAAAATAGCCACCTTTGCTCACGTTACCTTTGATGAGCCTGTCAGCCAGGTCCAACTGCAGCTCATGTGCTCTGCTGTCACCACAGACGCAATTCTTCCTGAGTCCAAAGGATACTCCTGGATGAGTTAGCCAGAGCCTCTACAAGACTAACAGCTGTTGTAGACTAAGGACTAGCTCTGTAAGCAGTTACTGCCCCAACATCCATTTTGAGAAGGCAGTCTAAACAATGCTCCAAAACCATGGCCTGTGGCCAGCATAGATTAATCTTATCGTGGTTATAGGAAAAACATACATTTCTTTACATTGACTGGGGAGCAACTAATGCTGCCTACAGGACTTAATGACCAGTGGAGGCAGACGACTTGGCAGAGAACTGCCACAATTGCTCATGTTTCCCCTTCACCTATAGGAGACTAACAGATTACTTCAGGCATTGTCTTTTTTATGGGCCTTTTCTGTGTCAGCTTTATTGATCAGAAGAAAAAAAATTGTGTAAAAATTTGCCTCACTTTGGATTTTCAAAGCTCTACAAAGCTTTTGAAAAGTGGGGTCTATTTTTCAAATGTCTGTTGAGATTTGCAATATTTTTTTTAATATACCAGCTATAAGAGTGTGTTAGTGCCAAAGATTTTAGCCACAAATACATTAGTCACCCAGCTGCGTGCTGCTAATGACTTAGATTAAATTATGATTGCAGCAGCATTAACTCAGAGTAAATACATTTATTCCTGACTCATATATTAACTATTTCTGATTAAAGTTAGATCATATGATCCAAACTGTCCATTTGTCAATATCACATATTTATCAGCAAGGCTGTTTTATTATTTGTTCTCATTACTTCTAGACAAAAAAAAAAAAAAAAAAAAAAAAAAAAATCCAAACATTCCTTATATCAAGAGTTAAGAATGACACAGTTTAAATACAAAATAAACATCCTAAAAATAAATAAATAAAATACTTTGGAAGAGTAAACACAGCAACAGGTAATGCTGAAAGCAGAATGTGAGGAAAATATTTTTCAACTATTGTCTGGTATCGGCCAGGTTTCTCTTTATTCAGAAAGAATTATAACAGGGAAGGAAAAAAATGAGGAAAATAATGTATACTGTCATAACTGCATGGAAGTGTAGTCCTGAAAAGAGGGTCTTGATACCACTGATGATAATTTAGCAGAATATGCATTCTTCGATGAAAATACTCTGCTTTCAATGTCCCCTTGAATTTGTTACAGCGTAGGAGAAGGTGTTAGCAAAGACGGTCATTCTTCCACTGCTGCTCTGAAAGAGTCCATATAGAGTTTTTAATGATGCTTCTCCAGAGAGCATCTTCCATATTTGCAAAGTATCTATATGTGTATATTTTGCAGCAAATGTACTTTCTGTGGATTTAGCTGAGGTCTAGAGCAGAATCTCAAAAGTCACTGTGAACAAGTTAACTATGGAGTGCAATGTCATGTAAATCTAATTAAAAACAGTGCAACTACTGAAGATGCATAATGGTAAAACCACTGCTTGTTTAAGGGGTGAAAAAAGCAAAAAGACATACTAACAGAAGGAGGCAACACTGGCACTAACTCAGAGCTCAGCTAGTTCTCAGGCAGGAGCATATGTGCTAGAGCATGGGATTCCCTTACCCCGCTCTGGCAGACAGCACTGGCCATGTGGTCCTGCCTTGGGAAGGCGGAGGGAGATATATTGCAGGGAGATATTCGTATGCTGACAATTGATCATGCCAAAATTGCCTAGAGAAAAATGGCAGGACAGGGACAAAACTGCTGTTGGTGTGAAGGAGAAAAATGCCAGAGTGTGGGAAAAGGACTACACAGGAAAACGTGACACGATAGAGGCATGGGGCCTGGGGAGGGCCCAAAGTCAGGACACGGCTGTGGCTGCTCAGCCCCACGCAGGTCCCCCGCTCTACCTGCTTGGAGGTTGTCCTGCACACACAGAGTTCCCCAAGACTTTTCCAACACGCAACACTAAGCTGTGCTACCATCTCCTTTTCCTTTCATCAGGAAACGGCACTGAAGATGTTACTGCCCCGCCCGTGACCCCAGCGCCTTCAGGTAAGGAGCAAAAGGCCTCAGTCATCCCTTTCCGCGGACAGATTGGAGTAACTCGGTCCCAGGGAGCTCTGCAGCCCCCACAGGCAGGGACAAGTCCCCCTTCCCATTTTTCCCCCGAGTTCCTCTCCCAGGGGAGACAAAGGTGCCTAGAACAAGGCTGGGAATGCTCTCCACTCCTCCGTCTTTCCCATCACGCCTGCCCAGCATCTGGAACTACCGGCTGCCTCAAACTTCCACCCGAGTGATCCTGGGGAGAAGGCCTCTGTGGGGGAGCAGAGGGTGTGCTGGCTGTACTCAGTCTGATGGCACCCCTCGACCTGCTCTGGCAGCCGGTCCTGGCCCTGTGGTGCTGCCTTGGGTGGGCAGAGGGGGCTTTCCTGCAAGGAGACACGCGTGTGCCGTTGGCTGAGCTGGCTGTGGGCAGTGAGTGCAGCTGAGCTGGGGGCAGAACACTGCCTGTGTGGGGCACATGCTCAAGCCTTGGGATCTAGGGGAGAAGGGGCCATGGCCATGTCAGACTACAGAGGCATGCTGGCCAGGGAGAGCCCACAGTCAGGACACGGCTGCCCAGGGCTGTGGCTGCTCAGCCCCACGCAGGTCCCCCGCTCTACCTGCTTGGAGGTTGTCCTGCACACACAGAGTTCCCCA
>JAVJGG010000001.1:42545089-42567215 GCA_035590195.1 Aviceda cuculoides | reverse complement strand
CACATGCCAGCATGGGGCTGAGCGCCTGAGGTCATGGCCAGGGAGCATGGAGTGTCGCCTCCGAGTAATCCTACATGCACTGCCAAGCTCCGACCCCTGTGGCACTTTCCAGGGGGAACAAAGAGCCCCCGTCTATGCCCTGTCTCACCTCACCTCTTTCTTGGTGGCCTCTGCTGCAAGGGTAAAGTTCTCGGGATGTAGTCACAGGCATTGTTGCCTTCTGCTTGTGATATCTTCCTCCAGAAAAAGTATTCATCTTCAGGAGGAGCTCTGGAAACACAATATCTTTAGATGAGCTCTCTAGCCAATGAAACTTCATTAAGTCTTTTTCTTCCCACTTTTTGGGATCTGAATGGCAGTTACTGTATTTTTCCGCATTGCATTGAAAATCTCTGCCTCATCTTTGAGAACATACCTATGAAGTTAAGTAAAAGAAAGCAGGCAGCGTGAAAAGCAGAATTTTTTGACTTATAAGGAATCTGTAATTACTATCCTATATATAATGTATATTGAAATATAACTTTTGATTACTTATAAACTAATAAAATATGTATAGATATGAAATACATACTCTAAAATCCTTGCTGAATATATAGCTACTCAGAGAAATTATAACTGTGACCATTTTGGGCAAAGGGCATACCCTACAAAAAAGACAGTTGTTGACAGCTGTTTGCTCTGCAACAAATTCCTTACCTCAATAGATATCAGAGTATGCTGCTATGTATACTATAATTAATTTGCGAGCCTTTATTTTATTAAAGTGCCTGCATTAAAAGACCCTACCAGGATACTGTATTATATTAAGGCAAGTACATACAAGTGCAGTACTAAAGATGCACAGGCTATTGTAGTCTGCCTTTTTCTAACTTAGTCACTGATTTTGGGAACCCTCAGTATACTTTGTTTGTTTTGGTTTTAGTTGTATTAAGTAGAGTTACATTGTGAATGCTCAGTATGACAGATAATGAATTTCAGCATTACTCTGTGTTGTCACTGTGATATCCTGCTGGACTCTGTAGGGAAAAGTTACTACACAGACACATTAAGCAAACAAGACATAGCCATGTGCTCTTTAAATGCATCTCTACTCTATAAAACATACCTGGTAGTTTCCTTTAGTAGAAGTATATATGAACTATTTAATATATGAACTACTTTATATATGAACTGGTTACGGCAGTTTCATAGAAATCCTGACGTCACTGTCTTTCATCTTTTTATCAGGGGACTTGTGCAACTCAGACCCTTGTGGACAGAAATTGGCTAAATGTGTTGCTTTATATAGCACCTTTACTTGCCTGTGCCAATATGGATTCTACTATAGCAACAAGGATTGTCACAGAGGTGAGTTGCAGAAGGGCTATCTATATTTTTAGTTCACAGATAATGAATTTTTCTTCCCATATCCCTTGTTCTCATAACTGAAAATATAATCAGTCTGGGAAAGTGACTGCTGAATAATGCTTTGCTTTGCAGACAGCCACTGCTACAATGACCTAGATTTTTATCTCACAAAACAGTAACAGCCAAAGAGATTTATGTGCTAGGGAAAGAAGGTGAGTTCTCTGTCAAGGGTACTGGAGATTAAAATGAGTGAAAAGCAGAAAAAAATGCAAGTGTAAACCTGACATCAATATCAGTGGCGACGATTTTAAAAAGCCCAAACTCATGAAGACCTATGAACAACCAGCTTGATTTTCCCTATTGCTAGACGCTCATCACAGTCCTGCTAAAATGCGTCTCTGAGATACTGCTGAAGGCCAAGCGTGTGACCCATGGGGCTTCTTATTTAAGTTCCAACAAGCAGGATTCTCAAATTTACTTGTGAGCCTAAAGAAGTAGGTAGACACTGAATTGCTTTTTCAGATATGGTGAACCATGTTAGCTGCTCAGTGGCTGCAAATTTGGAGTCCTTAATACAGGTATTTTCTCACTAAATTCTGTAACATCTCAGATGGAGTCTTTTGTTAGCTTCAGGCCATCCTTATAGTTTAATGTTGTTCAGTTTAATAGTCTGGCCAGTTTGGTTGAGCCCAGGGTCCTGCCTGTGTCTCAGGTAGCCAGAGTACATCCCCCATTGTAACTGAGTTGATTGAGCAAATATTTGTCCCCAGTTGATTCCTCCAGTATATGAAGAATAGCACTGATTGATTTCTGCATTGTATTTCCCTATCTCTGAAAGCTGGAGAACTCTAAGGTGAAACCTGACTTAGTTGAATGCTTTCTAATTAATTAATATTCTCTGTTCTCATTCCAGGGAAAATATACCCGGGGGTCATTAAACTGAAAGAATTTTACAGTGATAGTGTTCAAACTGTAAATTCCATGCAATATGAAGAGGTGTTCCAAAATACAACAATGTTTGTGAGTGATGATGTGGGGGTTTTTTTCTGTTTATTTAATGTTATCCTGAATGTCATGCAGACAGAGGGGATACATGCTGCCTTTAACGTGAAGGCTAGAACGGTTTCACTTGAGAAATCTACTTCTTTCAACAAATGCTTCACAATAGTTTAGACCTATTCATAAAAGACTTGATCTTTGCCCTCAGATGAGTGCATGCATGGCTCTTGCTGAAGTGATGTACCTGAAATATGGAATATCTGCATTTTTAGTGCCACTTCTATTCTAGGAAGTTCTCACATAAATTGCTCTGTATCTTTCACCATTCCCTTTCCAGAAACCATGGGGCTGAGTGAAGTTTTCCAACCTGTTTAGTTTCTGATCTCTGCTGTTTGCTGGGAGCTCAGTAATACTCGGTGGTATGAGTAAAAATGAACAATTTATTATTTTTTTTTTTAAATGAAAACTATCATTTCCACACAGCACAACTTTTCAGGATGGCTGTCTAGCTGTGTCTAAATGCCTAAATAGTAAGCCTCTTCCATAAGCATACCAGGATTAGTATTTTAATGCTATTAGTGAAATGGATATTACACATTTTGAGCATTCTATGATTATAGATAAAATCTGGTAAAGGATTTCCTGGAGAAATAAGATGAACAGTTTAATTTTTACTGCCATGTGGAAACAAATGGATTTGCTTATGTTGATTTCTGAAAGTATGGAAGAAGAGGTATGCAACTCTACCAGACAGCTGATCAAAAAATATTCACCAAATATTAATCAGAATTCATAAAAAATTGTTATCAAATTATTAATGTTATTATATTGCTTCCTATGAGTGTTTTATCAGAAAGTAACCCAAAATTACCCCTCTGGAATGTTAAAAAATATTTTCCTCAATTTTTTTGTCCAACATCTTTTCATGAACATGGCTACACAAGTGCATGATATGCAGCGCTAGAATAGATATGTAATAGCATGCAAAAGTGAAAATAGCATAGAAAATAATATTTATTACAAAGAAGGATAGTTTATCTTTCATTTCAGTTGACTTAGACATCTTATTCTTTTCTCATGGTCACTTCTGCTTGTGTAGCAGTTGCAGGCAGCTGCCTCCACCAGTTGTTCCCTGCTTCACACAGACTGAGGGAGAGCAATGACTTTTATACTGACCTCATCCAATCCCCAGTGCTTTCAGGAGTGCTGTGCTTCTCCCCACAAGATCAACCCCTGATGATCCCACTTCACTGCATCTTAGGGATACATGCCGTCTGTAAGGATGCCTACTTCTCCTTCTTCCCTCTAGTTGCACATAGGTTGGTGTCACGAAAGGAGAGGTTTAGATCCCTTAAAGAATCACCATCAAAGCTATTAGCAAAAGTGATTTTCTTAATGTGACTTTGTAAAAGTGCGACATTACGAAGTTTGACGGCGAGGTTGGCTCTATTTTTTAGTACATGGGAGAAACATACGAAGTAAAATCAAATTAGAATTGAGTTAGAATGATTTACAGGGAGACCGGAGATGCAGAAGGGTAGGAGAGACCCTCCCATTGAGTCATGAGGTTCAGAATGGGCCCCCTTGCTTTCTAAACTCCTGATGGAGCTTAGGTGCAGCGAGATCCAACTTGGACAACAGTTTATGCCTAGTAGAAGGGATATAAAGTGTAAGGAAAACCTCCCATTAAATTACTCTGCCAGTTTGTCAGGAAATGAGTGATTATGGATCCTACATGACTTTGAAGTAGCAGCAGTTTAAGATTTATTAACACTATTATGGTAAATCACAAGATTAAGTTATATGATTTTTAACAATACTTATCAGTATATAATATCAGCCAATTATCAGAGTGATTTAATGAAGTTTGCTATCAGCACTACAAAGTTTCCTAAATCAAATTGCACACACACACAAACACACACACAGATATAGAGGTTAACCTATAATCAAGGTTTTTTTCTCTTGGCCAATTATAGTAAATTATTAGTACCAAATGATCTTTAAAACCTCAGGAAATCTAATTGTAGTGAATTACTCACCATTTTCCTTCATCAACATTTGTCAGCAGATGATATTTGACCCCTTCTTCGTCGGCATCTATCAGCAGATGATCATAGAAATCCTTGCAAAATCTACTCTTTGAAATCCTCACGACATCTACTACTTAAAATCCTTGTGAAATATACTCTTAAAAATCCCTGTGAAATCTACCCTGAGAGGCGTCCCAACTCAGAGGGAGATACTGGGTCACAGCCTGCAGCAATCCCAGAGAGCTCAAAGGGTCTTGCTTATGATCACTGTTTATAGGGCCGTGAGATGATTGACTTTGGTCAGTGTATTTCCGTTCTGGCCATAATTCTTGTCAGGCTATTCTGGTACCCTCCAAGGCAGGCCATGATCAAAGCAGCAGGAGTTTCAGGTACAGTCCCAGGCAACAGGAGTTTCAGGCGTGGTTAGGGAGTGCCTAATCATCCTGCTTCACTGTACCATAGGCAGGGTAAGAAAGTACCAGATTGTCCCAACTCGCTGCAAAAGAACACAATGTTGGCTGGTTCTGACACTGCAGCGTGGCCTGGAGATGCTGCACCACCACAATCAGTACCGCAGAGACGTCCTTCTAAGGGATGAGTCTGCAAGGGAGTATCTGTAGCTATCTAGCCAGTCAACCCTAATGCACTGCCTGACATCCATTCAACTCTTGTCTCTCCATTCCTCCACTGCTCTCCCACATTCCCTGTTCTGCAGCACCACCCCACTGCTCCTCTTCTGCAATATCTTGCATGGTGGATGCGACAAATCAGCTTGCTTTATTTATGCCTATAGTAGCATGTTCTGGATTAAAACTTTACAGCTGAAGCCTCAGTGGTTCATATGCTTTTAGTCTATGTTTCTGCTTCCCTTTAACTCCAATTAATTTCTCTTTTACAGTTTAAGGATGCCTTCAAATATATAGCAGGCTTTGAACAGACTGTCATCGTGGAAATTCAGTAAGTTTGCCAGTTTGGTTTTTGCACAGTACATGCTTTCCACATACCCCATTTTAATCTGTTTCCCATGGAGTATTCAGTCTAAGAAAGGATATGGGATGAGTTCAGTTCAGTATGCCTCCTGCTAATGGAGGACATTCTTTTTGTATTTTTAAAGGCATTTTTACCCCGTGGATTTCCAATATGTCTGTGAATTTGGATGGCTGAGGCAGCTCTACAGTGCATGTCCTGCTTTTAGTACCATGTAGGATATAACACTGTGCTATAACTAGCAGTACCTATGATATCTGACATGTCTCTGAAATCATAACAGTTAACTCAGAGGTTCCTATGAACAGGTCCAACCTGGACTCCCAGTTTACTTTAAGAAACACCCTCTTTATAGAAGGCCACGGCATCTCATTGTGCATTTGCTAGTCTCTCCTGATGGCAGGCTGAGCAAAGTTGTTATTGAATGGGCTATGGTGACTGTAGCTGAGGGCATAGGTCCTTTGCTGATCTAGGCAGACACTGTAAGATGTCCCTCTCTTCCCATCCCCATCTGTTACGTTACTGTCCCCAGAGCTCTGCCAGCTTCTCTGTGAGTGCTCCCTAACCCATATCAAGCAAAACCTGGCATGCTAGCAGACACAGCAGTGTAAACCCTTTCAGCAAACTCCATGGATTAAGCACTTAAGCAGACTGTTGTTCTAGCAAAGTTGTGAGGGCAGTAACTTCCAGCAGAGCGGTTGTGACAAACACATGGGACATGGTAACATCTTAAGGCACTACCACAACCTAGCACTTAAAGGTATTTGTGTGCCTATCCCAGCAGCATGATGTTCAGCTGAACAGGGTAGTCACTGCTGTTCTCCACCTCACCCCAGGGAGATTGCTGTCCAGCTGAACCCAACCCAGCTAGCATGCAGTTAGCATAGATAACTCTACATTGCAAACAGATCCTCCTGAATTCACTGCAGTCATACCATGAAGGATCCTCACCACACTTCAGGATGGGTTATCCATGTCGTGCCTGGATAACATCACAGGCTGATGTGAACATGTAAAAGTTAGGGACTAACAGATGAGGTCCTCCACACTGCAGCCGGCTTGAGGTTAGCCCAGTAAAAAAATATCAGTTACGTGCCCACAGCACACAAAGGAGTGATGTCATTAGCATTAAATCAAACCAAACAGCCTTTGCTTACCAGCTACCTATTCACATGTGGATCTACTGGAAAGATGGCCATTAATGTATTCCTAAGCAAGATTTGAACTAATTTTCAGGCATCTTAGTAACTACCTACATTGTTGGGTGGCAGAAGATAGGGGAGAGAGAGAGGTTTGGTAGAAATCTTCTCTTGTCTGTGCATCTAGCTGGTTATCCATATCGATTATATGAGACTTTAAAATTATGCTATCTGTGCTTTTCAGACCTGTAAAAGAAGGCAGAGCTTCTCTTCCAATGAGTGTAACAGTGACAAACCTGTTTATGGAGAACTCAACTGTAAACGCTGAGGCAGTTATTTCTGTGATAACTGATGCAGTAAAAAATTCACCCTATGTGTCTCAGTACAGAGGTATGTAATTCCTTACTGTGGGAGTAAATAATCAGTAGAAGCAGAGTTTCCTATCTTCAAAGCTGGTAGAACATCTCTGGGTGCAGCAAAGCCCATCAGACCACAAGCCTTGTTGACTTTAAGGAGCTGAGTGTTCAATCTTAGGTAGTTTTGAAGACTCAATCAATCCATGCTGGGCTTTTTTGTCTTATTAAGGCTTTCTACTTCCTGTGTAAAGAAGAGAAGGAAAATGCTTATTCCCAAGTAAGCAATGGCATGTTGATTTTAATCTGCTGAGTGTTAAGTGGCTGGAAAAATCAGGACCAAATATATACAGACATATATTTTGCTTCTGAGAATAAGCTGGTATTTTACTGGCAAAATAGGATGAAACTCTCTTTAGACTTCTTCCAGAATTAATTGAAATAAGGCCTCACTGATTAGCTATGGAGCTAAGTGACTCATTGTTCTAAACCAGTAAAGTCTTGCGTTACTAAAAGTGTAATAGTTTGAGAATGATTTCCTAAATAAAATATGGACTTTTTTCTCTTAAAAAAAAATATGCTCCTATTTTGAAATCAGCTTTTGCAAAAGTTGTAGCTAATAATTAAAGGAGTCCATTTCATGGCTGATAGCCTGAGTTTGGTCTCTGAAGGTGACTGTATCCACCTCAATCATGACTTTTCCTGTGTACTGGTCCTAAATGTGAGGGGGAAATAGAAAAAAGCTGTGAGCTTACAAAGCACAGTGCAATCACATCCCTCCACTGCATGCTACCCACTGAGGTTTGCAAACCATTCCCACCACCAGGACATGGATCTAAAGAGCAATATGCTAGGCAAACAGCATACTAATATTGCTCATGAAGTGAGCTGCATACCCATAAATATTTATATCTGTGTAGCACTGTATGCGATCTGGGCCTCACAGTTCAGTGCAAGAAAAACTAAGTGAATAGTGCTGGGGGTTTTCTATAGTTTTTTTAAGGTAAGGCAGAAAGTCAGTGTTCAGAATATGAACTTATGGGTAGAATTTCCCTCTTTGTGGACTGGAGGGCAGGAAGGTTTGGAGGCAGTTGTAGGAGGCTGAGAAACAGAAGGTCAGAAAATGTGATGGAAACAGGACCTTAACTGGTAAGGAGCAAGGGAAAAGAAAGGGCTGGTCCAAATACCTGCAGTATTGATGTCCAAAATAAGGACTTACAAGTTTTTTTTCTGAATTGCTAAATAATTGGTTTATGATTTACTGAGCAAGTGCACTGCTTTCTATGAAATGATATTATTAGTACTCAGGTTTGCTTCCTGACTGTTTCTGTTTTAAAGCTACAACCTTCTGTGCTGCTTTTAAATGTGATGCTCAAACCACAAACTGCCTAGAAAATATGTTTCCAAAATGCACGTGCAAAAGTGGTTTCTCAAAGACAGAATGGGATGATCGTTCTTGTTCAGGTAAGAACCTTGTTACTTTATCTATCCCTGAAAGGCTGACCTGGTTATTCCCTGTCTCAGTCCCTTTTTGAAAAGGGCGCTCCACAAATGGGCTGACCTCTAAAAATCAGGGAGTGTGTATCTTTTTAAGAAAGCCACAGAAACACATTCTCATGTTTCACTTTAAATGGTTCCATAATTCTATTCCAGTAGAATAAACTACTAAAGCCTGAATGGGCAACTCTTTAAATGCATTGTTAAACTTTTGGTAAGAACTGAAACCTAAATAGGTAAAGGATGGAACAAATTGGATCCTAGATTCACAGCCTTCTCTGCTAGGACATATTTTGGGAATGAATTCTACATGCTACCTGGAGGCAGCTATGGGGAACACTGACAGAACTTGAAGTCTCATGATGCACTACAACGATCTGTTAAAGCTCTGTCCCTTATTGGTAGTTCTAGGTTTGCATTACCTGTGTTTAGACAGGTTTTTGTGGGAAGAATGATCTATGTGATTTTTAGGAACTGTAAGTTGTTGGAGTTTTATTTACTTGTTTATTTTGAATCTTTTAATGAGTACTCTGTTTATATTTTTAGCTATCCTCCACAGCCCTGAGATGTACTGTATTTTCTAGTTATGAAAACTAAAATTTTCACCCTACAGAAAAAAGTCTAAGATATGAGATTTTAAGGAAAACAACAAATATAGCAAACACTCATGATAAAATCATGAAAGCTGGCTACAAAAAAAGGCCAGTGAGATGTGATCCAGTGAAGGCCTTTGTGGCTGCTAACCTGTCTAAATCTGATCCAGTTTTAGATCAGTTGCAATACAAATCATCTGCTGTGAGATCAAACTGCAGGTCATTGCTGTCCTGTGTAAGATGCAGCCTAGTCCGTTTACTTCTAATTTTGTGCTTTTGTATTTCAGTTTCTGTTCTACATAGGTATAGCCCTAAAAAAGCCATTCTGGTGCTCTGAAGCACAACAGAGTTGTGTGTTTACAGTGCAATAAAAAAAAAGGGGGGGAGGGGGGAGATTTTCGGAGGGGGGAGATTTTCTCCAATGTTGATTTTTTGGGGGCTATCTTCAATTCACTCTGTATTTTTTCCCCTCTGAAAATACAGATTGCAGTAAAGACTGTTCTGCAGAAGAAAACAAGTACTGTGCAAAAGAAAAAGGGACTCCAACATGCAAATGCATGCCTAACTTTGAAAAGAAGGATGACAAATGTGTACCGTGAGTAGTCAGCTTTTTCTTGGGTTCCTGTGTTCTAGGCAAAGATAGGGAAGAAGAACATCTAACATGGGCTCACCCTCTGTCTAGAGGAACAGGCTGCAACTAGGTGAATCAGAGAGGTGCCTAAGGTGGTTAGCAGGTAGACAAATTCCCATGGTATTACAAGTTATGGCATTTTAACTGCTTGGCATTAGCCATTGGTGTGCACTCATACTTTAGAGGAAGGTCAAGGAGAACCAAGGTCATCCGTGAGTCAGTGAAGAGGATAAACTACTTCGCACTTATTTTGTGGGTTGTCCACATAAACATAAACTATTCCTTCAGAGTAATTGAGCCATGAGAACTGGTATGCTGAAGCATTTAGCAAGCAAGAGGCATTAGAGCAAGACTTGCCTCAAATCCCTGGAAAGTTTCCACTGATATCAGTGGGGACTCTATTTCCTGATAACTTTCAGACCTATGTTATTTCATCTTGGTTTTCTCTCTGAGGGTATTTCTGTCAGGTCAGGATTAGAACAGAGCAGTGGTGTTTGCTAGTGAAGCTAAGTGGCTGGTTGTGCTCTGCTCCATTGGATGAGCAGAGGGACCTTACTCCCCATATCCATTTAATTCAACTCTTTTTGTAGTTATTGCTTCTACACACTGAACACTGCTTACTGTAAAGTCGATATATTTTAAATACAAGAAACTAGTATGGAAGAAAAATAAAAAGCTACCAGTCCTTATATTGAGGCTTTTGATAAAGACAGTGGGTAGCAATTCCAAGTGGCTCAGAGGTGTAGGGCTTAGTTCTTTGGAGAAATTAGGCCCTTTTAACGTTTTTCAGGCTGAGAATCTGAAATTTTGAGTGCACAGCTCACCAATCATTCTGAAAATCTCAGATTGTTTTACTCTAACAAGGAAGCTAAAGAATTCAATATTAAGATAGCATTAAAGAGGAAACCTGTAATGAACACACCTTGCAGAGAAACTGCTCATAAAAGGTGGAAATATACTATTGTTTTGTGATCATCCACTTAATGACATTATCTTTCTTTTCTTTTCTTTCTTTCCCCTTTTTCCTTTCATGTAGTTGTCCAGTGGGCTACTCTGGGGAGAACTGCAAGAACAGTAAGTACAAGAATTTCTGATTTTTAATTATAGAATGGAAAAATATCCGGTAATGTTTAATCTGACCGATATAAAAATAACAAGTAGTAGTCTTTCGGGGTGCCACCATCCTGTATTGATAGTAGGAAAATGTTAGAAAAAAACAAGTGAAATTCCGTTGTTGCCTGGAAGGAAAAATCCTTCTTGAAACTCATGTTCAGACAGAAAGTAGCATTTTCTCTAACGACCTCTGCATTAAGCACAGTAGTTTTTAGTCAAAGACAGGTTATTTGACAGAAAAACATTTAGTCCTCATCTGAAGACATGCAATGCTGAACTCAGCACCACTAATGGGCTAGTTTCTTCTGTAATTAATCACTCCCTCTATCAAAATGTCAGTGGATTACTCTCATTCGAAATATTTCTGCTTTAATATCTAACCACTTGTTCTTGTTTGTGCTTTACCTTGCAAGCACTGCATAGTATTTAGTACTCTATACCGGTGAAGAGATGATTGCCCTGACTGTGTTATCCCATAATTGTAATCATCTGAACAAGCTAACCAGGCAGGCCTTCCAAAGCTTTTTCCCTTTTCTGAGTCAGTTTTGCAGCTGTTCACTGCACCTTCTCCAGTTTCCACTGTCATATAGATTAGGAGAGGACATTCTTCATGCCTTCTAGTGTTTGCGTGTGCCTAAACTCAGAACATCTAATACAGTCAAAGGCAGGCTTAAAAACAAACAGTTACGGTTCTTCACTTCTCGCAACTCCTTTGGCTTTATTTGAGCAAAAGCTATATCCTCGTGTGGCCCTTCAGAGTCTCACACTGCTGCATTCTTAAACTTATATATGTTTAATATATCTGTGTCTGCCTCAATGAGATCTTCAAGGGTTCTTTTCTGGCTGTGCCTAAAATTTTTGGAGATTGGCTAATGGTAGTTGTAGTGCAGCACAGTGAATCTTGCCAGGTATAAATGTTCGGCAGGAAGGATATTTTTTATCACATGGAACATATTTTTCTAAAGAAAGTTTTGGGATTTTTAAGGCCTTTTTCATAAAGCAAATGAAAATGCTGAATCAGCACAAAATCAACACATTCTGAATGTAAACACGAATTTGAGACATGCTGATAATAAACTCCATTAATAGCCTCATCTTCTTCATACAGCACTGAGTGGGTACTGATATAAAAAGGTTGCTGAGCAATAACCAAAGATACTTTACAGATGTGTTTGGCATAACGTTCTTTCGACAAATCATATTCCCTGTTGTCTCGATGTATGCTCCTATGATTAAATGTGCTGGATTGTTCTGCTGGTAATGGAACAGTTGGTGGTTTCATGTTGTGTATCTCCAGTACAGGCATTCAGTGTATTAAAAGGCAAACACATAACTCCAGACTGGGATCTTTAAGTAAGTATCGCCAGTAAGGTTGGGTAGCTCAAGAGACTGTCTTACTCTTCACACACATGTCTTGAAATTATGCACAGCAGGACACAATTATCTTTTTTTTTTTCCTTACCATAGCTATGCTGAGCTAAGATTAGGTTTTAGTAGCAATTCCATTCACAGTTGAAGGAAGATATACAGAATCCATGTCTTCCTCTCTTAGTCATGCTGGTTCTGCAGCAAGATCAGTGAAAATGAATTTTCCTTGACAAACATTTATTCAGATATAGCATATTTATGCAGTGTTCGTAGTGCCACATAATAGACACCTCAGATTGGTGTGCCTTATGTGCCTAGGGCATGACAAGAGCCTATTTGATGCCTAATTACTTATTTTAGCAGCAATACTAGCTTAAGCAACCCCTACACCCTCCCAGTTGTTCCTGTCCTTCAGCTATAACTATGTGAAGCCATTCAGTGCATGGGATTAGGACCCTGAGCTGGGATCAAAATAGCCATCCAGAAGAGATAGTCTTTAATGCAGATCAGTTCCTTAATGACAGTTGTACTGAGACAGCACCAGAAGCTTGGGAATGAATAACATCTTCTTTCATATTTCTTTCTTTCTTTCTTCCTTTCTTTCTTTTTCTTTCTTTCTTTCTTTCTTTCTTTCTTTCTTTCTTTCTTTCTTTCTCTTTCATAGTAAGAGGACAGGGACAGGACTTGGTTTTCAATATATACCATGAGTTTTCAATTGATGTTTCTTGTTTGTTTGTTTTTTTCAGATAGTGAACTCATCCTTATAATAGTGGGTACAGTGTTTGGAGCCATTATCCTGAGTTTAGTGATAGCAGTCTCTATTGTTTCAGTAAGGTAAGATTATGTCTTACAATTGAATAGAAGCTGCATTTCTGCATGTACCTCAAGAACTAAGCAGAAATTTAGTGAGGGGCAGGGCTGTGAATGTGGTTGCATGCCTAATTAGGCAGACAAGTTCATTTAAGTCATGTAGCCATTAGAATTTGGTTTTGCCTGTGTGCTCTTCCCAGAAGTATTTATTCTCTTGCTTTGAATTCAGCTAAGAAAGCTTTAGCCAAGTCTTCAGAATACACATCTGATCCATTAATTATAATCCTGCCCTAGCCAGTCCTGATATGGCATCTGAATGAGATGGACGAAGGATGATAATATCAGAAGACTGTGTGGCCCAAATTCAGACCTTCTGCAGCTTTCCCTGCCAGCACTTCAGCTCAAGGCCTGGTGTGCTCCTTTCAGCTCAATACAGGCTGCATTTCCAGCCAAGCATCTCTTTAAAGCTTGCTATTCCCAGTGTACTGGCAAATTCCCAATTGCAGTTGCACCTCCTCACTTCTCTCCACACAATAAATATAGAAATTCTCAAGCACCTCCTCTGCCTTTGCTCTCAGCACTGCCCAGGTAAAGATGCCTACGAGACAGCCCATAGCAGGCATAACTCACCAGCAGGTGCACAAGCTGGTGCCAAGTGTGTGTGCGGTGTATGGACTTGTGATCACAGAGAATCCAAATGCATCATTTGAGTGTCCAGCTTTGGCTGCAGGCATGAGGGCAACTTTTCTTAACCTGGCCTAATGAATGCCTCATTTCTTCCTCTGAACAGTCAGTTAGAGCTAGTGGTGGTTAAGGAAACTCCTTCACTCTAGGAACTGGTTAAAAGAGGCCAAAGTCCCCCTCTGTCTCTCCTAGCAGCTTAGCCCTGTCTGTGATAAGAAACACCAGTCTTTGTACCCTATCATTGCTAACAAGTGTTTTGCAATAGGTATGCTACAAAAATCTGTTGCATGTTTCAGAACAGGATTGAGAATTCAAAATAAGGTGGGAGTGGACAACTCAATAAGTTGGACTTAGTAAGTAAGGCACACTAAAAGGTCTTTTAAAACTTCCTTTGTTCTTTCATTTCCTCTGAAGAGCCCAACGCAAACAAGATCCAGAGAAGAAAAGACTGATAAAGTCAGGAAATTCCAACTCAAATACCTCTGATGATAGACAGACCATGATTTTCCCCAGAGTCCAGACCACTTCTGGCCATGGAAACCCAGGATATCAGCCAAACAACCCATATGAGATGCGTTCCACAAATAGAGGTCATTTTCCAGAGAGGGATTATGAAGATTTGGTAAGTATTTCACACAGGCCTATGAGAGCTGCGTTCCTGAACTGTAGTGTTATGGGCTACAGACACTGTTGGAACCTAAACTCCACTCTGCCCATCCTCCCTTGATCTAGAAGGCCAAGGCAGTGCAAAGGCAACCAAATAACTGTAGCTGCAGCTGAAAAAATTTCCCTGAATATAGAGATCAGCACTCACCTCATGAAGACCTTCCTAAAGCCCCAGTAGTCATCCTTGAGTCACAGGAGGGATATGTGAAAGGCAAGGGTCAAAGCAACAGTTTGGCTGGACAGTGGTCTGCTGAGTTGTAGGACATTCGTCCGCATTGACTGAACACATCCTTCAGCACAGGCGTGCACGCAACCTTCACAGGCTGTTGTAACCTGTGCTTCTTTTAAGCTGGTTGTAGTGTCAATAGGTGCTGCACTGGCACTTCCCAGTTGCAGCCTCATGCAAGATTCAGTCAGCTTAAGCTGGCACAGCTCCCCAGAGGGTCAGTGTCCTCCCACCCACTCTGCCACTGTCTAGTTCACAGCAAGAGCCTCTGCAGTTGCTGCAGCATTGCAAAGGGGTAAGTGTAAAGTGCCATGAAAAAGCTAGCACAGCTTTTGCATTGATATAGCCCAGGGGAGCCTGTTGAGCAGAGGCATGTCATTAGCTGGAAGGTGTATTCTGAAAAAACTGCGTGTTTTATCCTTGAACTCTGCAAGGGAGCTGCGGAGGAAGCAGAGGCTTGAGAAGTGCTATGCTGTGATATAATTCATTTGCTGGGTTCTGCATGCATCAGGTAAATAGGAAGCACACTGGGCATTCAAATTGTGTTTAAATAACATTTTAGCTCCACCTCTGCGGTGCAAGAAACTAACCTGTTTAGTGAAGAAAATCTGTTTAATTGTAATACATTTACATGTTTGCAGAATTGAGGCCTAAACTGTGATAAAAGCAACACAGAAACCTGATGTTTAAAAAAAACCCAAACCCCGCTTTTAAAAAGCTGCAAATTAAGTGTAGAAAAACATCTGTTTAGTTAGTTGATTGATCAGATTCACATGGATTTTGGCATTTCTAACTTTCCAAAGATGTCAACCTTTTGCTGATGAAAATCTGCCTGTTTGGTTGTCCTTGAGGGTTAGTGTGTCACAGAGTGAGGGCTATCATGTGCAGTGTGCTACATGCTGAAGTATTTTGAGAAAGGAGCTCTCTGACCCAGAGCTACTCTTTATTTCTTTTCTTCTCCTGTCCAAATTCTCTGTAGTATGAAGCATCACGGGAGTCTGAGGGCTTTAGGATGCAGAGCAGATACTAAGTGACCAGAGTGGTAGAAGGATGGATGACCACCACAACCATGGGTCAGACCAAAGAGTTTCACAGCCTCTCAGCAATGCAGTTACTTCAGCAGAAAAGACAACAAAGTCCATAACCCCAGATTCTTTGAAGATTTCTAAAGGAAGACCCCTGCTTGAAAGAGATCATGGACAACTCTCTGAAATCAGGGAAAAATGAAGGAGTATGGAGAAGAAGAGGACTTTTAAAAGAACTAACGGACTCCATTAAACATTAGATTTCTTTCAGGAGGCCAGTACATTTGCAAGAGACTGAGGGTAGACAAGATACCACGATTTTAACCCTGCTGTTTTCAGTTCTTCTGGAAGACGGTCCAGGCAATACGTGTGATACTGAAAAATGTCAGCACCCAGAGCTTTGCCTGTATTTGTGCTCATTCCATTTCAGCTACAGGCAGCCTGCATGGCTTTGGACAGATCAAAACTGTTCTTCATGAGAACCTAACCTGTTTCTCTCTACTGTATCAGATACAGTCTTTTTCCCCTCTTCAACCCCCCAATATTTCCTATCTGAAAGCATTCTGTTCAGATCTCTGCTGACATGCATTGTGTGAGACAACAGTATTTGTCTGACCTTCTACGCAGCCTTCCTTCCCAATACAATGACAAGAAACAACATCTTCAGATAAACACTGTTGTTCTCCATCTTGCACAATGACACTGATTTTACATTCTCAGCTCCTGTGAAAAGTGCTAGCTTTTTTTTTTAGCTATTGCACTCTTTATGTTTTGATTGAATGATCTTATGGTTGTTTTTTTTTAAAATTTCTTACATACACTCAATAAATCTGTCTGTAAAAGAATCCACATTTTACTGTAATGTACAGAGTGTGCATTATCTATTGACTAGCATTAACATTTCCTTATATATGTAAAATATATATATATGCACAAATATGTACATATATTTATAGGTTAAGTTCATTTAAAATATCATTTAATTCCATGTTGTATTTTGTGGTTTGGTTTTTATATGTGCATATTAACTTTTCCTATTAAACATTACTGTTTCTCAGTACCAAGGCTTTCTTGTGTTGCTGTCCGGCGGTGTAAGGGGGTTTTTTTTCAGGTCCAGAGACTATTTTATGTTAAAACTTATGCAGAGTTTAGACGCAAGTGTGCACAGACTGGTTACATCAGTACCCGACTTTCACTCAGAGGTTCTGATCAGGAATATTATTAAATCTTAATGAAACTTAAATGTTTATTGTTGTGAGGCTGGCACCAATTTTCTGTGATCGCTTTTCATGGGAACTGGGTAGTTAGTGCAGCTGGGTCTCCTTTGAAAATGCTGGACAAGCTGCTTTCTGTGATTGCAGCTTTGTGCGTATGGGTCTGCTAATGTCACACAGCTAAAAAAAGAACTGTCTTTCAGCTTAAATGGCAAGTTTGGGGGCCAGTGGTAGAGAACACAGTATGTGACTGTAGTGGTTACCAGGATGTGCATGCAGACAGGTTGTTCCAGTGCTCTCGGTGATCAAAACCAGCTCCCGCTTGCCAGTTATGCAGTTGAAAACTGGGTGCTAAACAGTCCCGATCTTTCTCATGTGGCTTCTCTAGCAAAAGAGGATAGACCCTGCTTTCTCTGAACTGCCTGCAATGAGTGGTAGTTTAGAAGTAGCCTGGTGATAAAAGGTGCAATTTTCTCTCTGTTCTCTAAATGGATTTTCACTGTTTCTTTCTTCCAGTTGACTCCTGCCCTTTTGCCGCTGTCACCTGGCTGCACAGCACCTGCCGTTGGCAAGTGTCTGCAGGAGGCCAGGTTTGGTGGCTTTAGCCACCCTCCACACTGGCTGTGTGCATCTCAACATGCACAAGGCAACCTTTACTCCGTGCAAGCAGGGCTAGCTCGATTTAGCTATTCATGATACCTTTATTGAAAGGATGGTAGAGATTTGGTCTTATTTTCTTGACTTTTCCTCTGAGAGTACTTGCCCATGAGGAGCAAAACGAGGCATGGTGGCTACCCTTAGCACAAGAAGTGGAGAGACCCTGTCCTTCCTCCAGCTAGAAGAGCCCTAGAAGGGGGACAAGCTCCCTTCCCCAACAGTTTCATTAAAGTATGGCCCCCCGCTGGCCGCTGCCCCCTTCTTTTTCTTTGAGCCCTGAGTGTCCCCACGCTTCCTAGGGTGAAGGAGATGCTCCCTGCCTCTAATCCCTATGCTAAGCCCTTTCCTTTTCCCCTTTCTGATTTTTCAGCAGCAGGAAAAGGTTCTGCTGCCAGCAGAATGCTCCAGGGAGTTTGCATGGGGTGGGACACTGAAAAATGGGTGGGATACAGGCAAAACAAGTGGCAAAAAGTCGTGAAACTCAGTTTAGAATTCTACTTCATTCAGCTGGCTGCTTTTGCTTGGATACTCCCTCCTCCCCTTCGTTGTAGGGCAGACCGAAACTTGGGGTTACATGGAGTCTAATAGAAGGATTTCTTTATATCAAGAGTAACAGCCCATGCATCATGGTATTTCATTGAGATAAATTGCCTGGTTCCATCAGCTTAGTGTAGAGGATCCTTAAAATACATGTAACAGTAGCCTGCTGAAGAGGCACATGAAAAGGCTTTTAAGTGTTATCTCTTATTCTTTCACAAAGCAATAGGGGTTGGAAATGCAGCTGAAAGCTCAAGGATAAAAGAAACTTTAATGCAGTAAAACTTTATTGGGGGTGCAATATTGAGACATTTGCTGTCATTGATAATAAAAGCAGCAAAAATAGTCAGTTGTTTGCATCATCTAACTGCAGAGGAATTTTCATTGCTCTAGTTCAAAGCTAATTTCTGCAACTACAACCAGTTCTCATTTAGCCTGTGCTGGGGAGGGGCTATCAGATACTACTGTAAGCCTACTACTCTTTAGCATTTCAAAGGCTGCTACAGTTTTTTTATCTGGACTGGAATTCTGTACCGAAAGGGCAAACTCTCAGATATTTCACTTCTGTTTGGCTATTAGCAATGTGCGATTCTGTTGGGAAATATGATCATGGAAATTAACTCTTTGTAGTGTTTTATGACTGCTGCCGCTTGACTCATGCGTTGTTTCAGCTGCCCATCCTTCAAAATCCAACTGGGCATGGGAAAGAGAGCTAAGTGCGACCCTCACCCATTGGTGTGAGAGAAGACTTGCCCGCAGGCAGGGTGAGGGGCTTCAGGGAACTGATGCAATTCATTTTGCATCCTGGGATCTTCTATCCATCTGCTCCCCCGAGATACAGGGTGTCCTGCTGGCCCGTAACCCACAGAGGACGCGGGAAGATGGTGCCACTCAAGTCTGCTACCTACTTTTGTCCTGACCAAAAATTACGCTGGAGAGTTTGCTTGGCACATCTGCACTGGGTGTACTAAAAAATGCTAAATGAATCGGGCACAGAGGTTTGCATGGTTGTAATAAATACTTGTATGGGGGTATTGGGTTCGCTTAAGTCACGTGCCATGCTTCATTTATCTGGATACACCTGAGCACATTCAAGCGATGCGGGGTGGCAGGGGAGGGGTATGGTGCCACGGGTGGCTGTGGGGTAAGAGCCTGGGTCTGGGCAGCTGCCTTAGAGGAGCTGTCACACAGTAACGTGATGGGACGGTAGGGTAAGGATGGGCTTAATCGGGCCTGGTCGATCTTGTGCTGTGTGCATTGCTTATGCCTGAAACCAGCCTTGAAAATGAGACATAAAACCCTGCATCCAAACACTCCTCAGCAAGGCCCAGCGTCCAAACTTGCGTGTGAAAGGCAGCACCTTTCAGGCCTGAAAGAAGGAAGCATTTTGCGTTTTTCTGGTTACCTGCTGGTGAAAACCACTCCTTGTTTCCTTTCTGGGACTGTTTTTACATAGATCCTGCATGCCATGTGCCCAGCCAGAGGCATAAACAAGTAAGAGCGAGCAACGAAGGTAAGACCACTGCAGACCCAAGGGCTTGACTTTTCACTTCTTGTGCACTTCCTTTGACTTTGACGGTTTGTTGTGAACCGTAGCACTCCTTCCAACAGGAGGAACAGAGGTAAGGGAAAAGGAGCCTCTCCTCTAGCCAGAAGTGCTCCTCTCCTCGCTGGGAACAGCTTCCCCGGCCGAAACTCTTGGTACAGAGAGCTTTTAGGGAAACTCAGGTGAGGGCAGGAGGGAGTCAGGCAAATGCCCCTGGTGAACACCACTGTCCCTAGCTGGTTTTGAGGGGACCACCTCGGCTTCATCCCAGGCTCAGGAGGGTGACTGGACCCTGGCACAACCCAGGAACAGAGAATCCTGCTTGAAATTTGGGGTTCATTAGCCCAGGGCCACAAACCACAGAAAGGCAAGCGAGGCAAGCCTAGCACTGCCTCATTCATCTGCCACTCCTGCGAGAGGAGGACTGTCATTTGTCAAGTTTGGAAACTGCAAAGTCATCAATTGCTATTTTTTCCCCATTTCCAACCCTTCACTCTTTCTTTTTTAGCCCAGTAATACTCCCTGTTTCAAAGCCTTGTGTCTGGTGTTCGTGGATGGAGCAGCTCTGCTTACTAAGGGTTCCCAGGAGGATTAAATTGACTTCTCCAGGTTTTGGGGTGTGAGATGAAGATACTGATTTTTGCAGCAACTAGCCAAAAAAAACCCCCAGACCCAACCCTAAAAACCCCAAAGTGGTCTAAGAACAGTGAAACCCATAAAACATGTTGGGTCACAATTAAACAGGAAATAAATAGGGCTAAAAATAAGAACCTGTAAATTGCCTTGCAAAGGATGCTCGAACTGCTGATAAAAGGCTCTTTAAACGTATCAAAGCCCCAAAGGCAGCTAGGAAATTAGTGGGAATGCTGATGACAAGGGCATAAAAGGGTCAGATGGGAATGATGAAGTCGTAGCAGAGAAGCTCAGTGATTTCTTTGTGGCTGTTTTTACAGCTGAAGCTGTTTGGGAGATTCCCACATCTGTCACACTCTGCAGTGGATCAGCTGGAGAAGCTGGAGCAATTGGAAGTAAAAAGGTAACATGGAGTAAAGAGGCAGCAGGAGTGAAGGAAAGTAAGTGAAGTAACTAGGTAACAGGAGGTATAAGGTCAAATAGATAAAGTGGTTGTTAATATGTGACCAGGACTAGGTGGTGCTGACCCAGGGGACCCAAAAGAGCGGTAAGGGGGACTGCGGTACCCAGCTGTGTTCCCAGGCACAGCCAGTCCATCGCACCCCATAGACTCACTGGGATGCACCGAACCCTCATTGATGGATGGCGTGGCAGCCAAACACCCACCAGAATGTGAGGCTATGCAAAGCTAAAGGAGATCAGCATAAAGCAGACAGGGGAAAAAAAATACTTCACAGGTGCAGGTGGTGAACTTGCTGCCACAGGGGGTTGCAGATACTGTGTTTGCAGGTTCAAAAAGCTATTAGGCAAATTCAAGGATGCAAATGCATGACAGAGATGTACCGTCTGATGACAGGGTGAGAAAGCGGGGTGCTGGAGGAAAGGGCTATAAAAGGAGCGAGGTCCCCCAGATAGCCCCTCCTGTTGCAGTCCCCGGAGCAGAGCCTGGGGCTGGATGGACAAACTGGGCCAGGGGGGACACTTCTCACCTTCCAAACTCACTGACCTGCCTTATTCAACAGCAGCACAGGCTGAAAGGTGACACCTGGGGTGTGCGTACATAGCATGTCTTGCATGCCCTAATTACACCCAGGCTGTTCGTAAACTGTGGATAGGCAGGGTAAGGTGCTGTACACCGAGCTCTTTACTGTTTATGTAGAAACAGCCTCATAAAAGAAACAAGGGAAAATTTTTGCAAGCAGATAACTCAAAAATTGCAAAATGCTTCCTGGTTTTGAGCCTGAAAGGTGCTGCCTTTCACAAGCAAGCTCCAAAGAGCAACCTCTGGAGACCAAAGTCTGTTCCTCTGCTCTTCATGAAAAGCAAACGAAAACCAACAGCTCGCACCCTCCCTCTCCTGGTGGAAGCCAAACAGCTTGCGAAGGAGCTGTGTGCTTCTCTCTGTCCCCAGTCCGCAGGCAGTGTCCCCAAACCCCGGGCAGTGTCCCCCATGGCCCCTGCCAAGGTGGGCGAGATCAAGGGGAGAGGAGAGAAAATAGCTGCCCAGCAGCTGGCCCAAACACGGCAGAGATTTCATCAGGGGAGCTGGGAGACCTGCAGGGCCAGATAAGGTGGAAAAGGGAAAATAGGGCATGGAGAGAAATATAAGAAATTTTGCCCAGGATTCCAGAGAGGGCTGTGAAGGGACCAACATTGCTTTTGGTGGGCATCTATGGCAACCGAGCATTTTCTTCCTTTTTTTTCCCCGTTTTTTTCTGAAACACTAATACCTCTGGCAGCACCCTGAGGGGCATTTGTCCCAGCTGGTTTCCCAGGTTGGTCATTACTTTGGCAGTCAGTTTTCTAAAGTGACATTAACAGCTTCCCAGAGTAACATCCGTCACGTCTTAGTGGAGTGGGGAAGGCTGTCCTGGTTTCAGCTGGGATAGGGTTCATTTTCTTTCTAGTAGCTGGTATAGTGTTATGTCTTGGATTCAGCATGAGAAGAGTGTTGATAACACACTGATGGTTTCAGTTCTTGCTGAGTTTAGACTAAGTCAAGGATTTTTCAGCTTCTCATGCCCAGCCAGCAAGAAGGCCGGAGGGGCACAAGAAGTTGGGAGGGGAC
>JAVJGG010000001.1:42503258-42537522 GCA_035590195.1 Aviceda cuculoides | reverse complement strand
GCCCCGCGGTGTCCCCGAGCCCCGGCGGGGTCCGCACCCCGCGTCCCCCCCGCCCGCCGTGCCCCCGGTGGCGGGGCGCTGGGGACCGGCGCTCCAGCAGCGCGGCTGGGCACGGACCGCAACCTTGGGCTTTGCGGGCCGGGATTTTACACCTTCGCCTTAAAAAGCGTGGAACCAGCTATAATCTCTCCACACCTCTCTCTCTCTATATATATATACTTTAATGGAACCAGCTATAACCACTTCTCTTCAGGGAAAAGCACCTCCCTGGGATGTTTGTCTGAGCTGTGGGTATTAAATGATCGGATGAGGAACAGCAGCATGAAGCCGCAAGCGTTCGCGCTGCCCGTGACCCCTCTCACCTTATATCGTTCCCCCACTCTCACCTTATATCATTCCCCCACTCTCACTTTATACCGTTCCCCCACATATGCTTCGCATACAGGGAGCAGTCCGTGTCCCCAGTGGGGATGCTCTCGTGGCTCCCGGACACACTTGGAGACAGCGGCACAGTTTGTGGCTCTGCTCCAGTAGTACTGGAAATGGTGTTTCTCCCCTCTCTGAGCACTTAGGGAAACTTTTTTGTATGAAGGGAGCCCACAAAATGCCCAAGTCCACGATTACTCTCAGTGCTTAATGTTTTAATAAGTTATCTTAACAGGAGGCTCATCTTGCAGAGTGCTGTGGCACGCAACTGCAAAAACTCCTAGAAGATTTTCTTAGCTTCTATTTATTTATTTATTTAGTGGGTCTGATCTTTAGAATTGATGGTTCCGTAGAATGGTGCAGCAAACCATCTCAGGGACGAGGCTGTTAGAATGCTTATTGCAATCATAAATAAAACTATCTTTTTTCACACTTAGCTGTACAAAGAATGAAGTACATAACTTTTTTTTTTTTTCCCCTAAGCAAGCCATTACATTCACCTCCGTTTGAGGAGCTGCCTAAACTAGGATTCCTTGCAGAACAGGTTTAGAATGAAGTCTGATTGCCTGGAGCATCTTTATGAGTAAATTTGTTGAGTACCTTTCATGAGAGTTTCCTATCTTACTCTGCATCAGCAGTTTGATGTATTAAAATCTCAGCTGTCTAGTGGGATGCACTGTCTTTGTCTGCTTTTTGGGGCTTTCCTGCGGCTCAGCCCAAGGGAAGGATGTCACCTGGAGATGCTCTTCGTGCCTGCTGGATGCTGCTCTGCAAAATGAAATAGGGTACAGGGCTTAGGACTCAGAGGGATTAGTGTGAAGGACCGTATGTGGGGTGTGGAGCTCAGTGGTCCGGGGGGGTGGATTATTTTCCTCTGGAGTAATCCCAACTAAATGCTGGATGGAATTTTCCCCATTGTAAGAAATTTAGTTGATGTTCAGGAGTGGTTTCGTTAAATGTATCGGAATCAAGGAGCAGGCTGAGTTTCTTCCAGTCTTACTGGGTGACTTGCCCCAGCATCCGGAAGGATCTGGACTGGCATGAGCATCTTCAGGTCCTTCCTTTGCCTGATTCAGGAAAGACTGCACTGAATCAAGCACAGCAAAGACTTGCATCTGGAAAATCCTGCGTGTTTTTACTCCCAACTCAAAAAGCTCGGGTTTCAGTCCAAAATCAGAGGGCTTCACAAAGCTCTGTTTTCACAACAATGCTGGAAACGCTTTGGTGTTGCTCCAAAGTGGAAAGAAAAGCATACTTGGAAACTTCAAAAGCTGCCACCAGGAGGAATGTCACCCCGTGGCTGGCCACAGGAGCGTGGGCTGCTTTGGTCATGGCACCCGGTGGAAGGAGACATTGGTTTTCCTTCAGATATTACCGTTACTAAGTAAACTCCCAAAAATCCAGCAGTCAGGAATGGAGGTAAATATTATCCTACGTCTATGCAGATGGGCAAGTGAAGCTGTGGGAGAGCTGGGGCTGGGTAGCCAGGGTACAAACTCAAGTGTTTGCTTTATAAAGCCCATTATTTTTGCTGTTACCCCGTGCACTGCTGCCAGAGCAGCAGCTCTCGAGGAGAGGCTTTAGGCTGTGTTGTAGGGTTTGGAAACAAAAGTGTTAATCTCTGTGCAAATTATAACTCGGTCAAACAAGCTATGTTTTGCTTTATAGAATCTGTTTATGTTCTGAGCTCTTGCTATGTCCAGGAGCTGCAATATAACTTCTGAACATGAACAAGGAATGAAATGCCTGGGTATGTGGTAACAGCCAGCAAAAAAAAAAAAAACAAAACCACAAACCCCTAAGAAGGCTCTTGTTCAGTATGAATGAGCCCAAGCAGCCTGTCTGAATGAGACCCATAGAGAAAGCCCAGGGCTTTGCGCTCCCGGGTTAGAGTTAACCACCTTGCGGGCAGCAGAGACCCGTCAGTGCAGGGCTCTGACGCGGTCATGCCTCGGTGATGACTGAGAATTACTGACAGGACCTACTTATCCTCTTTTTGCTTTTAGCCTAGGGCATGCTAAGTTTTCCTCCAGCTGTCCAGCTTGATTCACTGCTTCCTGCGCTCACAGCCCAGCCCTGTATGGGAGCGACCCAGGCAGCCCCCACTTTTCATTTTTTTCAGTGCAATATTCACGTGGGGTACAGCAAAAATCCTTTTTCCACAGCTCTTGGGGCAGAAAGTTCTTGGGACAGGAGAAAACTCAGTGTGGCTCTTCAGCAGCCATCAGCAAGTCTGCTCAGTCTGCAGATTATACCCACAGCAGCGTGGCGCAGTGGTATCTGCAGATGCAACTGGCTGAAAATAGAGGCCTGACAATGCTTTTATTGACATTTGGGTTGGAAAAAATAGCAGACTCGGAGCTGGAGCCTGAGGCATTTCATTTGCAGCCTGCAGCCTCTGTGCCGAATCCTCGGTTGGAGATTTGTTTAATCGGCTATTGACAGTAGAAGTTAATAGCCGCAGCCGGGGGAGCTGGGGCATCGGTGGTATCGAAGGGCACGTTCGTAGCCACAGGCATGTTTAAACAAGCTGCTGCATTCAAAGCTGATACCATTTATGCTTGCTTTGGCTTAACTTGTGTGGTTCCACTTTTTTTTTTTTTTTTAAAGCCCGAAGCCCAAATCGTGGATTTTGCGAGTGAGACTCGCTCGGTACCCCTTGCGCTGCCGGACACCAGCAATCCAGGAGCAAAGAGCATCGCCGCTGCCCTGGATGCTGCTGCCTCGGTGGGCGCAGAGCCCCCGCCGGCGTCGCGGGCAGGGAGAGCCCTCGGCCGTGGCCTGGTGTCTTCCACCCCGGCCAGCCTGGGACGTGCCAGAGCACAAACACGCTGCCCGGCTTAACCCGGGTATCCTGTGGAAATGACTCTCGTAATAAATTAAAAGTAATTTACTGTAGCAGGAGTCCACTGTGGAAATCACCTGTACGGAAGGGGGAGATGAGTGTCTTCCAAGGCTGCTTTAAGATGAAAATTTTGGGGAGGGCCCCCACATATATTCAACTGGAAAAACTGAGATGATGTGCCTAGTGTGACTCTAAAAGTCAGCATCTCGGGAGGTTTCAGACAGCCACCGTTGTATTTCAGGCTGGTCAAACAGCTATTGCCTTCTGTCCGCAGTGATGGAAGTATTTCATTAGGAAGATGAATAGCTGAACTCTTTGATTAACCAGATCCATTAAAAAAGAGGGAAGAAAAATCACCAGGGTCATATTTTAGAGGTTCTCAGCACCCCAACACAAGTTTCTGTCCTTTTCATTTTTCTTGGAGAAGGAAAGGAAAACAAGACCTCCTTACTTGTGAAGAGAGACTTACACCTTCTCCTGTCTTTTAAGCTCCTGAGAGATTCTTTGCTCTTGTTTGAACTTACAGTATGTTTAGCGTTAAGAATATCTCAGAAAACCCCCGAACCCTGTTTTGGAGTGAAGTAACCGTTCAGCCCACCCCGCTCTCTGTCATTCTCTCTTGCTGAAGGTCTCAATCTGTGCACCAGCGGAAGCGCCACGTCCTGCGAAGAGTGTCTCCTCATCCATCCCAAGTGTGCCTGGTGCTCCAAGGAGGTAGGTGGGCAGACCTCGGTTGTCTTGCATGCTTTTCGTAACGCAGGAAGGGAGCTATTCCCCCACCTCGCCCGTTCCTGACGCTGTCCCGTGCCAGAAGGGGTGGGTGAGGGCAGCGGGTGTTCCGTGCCGAGCGTATTTTGCGTGTGTGGGACTCCTCAGCTCTTTGACACTGTAGGATACAAGTCTCTGACCCCTCTGGCCCCCGCGCATCCTCAACAGAGCAGCACTGTTCCTTCAGTCCTTCCGTCCCTTCAATCACCTTCTTGTTTTCGGTGGGTGCCAGGTCCCTGCAGGCACTCTGTGTTGCAGGGAGCCTTGCTTGAAAGCTGTCTCCCTAAAAAGCCCCAAGCCCTTGGCTGGTGTCCTGCTACGTGTTCCTTGTTGCGTAGCCTGGCATGGCACGGGCTCTTTGTAACAAAGAGAATTCTCCTTTCTGAATCTATTGTGTCATTTTGGGGGGTGACCCGTGCTTCTGGAATCCGTGCCATGCCGTGGCGACGGGTTACACAGCTTAACTGTGTGCTTTGGGGTGAAAATGCATCCTTGTGTTGATGCTGAAGCCGCTTACCCATCATTTAATGGGGCCTCTTTGGTTTGTGAGAAATTGCAAATGTCTTTCCCTGCTTCCTAAGGAATGCTCTTGAGTTTAGGCACATATCTATATCTATATACCTTATCAAATATACATCTTATCGCATAGACTTACGTTTTCTAGAGAACAAGGTGTGTGAAAGACCCGTTAACGTCTGACGCATAGAGAGCTGATGTCTGCTTAGTGCCTGTGTCCATCTTAAGTGTTTAAGAGAGAATTATGGATGCTTACAGATGCAGGGAAAGACTCTGCCTACTTGCAGGCACAGCTGCTGTGCCAGGAACCAGCTTTGGACTGTGAGAAACCCCAGAGCAGTGGATAATCTTGAATCTCTCCATGGGCACGGCCAGGAGTGATGCTTACCCGTTCCCTGCTGACCCTTTTTCCCCTAGTGGGGCCATCCCGGTCCTGTTTTGGGGGAGGCAGGCTGTGGGGTTGAGCACATACTTCACCTTCTGGCTATAGCTGATGATGCTGAGCTGAGGATGCAGGCGCTGCCCACGTGCCCCTCTGCTGCTCCCGTCCCTCCTCCCACCAGCCCTGCCTGCGGCGGAGGATGAGGATGGAGATGGGCATGGGGTGAGGGGGGGCTCCTGGATGGAGATGGACATGGGGTGAGGGGGGGCTCCTGGATGGAGATGGACATGGGGTGAGGGGGTGATCCCGAGCCCCACGGTTTGGCAGGGTCTCAGAAGGTACCCCAGCCTCTGGCTCTGCAGGGCTGTTTTGCTGGATTTTCACTTGTAAGCACAGCTGCAGCTCTCCAAGGAAAACCTCCTAACGCTGCTAACACCGTGCTACCTGACAGCGTAATAGCTTTCATGGTTTTTTTTTCCAGCAAGGAGAATGGTGTGCAGAAGGGAAAGGGTAAAGCAATAGATCCCTCTTTTGAGACATCTTGTAAACAGCTGTAAGAGCTCCTCTTCCAGCCAGCTAATCCATGAGATTGGATCCAGGAACGCTGGCTATTAAGCTATGGGTACCCAATAGCTTGCTTTTTCTGTTCGTTTGTTTGTTTTTTGTTTTTTTTTTTCTTCTTGGCATCAAAAGACAACTTTTTGCAAATGCTGCCAGTGGAAATGTTTATCTGGTGGTCTCTGTGACCACTAATTGTATGGCAGCCCATGGGACTGGCAGCCTGACTCTTATCTAACAAACAGGAGAGTTACCAAAAAAAAAATACTCGTAAGTGGAATGGAAGGGCCAAGAAGGAAGATGGGTGTTTACAGGGAAGTGCTGTAATACTTCCTGACCTTTAGCCTGCAGCAGCTATTTAAAACTACATTTCAAGGTGTTTTGTGCCAAGAGCTACGTGTTTAAAAGCTGCTGTCCCCTTTTACATGCTGCATGCTAAACCTTAGTGAGTTCTTATTCTAATTCTGTATTTTTTTTTAAATATAATTTTCTGTTTGAAACTTTAATTATTTCTCTTTAACTGAGAACATGAGGTGAGGTAATGGGATTGCAAAAGCTATCTAGAGGTTTTTGACTTCAAAAGTTTTAAAGTAATATTATAAACTCTTAATATCAACTTTCCTTTCGCATAGTCATTTCACCACCTTATTTCCCTTCCCTCTGCCGCAGGCTAGTCAGGTATGCTTATTAAATTGCTTTTAGACTGTTTTCCTTAGCTATTTCCTTTATCTGTCATTCACTATGTGTGTTGCCTGGGAGTGTGCATGCCAGTCAAACTCTATAGCTCTGCTGCTGTTTAAGTATCAGGGCCAAGATATTGGAGCAGTTTCCACAGATGCTAGTTATGTTGTGGTAGAAACACGATCAGCTGATTAGTGCGTATTTTCTGCTCCCTTTGCATTTACTTAACAGGTTTGGGAGCAAATTGGGCCATCTGTTGTCATCTTTGTAGGCAACAATTAATAATTTTGTCAGGAAGTATATATAGTAGAAGTCTGTAAGTATATATAATATAACGCTACATATAATTCTATATATTATAATATGTGTATATGTATTATACAGGAAGTGTAGAGATGTCTAAATATATATATAAAATATACACAAAATATATAATGTATATTATTATATCTTTCTGTGTGTGTGTGTATATATGTATACACACACACACACACACACACCCCTTCTCATATATAATATTCCTCCCTTTGGGGAATAGCATCACTTGACGGTGCCATCATACCTGGTTATTCTTTGTCCCCCGGGGTGCCCGGCAGTGCCGATGCTGCGAGGGACCCCTCGGCTGCGTGAGAGGAGCAGTTTGAGCAGGAAAGCCAGGCTGTCTCCCAGAGACGGTCACGCTTCATGCAACCTCCTGCAGCGTTGCATCCTCCTCCATCGCCCTTCGCACTCCCGCATCCAGGCTCCCTGTGGCTGCAGAGGAGCAGAAAGGCTCGAGCGCTCACGGGCTGCAACTTGGGGTTAGGAGTGTGCGAAAGCGATTCTGGAGCCCTATCCCGATGGGTTTTCCAAGTGGGATAAGGTTCCTTGTATTTACATTGCCTTGAATTGTGAGGGTAAAAGCATGCGTGTAGGTAAAGGCTTACAGCAGAGTAGTCAAGATGCTATAAATTTATGACTGCCACCTCCTAACCTGTTAGTACAGGGCGCATCATGTCCCCTCGGCTGGAATGGGCTTCTGTTCCCCTCTGCTTGTGTTCGGCATCTCTGCTCCCACCCGAGAGGGTGATGATGGATGAGCTGATGATAGCAGCTTCTGGTATCCGGCAGCCCCACAGCCCCCAGGGGCTGCTGAGCTAACCACAAGTCTTTGGGCTGTTGGAAATTTGGAAGCAGCCATCGATTCTGTTGGCTCGTGGAAGAATACCTTGAAAAACAGGACTTAAATGAGGTGATCTGTTTAAATGGCGCTTAAAAGAGGAGGTATGAATGTGTGGCCTTAACGGTTGCCTGAGCATGCCTTGAAACAGGGCTGTCTGGGGGAAATATGTGGCTCCGGGGTGATGGAGCCTGCTGCAGCCTTTCCATCCATGCTGGAATCTGAGGAGATTCCTCAGCTCCTCCTGCAAGCTCCAGAAGAAGCTGGAAATGACTAGAAATTGCTGACACGCTGCTGGTGAAATACTCTGGCTGGAAACTGCACGGTGGCCCGTGGCATTGCTGTGATCTCTGCAGCAGCCTGGTTTTTGTGGGTGGGAGAGGAGGATGCTCATTGCTTATTTTGCAGTGGCGTCAGGTTGCCCAGGCTCAGTGGGCCTTGTTGGGCTTGCTGGGGAGAGCTGGGAGCTCTGGAAGTGGCTTCAGTACTGTCCTCCGAGCTGCCAGGTGGGGTGTGGTACACAGGTGGGGTTTGCGTTCATGATAAACCTACCTGGAGTGATTGCAGGGGGGATGTTCTCCAAAATAGTGTTTGAGAATACCAGTATGGGGAGGGGGGGAAATTATGTCATTACATTGCTGTCATCTTCTGTTTGCTGCTTTGGGGAGCAGCGTGCCAGTGTGCAGAGGCTTCTTTTGTTTGATAGGTGTGTGTACACTGTGTTCAGCCATGCATTACCTATGTGGATGCATTTATGTGTGCACATGCAAAATAGAGATGCAAATTAATTACATTAATTGAACTGAAATTTCCCCAATGGCACCCTCTGTTTTCCAGCAGGTTGCTTGTACCCCATCCTCTCCCATCTCAGGAATATGTGCTTGGAGGAACCAAAATCAAGGATGTTCCTAGAGGGAACACATCAATTTGTTTTAAATGGAGAAAACAAGCATATTTCAGACTGAATTAATGCTGAACTGGGCTGATTAAAGCAAAATAATGATAGGGACATGCCTAGTTAGGAGTTGGGTATAGTCAGTTAGATGGAGTCAGTGCTATCCTCCATTTTCATAGCATGAACCAAGCAATTTGTCTGAAGACTGTCAAACTGATGAGCATGTAATTGTCACACTGTTGTTTCCATTCACTCTGTCCGCTTGTACGCATTTGCTTTTGTGAGCTTGTTAGCGCAGAGGCCGGACCGCAAAGTGCCCGCCGGGCTGCGAGCAGCCAGCGTTGCCGACAAGGACTAGGTGGGATCTTCCCGAACCGATGCTTCTCTGTGGCACGAGGCAATGCTTGGGACGGTTCCTGCTTGCCGTGGGGTACCTGCTGCATTTCTTGCTGAAGCAGGCATAGGGGTAGATGGTCAGCAGGTATTTGTGTGCACTGATTGCTTAACTAACTGCGAGGTGTCCTCTGCTCGGGGGGAATTAGGGTTTGAACCGGCGTGCCACGTCTGAGCTGGTGTGGGGCTGCCTTTCAGCACGGTTGCTTGTGAATTATTTGGACCTGCGCAATACCCTTTACTCCTCAAAGCTGCTCACCCTTTTTTTCTTTTCATTTAACTTCCAGGAGCCTCGATTTTCTCTGTTGCAGAAAACTTTGTGCTTTAGTTGGATGGTACCTGGTAGCCACAGTTTTGGCTTTGGGTTTTGACCGACAGGTGCACATGAGGGGTGTTTGTTCGCAGGGTGCTGCGGCGATTGCTGGGGCTTTCCCGAGGCCACCGTCACTCCCCTGCTCGGTGTCACGCTGCCTGGGTTAGAAACCCAAGCAGAAGTTGGGGTCAGTCCTGCACCCCTGGGTGCTGAGCTGCACCCGCTCTCCTGGGGTCTTTGCAGCCCTGGGGTAGGTATTTTCTTCCTCCCTGGGTAATGTGGCATTGCACCGAACAAGAAAAAACCTGGATTTGATTGGAGCTGCAGCTTAGCAATTGCTGCCCTGTGGCAGGTCCTCTGGGCCCATTTTAGAAGAAAATTTGAGAGAAGATAGCTGGGTCGAGTGAGGGGGACCTGGGGCCTGGAGGAGTGCAGACGTGCTGCTGACCTGAGCGCTTTGTACAGCTCCCGTCAGGAGGAGTTGTGCAGGGGCTTTCCCCCGACCTCCTGGGCTTCCTTCGGAGAACTTCTGTCGCGAAGGCTGCAGAAAAACACATCGCAGCAGTAACCGTTCCTCGCCGCCGTGCAAACGGGCAGGCTTGCACACGCACGGGTGCCCTGCCCCAAAAAGTCTCCCAGCAGGTTCCCAGCCGCACTCCTGGTGCTTTTTGTGTTGCTTTTTGCACAGCCAGAGCATCCTGTCTAATAGGTGGCAGCAGAAATGAGCTGGCAGAGGTGCTCACCTGGAGCCGAGGTCCAGGTATGGGGAGAGCAGGAGAGCATCTCCCCACGGCTGCCCTGCTGCTGGGTAGACTGGCCCAGGAGAGCACCTGGAGCCCGCCGGCTTTCCACTGACTTTAGGTCAAACCACATCCGAGAGAATGTGCCCTAAATGTGCCGCTCTGAAAGGCTGGGCGTTGGTTTTGGTTTCGTGGGAGATTCTGATTTTTATTTTGTCATGCTGGTGATGATTTAAATAGTCCCAGCCCTCCTTTCTGGGAGTTCATCTGTTTACATGACATGTTCCAAGAAATTAATGTTCGTATCCATCCAACATGCTGTCTTCTTGGCTGGACCCCACCACTGGATGCTGGAATGCAAATCTTGGATTTTTCAAATAGCGTTAGGACCTTGTAGTGAGAAAATGCAGCAGAGAGCCTCTGTCTATGTCCCAGGGCCCTGCATCCGAGGCTGTCCTCAGGGGCCCAGGAGCACCTCGTGGGGTGCGAAAGCGAGATCTGTCAGACGACCTCTCCCTCCTCCATGTCTCCCCTGTCCTCTCTCATGCCGGAGCTTCAGCAAAAAGTGAGGTTTATTCAGCCCTGCGCTGGTTTTTGGCTGCACAGCTGAAGGAGGGGCTGCTGTGGCTGGGAGCATCTTTGCATTATTTCATGTCATTTTAGTCCATTAGCCCTGGAGCAGGAGATGGTTGTCTCTATTGTTACAGTGTAGAAATAAGTAGGAATCGACTGTTGAAAATCCAGTAAGTTTTGGACATGTGACTTGCTCCCTTTGTCGCTTTTGGAAAAAAAAAAAAAAATTAAAAGGCATTCTAACAAATGGGCTTTTTGCAAACGGCTGCATTGTGCGGCCGGCTGTTCCCGAGCGCCGCCCCGCACAAGGCTGCATTGTGCACCACGCGTGGGGCTCGCGACGAGGGCTGGAGCTCGGGGGACGGGCGCTGGGAGATTCCCTGCCATGGCAGCCTGTCCTCTGGGAGCGAGCTGCTGCCTGCACCTGGCCTCCTGCGGGCACAGGCTCTCCCACCTCCCTTCTTCTCCGGCAAAGCCGCCCAGGATGGCGTGCCCATGTCAAACTGCTCCGGCTGTGCTCTGCCTCAGGGACAGCTTGTTCTCTCTTTTTTTTCTTTCTTTTTTTTTTTTTTTTTTACCCTGTGTGATGGTGTCACACCAACGCCTGCAGCGCAGAGGTGTGAGGTGGGGGGGACGTGCGGTGTCTCGCCCCGGAGAAGAGGGTGCAGGTCCCCAGAGCCAGCCAGCCTCAGTCTCCAGCTTCGCATCTTGACTTGGCTCTCTGGGTTGGTGGGTTTGCCCTGCTTCCATCGGAGCGACCTCCTTGTCCTCTTTTCTCTCTTTTCACAAAGCTTCTTCAAGCTGCAATGCCCGTGCAAAAAAATAATGGCTTCTCACCTTTTCCCCTCAAAGAGATGGCAACTGGCTGCCCAGGCAGCAAACCAAACATTTTGCCTTGCTTTCACGTGGCCCAAGACAGGGCTGGGAGCAAGTGCTGCTGCTGTGGCTGGGGTGAAACCCCAGGCTAAGCTTTCTGCTGCTGTGGTCTGTGAGCAAATTCAATTTTCAAATCCTTGCAGGATTTCTTTTTTTGGTAGATCCCTTTGAAAGGCTCAAGGCTCAGCGCAGGCTGCTTTTGAGTACAGCCACCACAAATGACACCAGCTTCTCCTTGTCATCTCCTATTTGCTACAGATACCAGCATGCCAAAACAAAGCCCCTGCTGTGGGATTGATGTTTCTCCCTCCCCTTCCCCTTTGTCCGTTCCTCACCCCCCAGGAGTTCGGCAGCACAAAGTCCATCATGTCGCGGTGCGACTTTCTGCAGAACCTGATCGCAAACGGTTGCACCGGAGCCATCGAAAACGCCAGCAGCAGCATCAGCGTGGTGCAGAACGTCCCTCTGAGCAGCAAGGGCTCCAACCAGACCCACGTGGACTTCACGCAGATCACGCCTCAGAAGGTCGCCTTGAATCTTCGTCCTGGTGAGTCCCCAGCGGCTCTGAGCCGTGTGCTGGGGGGGAGTTGTGGGTGAGAAAGGGTGCCTGGGACGTGCCGAGAGCGTGTTATAGCTCGTGACCTTGTAGCCCCCCAAAGCAGGTGGCTGCCGGCCCCTTCCACAGCCCGTGAGCTTCGGTGGTGCATCACAACCAGGTTTGGGGCTGAGGGGTATGTCCCTGCTGTTACACAAAGTCAATCAAAACCCACCCACAGCTGTTATAAGTACTAGTCTTAACTCTTGCAAGTGTTTAAAAGGAACCTGGTCAGCTTAAAACCGCAATCACTGGATGGAAGGAGTTAAAATAACTTTGGATCCTCCACCAAGCTGACAGTGCTTGACTCTAAACTGAGACAGCTCCTTCTATAAATTGGAAACAAAACCGCCTATCCGTTTGCTGTCGGTATGCAAAAGAGCCATGGGATCAAGGCAGAAGATGGAGATTTGAACTTGTGACTCAGGCCTTGGACTGTAGCCAGGTCCCTGTTTCATTCCCCTGAGCCATCACTTTTCTTCGATCTCTTCCTTTTAATTAAAAATCAGAAGGGAATGGCTGGAACGAGCCATGTGAGCATGCTTGTTATCAAAAGTTTTTGCATGGTGGGGGCAGGCTTTAATGTGGGTTCAGAATTCTTGCAAAAATCTGGCAGCCAATATTTCTGAAGGGGGGAAAAAAAAGCCCTTTATTGCAAAGTCAAGAAGCAAATATAAAAGCTCGATTCATTATAAGCAATTGGTGTGGGTTTCTAAGGCTTACAGTTTTGTGGCAGCTCTCATGAGCATACAGAAAAATGAAATATGATGTTTTGCCCAAGAAAAACAGGAGTTTGTGCTGATGTTCAGGCTACCAGTGCTCTCCCAGAGCCTACCAGTTGCTGCAGGATTTTTTGTTTTAATTCTATGGGTTGGATAGTCGTCATGTCTCTTCACTAACTCTTCCTCAGCAGTATGACTGCTGCCGTCAGTCAGACCCTCAAATGTAAAGAAATTTTGCTTCAAAGCCTTAAAAGCAGATACCTGAGGGTAATCACCACTGGACGTACGGCTAGATGCATGGCTTCGGCAACTGAGTGTTACTGAGGAAACAGGTTTGCTCCCATAAAAAAAAGGGAGTTGTTATTACTCCTGTTCCTTGAGGCAATTCCTGGCAGAAAGGGCTGGCTCAGCTTCCCCATCTCGCCTCCTGCAGACCCTCCTTCACTTGCAGTGCCCGGGGCTCAGCACATTCCCCATTCCCAATCCCAGGCAGTTCTGCCCAGCTGGAGGCGCGGATGCCCACCTCTCCGGTCTGCAGCCGGGCGCGGGGGTCCATCTCCCTGCGGCTCCCCGGGGGCCGTGCAGTCGGATGCTTTGGGCTGCACAGGGCTGGTGTGCTGTTCCTGCTGGCTCTTGCAGGGGACCACGCTCCTGGCCATCCTCAGTTCTCCTCGGATGGCAGAGAAGCCCTCCAGCTGTGGGCTGAGCTGCGGGAATTGCCCCGAGGGCCCCTGCAGCCATTCCCATTCCCAGGCTGAGCCGGCTCGCTCCCCTCCCTGAGCTCCTCTTGCAGAGCATCAGAGTCCTTGCGAGAGGAGGGACATACCTAGATGCTTGTAGTAGTATCTCCCATTTTTGCTCTCTTTTTGATGTTGGACAGCACTCCATTTTAGGGCTGATGACTTCCTAAATCCTTGTATTAGCATCCCCAGTTTATCCATTAATCCTTGAGCTTGGGAATGAGTTTCACGCTGTGAACCCAAGACAAAAAGGAGACAATGTTGATTTAATTTTGGGCATGAAGGGTGTACTATTTCAAAGATGAATTCACACGGCAGTCTGGGGCAATGGTGATCTTTTATTCTTAGACTGCTAAGCAGAAGCAGAAGGGAGCGAATTGTCAATTGTTCGCTGTTCCCACCCAGGCAGTTTGATCTAATCGTCCTGTGGCAGAAGTCACATCCCCAAATCTCTGTGCCCACAGCTCATTTCCAAAGGCCTTAAACTGCTGTCCTTACAGGGTAGCTTTCAGATCGAGCATTTAGTTTTTATAATATTGCTTTTTAATCTTGGTTGCAGCTATAAAGCAGTGTGTCCTGGTTAAATGAAAAACATGAACAGTGTAAAAGGACTTTAAAAAAATGAATAGATGCAAGTTGTGTTGCCCATCAAGCTGTAAGTATCACCAAGCAGAAAAAAGAGCTTTTCTTGGATACGTGTGATTGTCGACTTTGTGTTCTTAAATTGGCCGAAAGCAGTTTTTCCAGTTTCTGCATTGCCTCTGTGTGACAGTATCCAAGAAACATTTCTGAATTCAGTTTTGAGTTTAAAACTTTTCAGTAAAAGCCCTAAGGAGAGGATAGTGGTGACGGTACATGGGGAAGGAGGGGGCTGGATTATCCCTAGAAGTTTGAATGTAATACTGTGCACAGAGAATAACAAATTCTTTTGCACTTACATCTACATACATTAAGCGATGTTTTCTCTGAGATAATCGATTTGTGCAGTTAGGAATGAAGGAAAAACCAGGACCAGGATCCTGTTATTTTTGGTGCTTCTGAGGGCTAAATTTGTAACTGTTGAGAGAAGAAGGTTTGATCAGAGCATCCCAAATATCCTTTCCAGCACAGGAGTTCCCATCTTAGGACCTGCTCAGGAAGAACAGTGTTATGGAAACGGAAATGTTCGGAAATGCAGAAAGACACATCCTCTTTTTCTGAAAGGGTTGGGCATCCCAGTGGGAAGAATATGTAGGAATGAAAAACAGAGGCATGGGAACAAATTTTCCCAGAGTTAAACACATTCTTGCAGCACTGAATTAGAGTCAAGCTTGCAATCACACTTTGTTACCACACAGCCAATTCTAACAGGTTTTGCCCTATATAAATGATGTTCTCCTTTGTTCCCCCCCAAAAATGTGTGCCAGGTACAGTGTCAGCCCCACCTGATTTGGTCGAGCCGCCTCGATAGCTTTGCTTACTGTAGGGCCAGTGCTGAGCTGCATCCTGCTGCACACCCCGTCTCAGCGCTGTGCCGGGAAAGTCCTGCTCCTGCTGGAAAAGAAAGACGGGGAGAATAAGGAGGAATATTTATGGCAAGTTTCCTGCTTCCTACAGCTGATATCTGGGCAATACCTACGCGTACGTGTTTGCGCGTGGTGCCTCTTGCAGCCCTGCCTTTGCCAGGAGGGGTTGTAGCAGACTGCAGCGGGGAGCAACTACCTTTAAGAAAAGAAGCCCTGGCTTGGAAACCTTTGATCTAAATGTGCAGGGAAATCGTTAAATAGAGGGAAGGTCTTGGTTTAGGAGCTGTAGCCGACTCCTCTGATACCCCAGCACTGAGCTGGCTGAGGTGCACAGAGAAGCGGGGGAGCAAAGAGCAGACCCGGATCCAAACCCTTCACGACTTCGCTTGCAAAAGAGGCAGGCTCTGACCTTGGTGCACGTCCCCCCTGGGTGCTGGGACCCCGGCTCCTTCCCCCAGGGGGTGGATGCTGCTGGGCCGAAGCAGCTGCTGCAGAGGGCTGGGGGAGGGCGTCCGCTCGCTCCCCGCAGACGGGGACGGCTGCAGAAATCACTGCGAAGCAGATCCTGGAGCCAGGGAGCGTGTTTTGGGCCGGCGTGCGGCTCAGCGCAGCGTGACCCCAGGTGCCACGCAGGGCTCCTGCCTGCCGGGCTGCAAAGCCCCTCGTGCCGTGTCTTGCCAGCGCAGCAGTTTTGGGATGCTGCTGCTGCGTGTCGTTGGGCTGGAAGTAAGTGGGAGCAGCTGTGCCGCTGCGCACCATGAGGAGAACAATAAAACGCTTAGGGAAATGTTTTCACAATACTAAAAAATGTGTGTTTCATTTCTGGGGAAGAAGAGGGGAAGCTGCGAGTGTTTTGCAGAACCTGCCAGTGTCCAAAGTTCAGCCACTGAGCCGTGAAGAGCTGGGAGAGGTGGGCAGGAGGGAGAGCTTGGTCTTGAGAGGATCTGAGTCCTTGGGTCTGAGACCCCACTGAGCCAGAAAATGGGCCAAGGAGGCAGCTGGGGCGGTGGGATCTCCAAACCAGCCTGGGGTTTGAGGGTGCTGGAGTCTGGGGTTTCCATTTAAACCCCTCCCTCAGCAAAGCACAAGGCAAACATTTGCCACCTCCTCTCTGGCTCCACTGAGGTCCTGCTGGTGTGAATTTGAGCTCACTTTGAAGCCATATCACCTTTTTTTGAGGCGTGGGCAGTGCCGGCACTGGCCTCCCCTCCTGGCACCCCTTCTAGAAGGCGTCTCTGGGGAAAGCGGTTCGGCAAAGGGGAAGGTCAGGGGAAAGGCTTTCTTCTGCTCTTCTTCACATTTGCACAGCCTGTGACTCAGCCCTGTCAGCTCCTTCCCTTGTGTTCATCACTGCAGAAAGCTTCATCCCTGCCTCGGTGCTTCCCTGGGTAACCCGAACAACCTTCTTTTTCCAGTTTACTTCCCTTTCGCCCTGCTTTCTCCAGAATCAGGGTGGCACAGCTCTTTTTCGGGGGGAGAGTTCCTTTCCAAAGGTGTTTCTTCTGTGTCTGCTTCAGCTTGACTTCCCTGCGCAGCTCAGAGGACATCTTGCATTCATCTCACACTGGCTGTTTTCTCCTGACCCTCTTCCTTCTCCTGCTCCACCTCCTCTCTTTTGTGCAGGACTTCTTGGACTGCTCCTGGTTTGCTCTGAGGATGTACCCAAGTAAGCGTGTGCAGGGTCCCACTTTCAGCAGTCCATGAAACATCCATCTGAGGTTCACACTGCTTGCTTTTCTTTCCAGTTTTCTAGGAAAACATCCCTGGACTGTACTCAGCCTGGGGCAGCAGCATTTTTCATGTTTCCCCCTTTAGATGTTCTCTTAGCTGAGATGGAAAGACCCCTTCCTGTATCTCCAAAGTAAAATAGAGACAGGCACTCTATAGATGTGTCTTTTTCTTGACAGCTAGTACACTACATAGCTTAAGAGGACCCAAAGTCATTACCTCCTTTCCTGTTAGTCTCCTAAGGCATGGATTTGGAAAAGCTTATTCTCCTCACCCTCTTCTTTTGCAAGTGATCTGCAGGGGGAAAAAAAAAGCATCTGGTCTGGATTTTATGTGTGCTAGGAGTTTCCTTTTCACCACTCTCAACTCTTGTGTGTGTGCAGGTGACCAGACCTCCTTCCGAGTTCAAGTTCGGCAAGTGGAGGACTATCCCGTGGACCTCTACTACCTGATGGATCTCTCCCTGTCCATGAACGACGACCTAGATAATATTCGCAATCTGGGGACCAAGCTGGCTGAAGAGATGCGAAAGCTCACTAGCAATTTCCGGCTGGGGTTTGGCTCTTTTGTGGACAAGAACATTTCTCCTTTCTCCTACACAGCACCAAGATACCAAAACAATCCCTGCATTGGGTAAGTGGTAGGTGTACCCCGAAGGGACAAGCCCTGTGTTTGCACAGAGCCTAGCTGCAGTCTTCTCTTCCTATTCTTGCTTTAAACAATGAACCACACTTAAGCCCCGGCTTTTGGGAATGCTGATTAGCTGCGGCTGTCACTGTGATGCTCCAGAGAAGTTCGAAATAGGACAACTTCCAATTTTGCAGGGGCTTTTGGGAGATCTCTGCATCTAGAGATGGGAAACTGTTGTATCAGGAGCCTGAAGCTATTTTTAGGTACCTGAAGAGGATGCAGGCATGGCAGACTTTTTTGTAGGCTTTAAGAAAAAGGAGCAAGGCCAGAAGGAAATTCCTGATTTCTGATCCTAGCTCTGAGTCAGAGTTTGGCCTTGAGTAAATCAATTAAGCTCTTTGTCTCCATTTTACAGATAAGGAGACCAAGGCAATGTAAGTCCTTCCTAACAGAAGTGTTTGGGGGAAGTGCGATTTGTGACGGCCTGTAGTACTGATTAATGAGTTCTTGTAAAGTGTTTTGAAGATGTCAGGCAGGTTTTTTCATCTTTATTGCTGTGGGAGCAAAACAAACTGGCAGTTGCAAAAGACACAGATGATGTGGTTTGCTTTGCAGGGATATCAGAGCCTTCCTCCTTTTTCGTTTTTTTGCTTGTTAGTGTCTTCACTACGGTCTTTTTGTTTGCCTTTTAACAGCTGGAGTTGGGATCAAGATCATTGAATTGGGGATTATGCCAGAGTGAAATTGGGTGTAGTGGAGGGTGTCCAGACTCAGATGGGTTTGGATGTTGGCACTAAAGGATGGATACAGCAGCAAGTGCCCTCCTGGGAGAATGTTACCATTGACGCTTACCTTTGTGGTCCCCATCTTTACCGTATTCATTGTTGGAGTACTTTCTGGTCATGTAAGGGCAGTAGGGTTAGCACTTTTATTTGAGCCATTTGTGGATACATACATTGGAAGATCACCACACGAATGGATGCCAAGCTCTGCAAGTGTGCATCCTTTAAGTTTTCCATATGAGAGGCAGATTAAAAAGAGCTTGCATCAGCTATGAGTTTCTTGGCCAACTTTTGGCATTGACCAAGCATTTGGCATCTCATTGCACATTGACCAGACAAAATTATCTGTATTCCCTTTTCCCCAGTTCTGTCCAGAGAGGAAAGTCAAATGGATTTTAACACTGAAAACTCCTGCTTTGGCCATAAAGCATAGCCAAAAGTGACCACACTGACTGAGCCGGGGGGGTGGCTCTGCCACCATGGCACCATACACCGTGCTCTTCATAGCTCTTTCCCCCTGAAATTTGGCATGGCCTCAGAGGGATGCTCTCAGTCAACTCTGTTGTCCTCAGTTTCCATCACCCACTCATGTTGCTTGCGGGCTGGGGACAGGATTTTGCTCCAGCTGAGGAAATCTTGGAAACTGTGTTTGGCTGGTGTGTGATTTAATTGAAGTGACATGGCTTTTGCTGAGTGAAATGGAGTGAAATGTGCAGGAGGGGAGGGGTGGGAGAGGAGGAGAGGATGGAGCTGGACAACTCTGCAGCAAGGCATGTCTGAAACTGCTGATGCCCTTTCATCAAGGGCATCCAGAGCTGTCACCTCAGCTTTTCCCACCATGATACGGCTATATCTGCATGTCCTTTTGGTTTTACCCAGGTGGTTGCTTTTCTGTTTGTGGGTTACATTAAGCCAGCCTGGTCTTGGGAAACCATTTAGGAAGGATTGCCCAAGGCAGCTCATCTGGTGGGTGCTCCCTTCCAGTTGCCATCTGCCTCCTCTTCATCCGAACCGGGGGTGCCGGCTCCCTGTGGTTCTCCGGCAGCGTCGCCTTCCCCTGCTCGCTCTGCGAGGCGGCTGTCGCTGCTGCCAAGCGGCTCGCCGATGTGGCCGTGAGGTCGTTGTCAGGTGTGGTTTTGTTTGCAGCTATTTCTAGTGTCAAAGCAGACTTTGTCCAGTAGCCTGCTCTCATCTAAGAAAAGCTGCAAGTAACCATGAGCTGCGGTGGGTGTTTTTTGCCCCGGTCCAGGCTCTCTCCTCCTCCTCTTCCTTTCGGTGATGGCTGTCCTGCAGGTCTGGGTGGGGTACAGCCCTGTTTTCACACGGGGTCTGTCTGGGATCGCTTGTGCCTCCTCCACCTCACCCCAGCTCGCTGCTCACCCATGCTCCTGGCTCAGCATCCCAGCTGGGACCTACCAGGGAGCCAGGATGTGGCCTCTCACAGCCACAGTGTCATTCAAGAGAGATAATCCGAAGGAAACAAACAGTAAATCTGAAAAGATAAGGAGGGCGGAGGGTTTGACTGAACACCCGATTGCCCATCTATCTGTGATATGGCTTGCGGAGGTTACAACCTGAGATAACCCACCCGCACTGCCATGTCCCCTTGTGTAGTCGCTCAGAAACCCAGGGGCACCCAGATGTATCATATGGGTTAAGGGCTGCTGGCTGAGACCCTGCAGCGCGGAGGTTTCGGGCATCACAAACTCCTTGCCTTGGCCCTAGGTGCGAGCAGGATGCAAGTCTGAACACGGGGCTGATCGCAAGGGATGGCTCTAGTCGCCAGCCAGGCCCAGGGCAGTGGGACCTGCCCCGTGGTTAGGTGTGTGCGTGGCTGTGCAAGTGGAAGTCCCGGTGCTGGGGTTCCTTGCGAGGGATTTGGGTTCCCAGCCATAGTAAATCTTAAATGCTCCTTTGTGTAAAAAGCCTCTTACAACTTACCCATAGTGGGTCATGTGTCAGCAGAGGCCTTTAATTGTTCTCTGGGTTTTATCTTTGAAGATAGGAGTGAATTAGTGCCAGCCCGACTCCTTTTTAAACACATTTTCTTCTTAACCCTTCTTGTCCCTCTCCCCTGCACACACTCTGATTTCCCACGCCGCAGGAGCTGCTCTGCTGAGCTCTCCTGGCCACGCGGGGAGCACCAAAGCTGCCTCCTGATAGTTTGGTATGGGAGAAGAAGTTTTCCTGGTAGCCTGCCCAGGTGTTTCTCTGCCTTAGGGTGCCACTCCTACCTTTCTGCTCCAGCAGCCCTGTGGAAAGCGGAGATGGTGTTTGCTCACCAGCTTGCAGGGAGAGTGGGAGGATGCAAGAGCTGGTGTTAGTTATCACCACATCTTGTGTCGGGCAATTGCCAGGTGCCCGGTGACGTGCAGTGGGTGCGGGGTGGCACGTACGTGCCAAGAAAACTGGGTGACAGAGTGAAAATGCATATTGAAAAGTAGGGGAAAAGTAGCTCTCGGCAGTGAGGCTTCTGTGAGGTGCCCTTTGACACCAGCCCACCAGTCCTGCAGGCATGGGGCACGGCTCACACCACCCTGCTGGGCTGCTGGGGACGGTGGCTTTGCCAAAAAGCACCCTCTGCATCACTGTGAGTCACATCCTGCACTGTGGATTCCTGCTGTGAAAACCGCTTTATGGGTGCTGAAACTGCAGAGTTGCATGGCCCAGGGCAGGCTGGTGCTTGGTGTCTTCGCTCACACCTTACATGGAGAGAGGTGTTCAGTCCTGGTGAGATCTCTGGAAACTTCAGCTGCTCAAAACCCCTGGAAGGAAACAAAAAAAAATGGGCTCTACCGTAGGGTTTTGTAGATAAATATCCAGAAATCGAAGCGTCCAAAACGTGAAGCTTTGTGGAAGTATTTTATCCCTCTAAACAGAAGTTTGGAGACCAACCTGGTAGAGCTGGGAGCTTCTGCAGCTCTTGGCTGCTGGTGTGGTTCCTCCCAGCTGACCACTCCTCCGTTCCTCCTGCAGTTACAAGCTGTTCCCCAGCTGCGTCCCATCCTTTGGCTTCCGCCACCTCTTGTCCCTAACGGATAAAGTTGACCGTTTCAATGAAGAAGTTCAGAAACAGAAGGTTTCCCGCAACCGAGATGCTCCAGAGGGTGGTTTCGATGCAATTTTGCAGGCTGCTGTGTGCAAGGTGAGTGGCTCTGATTTCTGGGGTTTTAAAGCAAAGCAAAAGAGGAGGAGGTTTCTTCTGCTCTGTTCTTGGAACAGGGTAAAGCTTTGGTATGCCATTTTTTGGAAGTAACTACTACATTTTTCTTGCAGAAACCATGAAAAATGCCTTGAAAAGTAGAGGCTGTTGTTTTCATGTGGTTTTGTACATGAACAGGCAAAGAAAAGAAGGTTAATATTTTTTCTCATTTAAAGGGGTAAAAATGAAGCTTTTGCAAATGCAAATTTAGGGCCGAGATTTCATCAGATTGTTAGACTTGTAGGTGCTGATCCCTGAGCACCTGGGACAAAATCCTTTGAGATTCATGCACACTTGTGTGCAGCAGCACCGTGCATCGGCTCAGTGCCTGTGTGCCAAACACATCTTGCAGCGGTTGACTCATGTCGAGGGTTGGAGCGGGTTCCTACTGCTCGTGCCTGCCCCCTTTGTGTGTGGGGCTGGATGAGCCCACCCCCAGGCCCTGATAGCCTGCTCTCCCTCTTCGTCAACAAAACTGGAGCTGTTAGCAGTAATTAAAGACAGAGTTCATTAGCTTGGTGCCATGTTAGCCATGTCCTTAGGGTTTCTGGAGGTGTTTGCTTGAAGATCTTTCTGGAACGAGTAGGTGGGTTGCTCCGTATCCCTTTGTGCATCAGGGATGGAAGTGTTTGCTCCCCTCCACTGTGTGGCTGAGTTTCCCTGCTCACCAGGGACAGCTCTGGTTGCTTTTTCCCCCTCTTGACATACAGTTTGGGTTTTGTTTGCTCCAGCCTTGCGTAGTCCTTTGGATTGGGCATGTTTTCTTCTATGTCTGGGTTTTGGGAGCTGGGAGATAGGCATCGTCTGCAGGAGTGGTGGGACACAGGCTTGTGGGAAACCAGAGCTTCCCTCGCCTGGGTTGGCTTCATTTACGCTTTATACTCTTGGCAGGACTGAACCTGCCCCATTGGATCTGATGCCACCCAACAGCCACCTTCCCTCTCCCAGCCTGGCCCAGGTATTGTTGTTGGCACAGCTACAGTGCTGCTCCCAATACTTATCTGGGCATAAAGTGCTTCTCAGTTTTGGAGTGGTGGCTCTCATGGTTAGAGCAGAGACATCTCAGGATGGTGACTCAGTTGTGCCGCCCACTGTGTTTTTTTGCAGTTCCTTCCAGCACATTATTGCAAAAATGGGGCAACGTTTCCCTATGATGCAGAAATGTTGTGATGTGTATCACAAGGGCTCATTTTGGAGGTGTTGGTAGAAGGCAGGAGACCTGCAAGATATTTTCTGCACATTTGTGCCAGTCTCAAACAGTTGGTAGGGACCAAAATCTTTGACTGTCATTCTTGAGTGCACAGCCTGGTCCCTTCTAAATTCAGAAGATGAATTTAGATGCTGGCACCATCTAAATTCAGGACCCAGCATCCTCTAGGAAGGGTGAGCAGAGGTGAGGGTGTGCGCTTGCGTGGCTCTTGGCATGATGTGGCAGGTCACGACAGAGGAATTTCTGCAGCCGCGGCGGTTAATTAATTGCCAGAGCTCAGGTGTGGGAAAGGAAGTCCACGGGACCGGCGTGTGAGGCAGGAGAACCGGCTGCACCGTAACTCGCGCTGCCTTGGCAGCCCCTTGCTGTGGGTGGAGCAGCTGCCGGCTGATGGCAGGTATGAGCAGCAAAGGCTCCATCTGTCCAGAGTTAGAACAGCCAAAATTCTGGACCGTTCTGGCCGACTGACCTCCTAAGCCCCGTAGCCAAAACGGGAGCTTAGTGATGAATTTCCGTCGTGGCAGCTGAGTGATGGCCCAGACCGGTCGGCGGCCGTGGGTTGTGGTGGGGCTCAGCACCGTTGAGGTGGGTAGCAGTGGGGTAGCAGTGAAGTGCTGCTGCTTGATGAGGATGCTCTTTGCTGCAACAAATGGTGCTTTGCAGGCAGCAGTGGTTGATGAAGTATCGTGGGGACCAAACCCTGCACAGACAGTAGTTTCTAGTAACTCAGGAACTCTATTCCTCCGCTGCAGAGAGAGCACCGTACAGGTACCTTGGTGACTGCTGGCGTGGGTTTCTTCATCACTACTGTGGTACCCCATTGCATCTCGTTCACGTACTCCAGCTTTTTCCAGCTTTCACCCTCTCTGCCCTATTCAAACCCCAAGATTTAGAGGAGTTATGACCTTAGAAAGTCCCCTGCCTTCAGGGCAATGCAGCGTGTTGACCATGAAGTACTTTGTGCTCAGCAGCAGAGTTTGTGGTGTCAGGGGGAACGTCCCGGGGAGAGCCGGTCATGGCAGGGCCGAGCCTCGCTGTTTCCAAGCCACGGTGTCCGAGTGTGGTCTTCTCCACCTCTTCAAGCACTGAGGTCTCAGAAATAATACCTACTCTGTTGACTAGGTATTTTTATACTGTAATTCATATCAAGCATTTCTTCTGCATGAGCTGTCTAAGAGCTCTGTAACGCTCAAGTCATTTTTTGGCCTGGTTTTCAAGCCAAGGAGGGGCGAAAGTTTGTACAGCTAATACAGACTAACAAGCAGGCCCAGGGTTTGTCTCCTTTCTGAAAGATGAAGATATAGTAAACGTTATTCTGGAGGCAATGAAAGAGCCAGAGACAATAAGCCTTTATCCTGATGCTAAAATGGTAAGCCAGGAATATTAATCAACTTTCTGTAATTACATTTTCCATTTGCAGTATTTTGGGTTTCTGCCATTCTTTAAGTGCAAGCATCATATGGCTTGGTGGTATGTATAAGTTTCAGATCTTATATACTAAGATGCAGCAAGGAGATAATGCTGGATTAGAAAATGAAGCATCTTTTGAAATAGTTTTCATTTGGTGCTTGCTAGACACTGGTACATGGAGATGGCCAACATCTGGGAGACACCGAGGTGCCTTTCAGAGCTACGCCAGACGAAGGAGGTTTTGGCTTTTAATCTCTAAGGCATACTTGTCTTGCACCTGTATCTGTTTCTTGCTTCCAAAAAGGTCTGCACCTGAGAAACCAGTTGGAGTTTAGACATATTGATGAATCCAGGGGGTCTCCTGGCAATTAATGTCTTGGCAATAGAACCATTTTTATTCAGTGCCCAAAGCATAAATTTAGATATTTCTTTCAGGCTTGGAAATACTGATGCAGGGTTTTGCAGCCTTTTCAATAGGATTTGGAGGGCTGGGCTGCGCTGAGACAGTTGTGGCACTTTTGCCAGTGGCTGTTGGCTGTAAGATGTGAGAAGCTGGTCTTTTGGGATACAGGAGGCAACTGCAGCTGGTCGTAGGAGTAGGGGCAGGATCCGTAGCGTGCCCAGCCCTGTGGAGACATGTCTTCCCCCTTCATTCTGCTTTGGGTCAGGTCCCACCTCTGCTTTCAAAATCCTTTATAGCCCATGAGGATCAAAAAACAGATCAGGCAGACGTCAGTGCAGGTTTTTTTGTTCAATAATCCCAGTCCAGTAAAAATAAATGAAAGTCTCTTTGGTTATTTGTTTTAAGCGGAGCAGAGTGCTGCTCTGGGTTTCGTGGTGGAAACTGCATGCTGAAGAGCTGTATTTTCCAGTGCCTGGAAGCTACTGGTGGAGGCAGCACGAGATGCAGCAGCTCCTCAGCATGCCAGCCTCTCCGGCTGCTTTTTCCGTAGGTCTCCAACTCTTTCAGTGTGGCATCAGCGCCGGCTCAGCCACCGCATCTGAGACACCCTGGTCCAGTACTCTGAGGCATCAAATGCTCTCAGTGCCTGGATATTGGCACCGACACTGGGTGCTCATTGCTTTTTGGAAGTGAGTTCCTGAACTGAGCAACCAAAGCAGTTTTGATGTTGTTTATGTGGGAAAGCGTGTGTTGGAGGCACAGAGAATTTGTCCGCAAAGGGATGCTTAGCCCTTGATTTAAAGGTGGGCTTAGCAGGCAGGTGAACAGCAGCATCACCCCTGAAGTGGATTTGTAACTGCTGCTTGAATGCGGCTCGTTCTCTTTGTGCGTAGTCCATTTCTAAGGAAATGAAACTCGGATTAATCCTTTTAATCTCTTTGGGAGTTTCTTGGCCTCGATCATTTAAAAAAAAAAAAAAAAGAAATCAGCTTTGGATACTCAAAGAATAGTGAACTGGATGGGCTTCTGTCTAGTGGCTGAGTAGACAAAGAGCTGCTTCTTGCATTGTTAGAACCATAATCACTTTTGGGTTGAGTTCTTAAGAAATTACATTTTGGCATGAAGATTTTACCTTTTGTCCAGTGGGGTCACTTCAGTGGAATGAGTCCTGCTTCTCGGAGCAAAAAAGTCCTCATTGCATGCTGAGCTGGACTGTAATGTGCTGGTACGTGGCAAAGGATGTGTGTTGCCAAAGACTTCTTCCTATGGCCTTATTTGCATTGTGTGGGTCTTTAAAATGCTGTGAAGGAAAATATACCTTCTGCAATAAGGATGAAAAAGAAATCTACTCTGGAAGAGTGTCTCTGAAGCAAGAGTTATATTTATCGGAAAGATCAGGAGGCTTTGGGCTATGACTCACATTTGCAGGCGAAAATTGCACTGGCAGCCGCCGTGATTCCGCATCCTTCTGCCTGCTCTGCCCTCTTGCCCTGTCCACACCAGCCCTTTCCACAGAAAGTGTCTTTGCAGCGGGGCTGCGGCAGCTCGTAGGCTAGCATCTTACTGTAAAACAAGGCAGAGTTCAGATTTTGCTAAATAAGCTGCGCGATAAGCTCTGGAGGAGTTGGGTATATTCATCTGCACTGCTTTCCCATCAGTAAGCTTTTCCCAGCTTTTCCCTAATCCCTTCCCAAGGGATTTGCGCTGTGTTGCTCCGAGCTGAGGGCTGGAGGAGGGGGCTGCTGGATGTGCGTGGGGAGGGAAGGCGTGGGGCTGCGTCTTCGCTGGTAGACCGGGCAGGGTGGCCAGCCCCAGGGAAGCTCTGGGAGATGGGGCTCTCTGGCTCGGGTCGCTGCCGCGGCAGGATCTCTCTGCCGCGGTTGGCAGGCGGGACCTCAGGCCGCCCGGCTTGGCAATGAGCTGGCAGTGGGAGCAGCCAGCGAGCGCAGGGGAGTGTGCTGCAACGCGATGGTTTCCAAAATTTCTTCTGGGCTTCGCTGTTTTCCTCCACTTCTGTTGCAACAAACAGCTTCGGTGCGCTGTTAGGCACAGATCTGCTTCTCGGGCCGATGCAAAGGGAGAAACCTGGGGAAGCTCTGTGGGAGGGAAAAATTTATCCACTAAATGTTATCCCTTTATTTGGAAAACAATCTATCCCTGCATCTCTCTCCATGCAAAGATGGTGATAATGTCTGGTCCTTGCACAGAGTGCCTGTGCATGCACATGGGTGCACCAAAGCCAGCACCCTTGGGCAGGGACCTTGCTGCGTGTCACAGCTCAGAAACAGCTTTTACGAGCGGGTGGTAATGAAACTGCTGAGCGGGGATATTGCAGCCCTTGCTGTTGCCTTGCCCACTCTGCAGAGCCGAGGAAACAAGGTCAGATTAAATGTGTGTGGAGGAATTTGGCAGGTCTCCTTTGGCTATAAAAGCAGCTGAAATTCTTATTCTTGGATCTGGGTAGAGAAGGTCTGGTGGACAGTCCACATACCTCCTCATGCCTTTTTAAGTGCGTGCGTTGGAAAGGAGACATTGGGAAATACTAGATGGGCCCCTGACATATTGTTTTCTTGCCAGGGATGGGTGGACAGGAGCATGGTGCTCCTCTAGTTAGTGCTAATGGATCTGCTGCTGGACAGGCGCATGGCTGGGACCATGTGCAGGGTGAGGGGCAAAGCGTGGGCTTGGCAGGGGCAGACCGGCTGTCTCATGGGGTTTGTTTTCCTCCAGGAGAAGATCGGCTGGCGTAAGGAGGCGTCTCATCTGCTGGTCTTCACAACGGATGACGTGCCCCACATAGCCCTGGACGGGAAGCTGGGGGGGCTGGTGCAGCCCCATGATGGCCAGTGCCACCTGAATGAAGCCAACGAGTACAGCGCATCCAGCCAGCTGGTGAGGGGGGACATGGGGACCTAGTCCTTGGAGACCTCGGGGTGTTGGTGGACCTCTCTGGAGACCAGCCACCCCCGACTCCAGCAGCCTTTGGCAATCGGCACCCCCTGACCAGCGTGGTTTCACCTGCTCCTGCGGTTTGCAAATAAAATTTGCAGTTCCCCTTGGGCGTCCCCACACAGTGAATGCTTCTGTGATGCTCAAAAATGAGTTAGGAGCTTAGCAAGTTCCTTCAGGGCTCATTGCAAGGGAGGGAAAAGTAACTCAGTGTCCTGAAGAGTATCAGATTTTGCATGCAAAGTGTAGAGGAAACATAAAATATGTCATCTCTTTTCTAAAATGTCCAGCGGACTGTCAGCTTCTCCCTGGGGAGGCTGAGTTTACCTTAATATAACTACACTAGCAAGCACAACAGGACGCCTCTCTTATTCACAGCCTTTGAGCACAACACTGACATAGGTCTTAGTAATAAATAGACAAACTGGCCCCTTTTTAAAATTTAAACTCAGTGGAGGAAACTTCTGGGGTGAACGGGCACTTGCCTGCCACCTCATCACATCCTTCTGCAGAAGGGTGCTTTATTCACCAGATCACAAGCACTACTTATGATTTTTGTTCCTGCGTGGATGTCACCTCATAACAGGAGGTGTTTCTGTGTGGAAGCTAGGATCCTTGGAGAAACTCCCTTTCCACCCACCCGTACAATCCTAGCAAGCATATGCATACTGGAGTACAGCCCCCATACTGACACGGGGTTATGCTGGGGAGCTGGTGTGGGGATGCTGCCTTGGTGTTCCCATGTTTAAGTCTTCAAGGTTCTCAATCAGCCCTCCAGTCTGCAAGTATACGAGGTCTTTTTTCCCAACGACAGCACTTCAGAAGCGGCCTGGGATTTTAAACTCCAGCTGCTGTCTTGAAATTGAGCCCTAGTTCGTTATTTTGTTGCTTGTGGGTAGCTAGAGCAGTATCTTCTTGCCATCCTCCCTGCCTGGGAAGTCTGCAGAATTAAAGAGCTTATTGTAATCTCTTTGTGGTTCCAGTATGCAGAAAGAGCAGGCAATGGATGTTTCCGCTTTGGAAGAAAAATCATACATTTCCACTTACTGCAATTCTAGATCTCCCCACCTTGCATCCCTGGAGATAACAAGCAGCTTATTACACACGTGTGTCCACTGATGGCAAAGCAGAGAGGAAGGAAAGAAATCCAGTGTTTCAGGTGTTGCTGCAGCTAATGGTGTTGTCCGTCATAGATTCTAGTGAAAGGTGCAGCAGAAATATTTAAGGCATGACAGAATTTCTACTATTTAAGTTGGGATTGTGCTGGTACATCAGGGACTTCATCCTGCAACAGAACACGCCACGTTTCTGGAACAAATTTTGCTGTTGGGAGAAGAGCAATGAAATTAGTCTTTGTTTCTGTGTTACCCATTAGTCTTTCTGCCTTTTTTGTGCCCCTAGGATTATCCTTCCCTGGCACTTCTTGGGGAGAAACTCGCTGAAAACAACATCCACCTGATTTTCGCCGTTACGAAAAGTCATTACGTCCTGTACAAGGTAAGCGCTGCTGAGCCGCCCGGGCTGGGGGGAGATTTAAATGCCTCTGGAAAACATCTTCCTGCTGGCACCGTGGAGCGGAGGCAGCCGCAAGCGCACGTGCGGGCAGATGCAGGCAGGCGAGGCTCAGCTCCGCTGTCCCTTCCCGCGAGTCGTTTCAGTGAAAAGCACTAAAGCTCCTTAGAGCAAACAGATATGTATGTTAGTGAGCATGTGAAGACCTAAAATAGACTCCAGCTTAAATCTCAACGTTCGGATGGCTGCCAGCTGTGCAGCATGCGAGAGAGCAGAAACCTGTTCAACCCATTCTGCAGTGACTTAATCCCATTACCTAATCGCGTGCAGTGTTTCTGCCCAGCTGTGTTTTTCCATCACGAAGTCCAGGGCCCTGACGTGCCACATACAGTTTGAACTCCCTCGCCATCCCTGCTCTCCGCTCCGAAAGGAAAAGGTGACCTGAGCCGCAAGGGCCGGCCTGTGTCTGGAGCTGCCCCCCAGGGTTTCGCTCCTCTGCGGATGCAGGGGAGGTGTTTCAGGCAGGGTTGCTTTTGGAAACCTCCGCTCTGGCTCTCGAGGCTCGAGCGAAAACAACAAGCAGCTGCGTTGCTACCGTCGAGAGGCTGCTGCTTGCCTGCGGAGAGCGGGAGGGCTGAGCTCATTCTCCACCCCTCTCCCGGGGATGCTCGCAGGTGGTGAGGGGAGATGGGGCAGCCGCACCTCCGCCCCGCGCTGCCGGCTCTCCCGAGTGCCGCAGTGGCTGGGTCTTGCCCCCTCCGGCAGCAGACGCGGGTCCGTTAGTCCCCGTCCCGTGGCCATGAGCTTTGTTTAGCCTTCAGCGTGCCCCGTTAGCAGTGCTTTGCTTTCAAAAGCTCCACGTTAACGGGAGCCGAACTGTTCCGTGTACACCACTGGATGATGGTGCAGGGCGTGTGGCCGGTGTCCCTGGCAGGGGGGGTCGGTCCCTCCTCGCTCTCTGCTTTCCTCTCTGCATCTCAGCATTTTCTTTCGTTTTCTTTTTTTTTTCCCCTCAAGAACTTTACCGCCTTAATTCCTGGGACGACAGTGGAGATTTTGCACAAAGACTCCAAGAATATCATCGAGCTGATCGTCAAGGCCTACAACGTAAGTGCATTTTAATACCGCAGCTGCTGCCGTGCGAAGTGCCAAGAGCTCGGCCAGCTCGCCTCTCCCCAGCGTGCTCCACCCGGCTTCGCCGCCCCCCTCCCTGGTCCTCCGCATGCTGCCGGAGCTGGGGCATCTGCCCTGGGAAGGGAAACAAGGCGTGTGAGGTGGAGAAGGAGCGCAGGGATAATACCCCAGGGAGCCTGCAGCACAGCAGAGATTTCACCCCGTGTCTCTCGTATGCAGAATTACTCTCAAAATACAGCCCCGATCTAAAACAACTCTCTCTGAGCACCCTACCAGGAGGTAAAATAGATTATTTCTTTGCTATCTGACGTTCACAAGCCTCCCAAGGATGTGACCAGGCTCCAGCTAAGGTCGCATCCTTGCGTTGGTCTTCATGCAGCACAAGTTGGTCCTCAGCACCCATGTCTCTTAGGTCCCAAAGGAGCCCTGCCGATGTGGCATTGCCAGGGCAGCCTGCCCTGCTGCAATGGGGCCCATGGAGGAGAGCGGAGGACCTGCAGTTGTACTGCTGACCTGCCATTGTCCATCTCCATGGAGATCAGGGGAGCAGATCAGTTAGAAGCAGCTAAATGGAGCGTTCGTTGGGTAGTTAGTTGTCAACATTTCTGTTGACTTCTCCCTGAATTCTTATGGGTCGGCTCTTCATGCTCCTGGAAGGATATTGCTGTTTTGGTGCTAGGCATGGAGATCTGACCCTGTAATGGGTCAGCCTTCAAGTAGGGTCCTTCATGCATGGGACCTCTGAACACAGCTTTCGATGGCTGCAAGCTCTTCTTAGTACTATGCTCATTAGTGCAAGGGAGCGAGGAAGGACTTCTTTGGAGGAGTTCACACATCCAGAGGTCATGCAGGATTGTACTGTGCTTTTCATGACCTGTAACATTCACCTTTCCTTCCCTCCCAGCTCCCAGCAGTTAAAGCAGCCTTTGGTTAAAGCAGCATTTGGTTGTGCCCTTGTGAAAAGTGCTTCCCAAAGCTTCACCCTTTGAGGAAAGGCAATGAGCAGCTAATGCTGCTAACGAGGCCCTAGACATACTGCAAAACAAAAGCCCAGTTGTCCCAGTTTGTCCCTGTGAGGAAAAAGGGTCTTGTGGCTGAGATGCTTGGCTGGGAAGAAAGAAATGAGCGTTCACTCCACATTGACTTTGCATGTGGTCTCAGCGCTACCATGTGAAAACCTCCCTTTGCCTCAGCTTCCCAGCTGTAACGTGCATCCGTGCCTCCATTTCACCACCCCTCAAGCCTTTGTGGTTGGATACAAGCTGATGAAAACCGTTTGGGACCTGATGCCCCCACCTCTGCTGCCTCCTCTTTCTCCTCTTTGGTTGTGAGCTTTCCAGTGTAGCTGGCTGGAAACCACTAGGGTGCTGAGACCAAGGTGCCCCACGGAAGGAGCTGTGGGGGATGATCTGCCGCTGAGACTGGGGCTGGTTTCTTGCCTGTTCAGCTGGGTGGTGGGTGTGGGCTGGGACCCCTGGGCATGTTGCCAGGAGCTGGCAGCTCCTGCCTGTGCTCCGGGCATGGGAAACCTGGCACCCACCCAGCCCGTCTCCTCTCGGTAGCTTTGTTTTTTTCCTGAAATGAAGGAGGAAGTTCTCACTGAGGGAGAAGGCTAAAATTTCTGTTTCCTGAGTGGGAGTGAACCTTTTTCAATTCCTCACGGAAATGAAACTCTGTGCCTGGAGAAACCCCTCACCTGCGACAGGGACCGTCTCCTCCTGCAGAGTGGCAGTGGCTGGTGCTCTGGGTCTGGGCTCAGCCTCTCCCCTTCAGTGCTTCACCCACCTCTGGTCCTCTCTCATCTGCTTTCCTCCACTAATCTGTACATCACACTTGCTCAGGACTTACATTACCCCCGAGATCCCTTTCCCCCTTCTCTTCATCTTCCATCTCCCTTTTTCTTCCGCCCAGCGTGCTGTCACCTCTCCCTCAGCCAGCAGGGCCTGAAGCAAAAGAGAACGGGGACTGCTTTTTTCTCTGCCCTCACTAAGAAGAAAAACCTTCCCCCAAATCTCAACATGGCTGGGAGATGAAAAAGGCTCCTGGGGGGCTGTGCCTCATAGTATCTGGGTTTGGACTAAAGGGAACAAATGGGACACTGGTTTAGAAACTGCTTTTCTAAACACAATCCAGGCAGGTCTTGGATGTGTTTCTTGTTACACCACTGATGGGTTTCCCGTGGCAAGTGGCCTTCACATCAGCCATCCCTGGAGCTGCTGCCGGTTCGATTTCCTTGTTTTTACACTGAAACAATCCAGTCTTGGAATTTCCTTCGGGCTACAGCAAACAGCTTTATTTCAGGCAGAGGCATTGCTCCATCTCAGGGCCAGGTCCTTCCTCTAGGTCTCTCCACTGTTGTCCGCTTGTCCCTGAAGGCACAGCAGGCTTAGGGGCCACCAAACAACACCGCAGCAAAATCTGCAGGTGGCCTTGGCGGTGGCTGCGGTGCTGTGAGAAGGTATTGCTGTGTAATGGTTCCAAGTGGCTAATAATAGTAGCATTACAATTAAGCTAATAGCATTACTATATAGGGCTAATGAGAGACCTTGGCATCTCTATAGGAACATTGGAAGGGCTCATGCAAGGTCATAGCGAGGGCTGGCCTGGTGTCCTGTCTTCTGCCATGCCCCAAATGAGATGCTCTGGGCAGGAGGATGAAAGGACATCATCAGTGTGACAGCTAATTCCTACGGGATAATTTTGGGCAGAGCAGTATGTTCAGCTTTACCAACATGCACGGCACTGAGCCCGCAGGCGACGGATGCTCTGTATGGCCCAAAGTGCCACCTCATGAATGGCTCCTCCATTACAGCAGAGAGATGGGAAATTATTCCTTTCTCTCCTCAAGGGCTGTTTGGATTCACTCAGCCAAAACTCATTTATTTCCTGCCTGTTCCCCAAAGTGTTAGCTCTTTGCTGGCGTGTGAACCATGGTTTTATTATCACATGTACTGGTAAGAGGTGTGAATTAGCACTTTTCCTTAATATGGCCACATTGGTAAGGACTGGGGACAAGGGGAAGAGGGATGGAGCTGCAAGCTGGCTTTGGAAAATAAATGTATTTGTACAAAAAGCTCCATTTTGAAAACTTTTGTGGTTTTTGGACACCACTCATAAAAAAAATCAGTTCCAGCCATTGGAAGAATTAAACAAAACAACCTCATTCCGACTTAATACTTATAAACTTCATTTTGTTTTGACTTAAAAAGTCTGTGCGTGCAGCAGGGCAGAGAGATGAGAAGCAGAAGAAAGGGGGTAGGAGCATACCAAAACCTTGCTGATGGAAAACGTTTTTCACTTTGAAAAGTTTTGCAAAGAAAGAGAGTTTTCATTTTTTTTTTTCCCATGGTGGTGTTTCCAGCTGATGCATCTGAAAGAGTACTTTTTGTTTGGCATTTTCTCCTAAGAGGGAAAATGTATTTTTGTGACCAGGTGAAATCAAGAAAGCGGGGCAGAGTTAGAGCAGTTTTACGCCTTCTTTATGCTGTACGATGGATGTCACAGAACGACTGCCAGTGGAGAATCAGACTTTGCACTTCGCTAAGGGGCTGGTTTATGGGGAGGAGGAGGTGGAGATGTGTGCATGAGGCTCTGACCTTCAGCTCAGAGATGCTCCATTTGTGCTCGAGAATGTTTTCTTCTTTCTTTTTCTTGTGCATCTTTATCTTTTCAATGCTGGCTACAGTGGTCATCACACTTGTCCTAGAGGGCATAAGCCACCCACAGGGCTTGTAGTCAACTAGACTCCCTGTGAATCTAGTTGCGTTCATCAGAAATCTCCTGGGCTGGTTAAGTCAAACCCAAATGTCAATGTGTGTGCAAGGGTGATTTTTTTTTCATATAGGTGCAGAGATGTCCTAGCCGCCCTCTGGAAACATCAGAAGAGGCTAAAGCAGAAGAAACCCACCTGCCTTTTGGAACCTGACGGTTTGCTTTCCCATTGTGTTTCTAGAGTATTCGGTCCAAGGTGGAGCTTACAGTCTGGGACAGCCCTGAGGACATTGGCTTGACCTTCACTGCCACGTGCCAGGATGGGTTGTCCTATCCTGGGCTCAGGAAGTGTGGGGATCTCAAAATAGGAGATACGGTGAGTCTGCCTTTCAATCTGTCCCCTGGGGAGGCTGTTTCACGCTCCGTGCAGCCACTTACCACTCTCGATGAGTGGCCTTGGGCAATAAAATACAGCTTTGCTCATCTTCCTCTGCTCTCCTCACACCATGCCATGTCAATAAACCCACGGAGAGCGGCTTTGCTAGAATTGGCTCTGGGTGGTGTAGATCAGCCCAAGGTCAGCTGTGAGGAAAGAGGGATACAAGCATCTTGTCTACAGCACCCTTAGCCAAAAGGTCTTGATCAGGCAACAGGACACAACAGTCAAGAATGGGCTCTTTTTTCCTGTAATCCCAGATATTCACGTCACGCTCTCACGTGTGAAATCTTTATTGCCGTGGTCTGCTGGTCTTCTCCTGGTCCGTTAAATATTCAAGGTTTTCTTGTTATTGTTTGAGAATTCTGGCTTGTATTAGCATCCTGGCCTGTATCAGAAGTAGTGTGGCCAGCAGGAGCAGGGAGGTGATTGTTCCCCTGTACTGGGCACTGGTGAGGCCGCACCTCGAG
>JAVJGG010000001.1:42460349-42500970 GCA_035590195.1 Aviceda cuculoides | reverse complement strand
TAAACTGGAGGGAGTTGGCTGGGATTGTTGCTGGGAACTAACTGGGCATCGGTCGGTGAGTGGTGAGCAATTGCATTGTGCATCACTTGTATATTCCAATTCTTTTGTTATTATTGTCATTTTATTACTGTTGTTATTATCATTATTAGTTTCTTCCTTTCTATTCTAGCAAACAGTTCTTATCTCAACCCACGAGTTTTACTTTTTTTCTGATTCTCTCCCCCATCCCACTGGGTGGGAGGGGGAGTGAGTGAGCGGCTGCGTGGTGCTTAGTTACCGGTTGGAGTTAAACCACGACATGAAGCCAGTCTTAATAGAAGCATCCATCAAACATGGCCAGTTAGCAGCATGCTGAAAGCTTGGGACTGTGTGACTGATGCACATCTCTATTTGCAGATCAGGATTCCCGTAAAACCTTCTAAATCTGTAACCTTGTAGTCACCTCAGGCCGTTGTGCTGTGTTTGTTATATCCTTGATATTGCTTGGTTTCAACAGAGTTTATTATTTTTAACAGCACTGATACCGACCTATTTGGTAAAGTTTTGCCCTGCTTATTTCATGGGAACAGGCAGGTTCCTTCCTGCTTCACAGAAACCAATGGTCCCTGGTGGGGAAAATTACTGCTAATGGCTGACAGAAGAGTTTTAAAACGTTAAGGATGCCAAACGCCTCTTGGAACTGGCAGATGTTGGTGCTTTGAGCTGCAGATGCCCCTGCTAGACGTGCAATTGTTTTGGGGGGTTTTGCACACCTGGGAGCGAAGCTCAATGCGGTGAGCGTGGCCCCGCTCCGGGGAACTGCTCCGTGGCTTTTCCTCAGGACACTTGCCCTTCCCTCCTGCCTTCCCTCCCGGGACACCCTTGACGGCCATTTTGGGGCCATGCGTGTTAACGTACATCTCAACCCGCCCTCCTCCCCCCCCCAGGTTTCCTTCGAGGTGGCCGTGGAGGCGCGGAGCTGCCCCGCTGAGGACACCTCCCACTCCTTCACCATCAAGCCCGCCGGCTTTCGGGACACGCTGGAGGTGGCGGTGACCTACAGCTGCCTCTGCGGCTGCACCGGCCGCGCCGCGCCGGCCAGCGGCAAGTGCAGCGGCAACGGCACCTACGCCTGCGGGCTGTGCGAGTGCGACGCCGGCTACCTGGGGGCCAGGTGCGAGTGTGAGGAGGGTGCCAGCGGGGACATGCACCACGCCATGTGCCGGGAGGCGGAGGGCAAGCCCCTCTGCAGCGGGAGAGGGGAGTGCAGCTGCAACCAGTGCCGCTGCTACGAGAGCGAGTTCGGAAACATCTACGGGCCCTTCTGCGAGTGCGACGACTTCTCCTGCGCCAGGTACAAGGGAGTCCTCTGCTCAGGTAAGGAGCCTTTCCTCCCTCACGCCTTCCACTTCGCGGAGATGGGGAAACCGCTCCAAAATGGGGAAGGCCGCTGGGCTGGTGCGTGCGGGGTGTGCGAGGGGCTGCGGCTGCCCCGCCTGCCCCAATCTGCCCTGTTTCTGGCAGGATCTGTGCTCCCTTTCTTTTCTTTATGGAAAAAAAGGAAGGAGGCGTTTAAGTGCATCCACACTAATGAGCGATAATGCTTTATCTCCATCAGAACCGAGTTTCCAGCATTAGAGTGAAAGGCGCCCTCCTTGCAGGCTTCTCCTCTGCCCGGGTCCTACAGGGATGAACAGTCTTGGCTTTGGTGTTATTTGGATGCAACCGTGCACACCTTCTGACTACTGAAGTATATCCCTAGGAAAGGGTAAACCAGCACAGGCTTGAATCCTCTGAAGCTTTTTGGTGTCATCTTAGGCTGGATTTCTTCTACATGTGCCATCCCTCCCTGCGTAGGCAGAAACAGTCTTTTTTTAAAGATCAAGCATTTGAAGTAATCCTCTGGTGCAGTGCAGGTGAAAGGAAAGGTTGTGTTTCAGTCTGTTACTTATTAGAGAAAATCTGTGTTAAAGATTCCTACAGGTATTTTAGGTATAGATTTTTCTGCCCACTGGGAAAACAAGTCATTCACTGAGAAAGATGTAGCCAGTCATCTTTGCTTAAGCAAAGGTAGAGGAGTTATTTAGCTGTGTTTGCTATAATGGCTTTAATTCCTCATCAGTCTGAGGTCACATAATTTACCTTGCACATAATTGCCTGGATTAGCCCTCGGACATAATTCCCTCAGTTGGAGCTGGGCAAAAGGTTATTCTTTAAAATTTGCCTGCTTTCGAGCAAATAAAATACTTCCTTGACTGAAAATCTTGGGCAAAATTTCCAAACCAAGTGTAAGCTTGGAAAAATAGCTGTTTTTCACATTTTCTCCAGAGAAGCGTTGGGTTTTTTCCTCACCGTTTATCTTGCCCTGAATGTTTCTGAGCTGGGCAGTAAGTGATGGATTGTGAGTTTCTGGCTGTTTGAGACGGTCACGGTGTTAGGCGAGTAGAGGATGTTCACGCTTATTTTCCCGTAGGTTGGCTAGTGATGTTTTGGCACCGCTGAAGATGAGGCAGGCAATACCCCGGTTTTTGGTTTTGCCCTGGAGGTCCCTGCTGCAGAGCAGTGAGAAAGGCCAATACCACCTTCCACAGTGACTGCCCCGGACTGGGAGGGCTGGGGCTCTCCCTGCTGATGCAGGAGCCGAAAGAAGGGTGAGCAAGCAGGAAAAAGGTATTTGAAAGCAGATGGGGGCAAAAATAAACTCAACTGTGAAGTAATTAAGAGCAGTACTGCCTGGGAGTTCTCCCTATGACCATACTGCTTTGATAGCATCATCCCACCCAAAAGGAGTATATTTAATAGCAAGCAGGGCAGTGATACTATAAAGAGAGGTTGGAATTTACTGATGTAGCAGTTGGTACTCCAAGAGAAGGACACTCCTTTGCTCAAATTTTCTTTTCAACAGAAGAGCCGGAGCTTTGCCACTCTGCAGGAAAGCAAGTTATGTGTCTTGTGTTACACCTGCTTTCTTCTGTTCCTGTGGAGGGCTTCTGGTGCTAGGAGGAGCAGCATAGCTGGTTTAGGATTTGCCAGAATTTTTTAAAAAGTCATTTAAAAGCCCTTTTTATAGCTATGAAAGAAAACAAAGCGTGGGCTGAGGCCAAGTGGCCTCTTTGCTCCAGGGGTGGGATGGAGTCTGGCATGGCTGCGTGGGGTGGGGTGATTCTCCCTATGCCTCCTGGCATTTCTGTTGCTGTTGGTTGTTGGCTTTTTCTTTTTTAAATTCCAGCAGTTACAACGCTAAATCTGAGCTGTAGCAAGCACCATGCCAGTGACATAACATTTTAAGGTGGTTTGGTCAGCCCAAGAGGCTTGGGGCTTCATCAGCCCACCAAAAATGTCAGAGCTTGTACAGTGGGGCTGTTCCCAAAGCTGCCCCTAACAAACAGCCCTTGGCTACAGAAGCACCTCCAGTGGCTTCCAGCAAATGTGTGCTCTCTCCTTCCTACAAATGAGGCCTTCTTGAAAAAGGCTGTATGTTTAGCTTGACACTGAACATCTCAGTCCACCAGCACGTGTAGACTCGGCAGCCAGGGGAGTCTGGGTCACACCTTGGGTGCAGGATGTCCCTCAGGGTGGTCGTGTAGGGTCTGGTCACAGATTTTGTTCCTGCAAGGGGGAGAAGTGACATCCTGCCCTCCCTCTGTCTTTTCCTGGGCACGGTGTTTGTCCCTGAAAGGCCCTGGCATCCTGGTGCCCACCACTCTCGCAGGCTGAATCCCACTGTGAGGGGAGACCCAACAGGTTTTAGCAAGTGCAGAAACCAAAAAAGCAGCGTGGAGGGAGCTGTCACTTTGCTGTAGATGGTTGTTGTCTCCATCCTTGTTTGGGAGTTGCTTGGCTTGGACCCATGAGGGGAACTCATCACTCTTGTCAAGGGCTTTAGTTATACTGTATGAATCTTCTGGTAGTGTAGAAGGCACTTAATGCCTCTCAGTGTATTTCTGATGACCGTATTTTGAACAGCTTTTTCACCCCAAAGGAACCCAACTTCAGTTTTAGCACATGGGCTGTGGTATCCCCCATTAAATGCATTTACACCTGCCCAAGCTGTTGAACAAGACTGTATAATGAACTTCTGAGTGCCCATCCTTGACAGAGCAGGTGGGAAAGCAGCCAATCCAACCCAACCTGAGGTTTGGGGGAGCACGAGGAGCAACACACAGTTTTCCGAGCTGAGCAACAAAAATCTGTGCATGCAAACTGCTTTGCATGTATGTGGCCCTGCTTTTTGCGTGCCTCAGCTCAGAGGCACTGTGAGCCCATCACCAACCAGCCTGGGCATTTCTTCCTTTTATGATCCGGAGCAAAGCTGTCCCCATTGAGTCACTGCCATGACACAGGGCTGGGCAGCAGATTGCGCTCAGACATCCTGTATTCCCAGCAAAAACAGCAGCAGGGTTGAAACAGTCTGAAATGAACTTTAAGCTTCTTGTCTCTTGGTACTCAGTCCTTTGGCCAGCAAAACTGTTTTCATTCTTGGGTCCATTTATAAATATTGGCACCTCATTTTGTCAGGGTTTGAGAGGAGAGATGACGGCAGGCAGTGCTGCATACAGCTCCTGTCCTTTTGTAGGCCCCCTCCCCTGCGCAGTGAAGTGGAGAAGCAGATTTTGGGTGGGAGATAACCTAAAGGAGAAGCAAGAATTCAATTCCTGTTAGTGGGAAGTTTAATGTGCCTCCTGCATCTGTGAGGCAGGCGGGAAGAGGAGTCATTTATAACATCATAAATGTTGATTCAAGTTGCATCCGTCTCTTAGTCAATGCCGCTTAGTCACTAATAAGTGGCATTTGTTCTGCTGCTCCCTGAGTCCATTTAACAACTCGTAGCTGTTTCGAACCATTAATCCAGCTTCTGGAAGGGCCATCAGGGATGGCTTGCAGAAGTGCTCTGTTCCTCCAAAAGAGATGCAACCGGGTTATCCACAGCATCGTGCTCTGACAAAGCGGGCAGTTGCTTCCCAAATCCCTGAATGCTTCGCTCCCGGTTTTTCTCTGGATGGAGAAGTTACCCTCTTGCATTGAGACCTTCAGCACGTCGCTCTGGCGTCTACTCTGAAATGTGGGTGGCTGCGGGAAAGGGGAAGAGAGCTCTCCCGCTGCAGCCCAGCTCAGGAAGGGGCAGCTGGCTGCACAGCCCAGTGGCTTTTGAACCCCTTGGCTGCCTGCCAGGCAGTTTGACAAAGGAGGAAACATCTCGGCACTAATTGCATTCCTGAAGGTCCCATAAAACTAGGTGGCAAGAAGGAGGAGAGGCCCCTGTGAGGGCATCACAAGTTTGCCTCTAATGAAGAGAGACTGGCTCGCCGGAGGCCAAGCTTCATTAGCTTCAGTGCTGCAGACCTATTTTTTTTCTTGGAGGAGGGGATGCAGAGTAGTACAGCATCGTCTTTACTTTGGTGTCTCTAGAGATATTTCCCCTTAACCGTCACTGCTGTTACCTGGCTCCACGTGAGTGTCATTTGTGTGCTCTTCAGCTCCAGACCATGGTTTCACACAGGAACACCATTACCAAGGCATAAGTAAAGAGCATTCAGCATGCTGCAAGCCATTTCTCCCCCTAAAACACAAAGGATCTTGTCCCAAAAATCCATACTCCCTGAGCGCCACAGACTGCTGATGTTGATGCAGCTTTGTGGGATCAGGTCTTTTGTGGTTTCCCTTCTCCATTCTTTTAGACTTAGACAATAAATCAGATTTATAAACACCTTGCAATTGTCAATCAAGCCCTGCAACTTCTCTCTAGCTCTTAAGCATGTGCGAGCATCATAACTGGTTAAGATGACTAAAGATCATGGCTGGCTAAAGCATGGCGAGATGGCGATGCCTCGGAGTGCAGGAGCCAGGAGTCAGGCCTCGTTTGCTGGTACAGGACTTCCAGTGACACAAGAAGCTCGGGTCAGCAATAAAGCATCAGGTGTCAAATTTACAAATACATGCAAGTGCCAGAATCACTTCTGAAATGGGATTTGGGAAGTGACAGCTCATTGAAAATCTGTGGCTTGTTTCACAGAGAATAGCCAAGCTGACGTGCGATGCGGCTCCAGCTGCCCTGCAGAAACCACTTCAAAAACTGCTGAGGACATACAAGTCCTCAGTATTTATTTCTGAATGCTTCCCTTTCTTGGTTTTATTAAATGGGGAAGCACTGTAAGCTTTTAGCCTGTACTAAGGTCCAGTGAGATAAGGCTTTTCTGTTTGTTTTAACACAGCCTCAAATTAGAAATCTCACTCCTGCTTCTGCAATTTGTTTTTGACGTTCCCCGTCCCCTGTGCTGTAACAGCGTTTAACAGCGCTGTGTTTGCAGGAGGTCTGGTGGGACGGCGGCTCCGGTGCCAGCGCGGCAGTTTCTGGTTGTGCAATAGAGCCCCGCGCTGGGAGAGCAGCGCTCGGGTTTGATGGCACCACTGCTATCTCCACCCTGGGGTTTCTGGTGGGGCCTGCTACCATACAAATCACTGTGCCCATGGACACATCTTATGGAAATAGGCTTTTTTCCACATTTACTTTTGTTTCCACCCACCCAGGGGTAGTGCCTGGACGGAGGGAGGATGCTGGTGTGCATCTGAAGGCTCAAATGTGAGATCCAGCTTTAACATTCTTTTCTTGTCTTAATTCTCTTCATTCCTCATGTGTAAGCTTTTACCAGAAGCTGCTGCTAAGAAAGAAACGGGTAGTAGTTGATTTATTAACTTCCAAGGTGCAGGTGATGGGCTGAGCGTGGTTTGGGGAGGAAGCGGAGCCGGCCTGTGCCCACCGCCTGGGGTGGTGCCAAGGAGGGGGTGGCATTAAACAAATGTGTCCCCTGCTGGGAGGGAAGAGGGTGGCCTGCGGCAGAAAGAGGGTAGGGAACAGAGCTTAAACCACAATGTTCATGCAACCAAACCGCAGCCACTGCAACATTTTCTTTTAAGTCATGTCAAGTCTTGTTATCTTTAGGTCTTTGATTTGGGGGATTCAGGGGTGGGGGGGATATTTAGTTTGTGTAAAAAGGTGAAATCTGAGCACTGCCTAGTAAAAAATGACCTGAAGCGGAGAGACAAAAGGACCATATAAAATGCGGATGTTAAAAATAATCCTTTGGTTGTTGCTAAGTGCTTGTGCTGCCATGAGCCGTGCAGCTGCGGAGGAGATGCGGCTCCGTCTCTGGGGCAGCTGCCCCGCAGGTTGTTCCTGCTCCGCTCCCCAGGCTGGAGGAGGATGGGGAACACATGCCTAGCAGCATTTCTGGGGCTTATTTTGGTGACAGAGGATGCGGTGTCAGCTCGGGTCACTGCGGTGCAACCTCATGGTGCTGGTTGGTTCATTAGTGGTCTCAGTCATTAGCAGCAGGTGGGGGGCTCACGGAGGGGCAGGCAGTGGCTGCGTGTGCTGATGGGGCTGCAGGGCATGGGAGGGAAGTTTGGGGTTGAGCTGAACCTAGTAAAGTCCTCTGAGCCGAAACCCTTTTCCGTTAGAGCAGGTTATAGGACTGCAAGTGTCTCTTTTCCCCATCAAGGAGCAGGATAGGGGACAGGGAGCTAAAAACTAGCTGAGGTTGGGCTAGAAAACAGAGAAGTATGTAAGTGTCATCGCGCTGCGTGGGGCACGGGATCACTCCTTGGCACCCAACAAACCTGGTTTCTAGGATCTTGAGTTCTCCTGCCTACAGAGCCACAGCATAGCCCAGAGGGACCTTATGGCCAGACTGAGCAGGGAGGAGATGGCACCGTGGTAGCATCTCTCTTTTAAGACATGGTCAAAAGTCACTCAGGCTCCACATTTATCCTGGAGCTTCCTAAAAGCCTTTCTCCTTGCTGTATTCCTGTTTGGCCTTGGCTTTTATCACCTGCAAAAGCTGCTCAGCAGAAGCCCTTGCCCTGAGGTGCCTACATGCCTGAGAAGAAACGCATAAACCAAAAAACTCCTCCTGAATAAGAGGAAAAAATAAACATCTGACTTGCTGTGTCCTGTAGCAGTGATGAACTGAGGGTGGAGCGCCTGTGCCTGGCATCACTGCTGTGTGGGTATCCTCTCTCCAGCTTACATCCCCCCTCCACCTGTGAAATGTTTTGACTCCAACAAGAATTTATACAGACTGCAAACATTTAATAAGAAACAAATCAAATGGGGGACCTCCGCTGTCCTCTTCCTTTTTTGGGGTTAAACTGTGAAGCTGGGCATGTTCCACTTACTCTCATCACGTGGATTAGTGTAAAGAAATGTAAGGTTTAGGTCAGCAATGTTTGCTCCCATCCTGTGGGTCAGCCTAAAGAAATGTAAGGTCCAGGTCAGCTGGGGCAGGCAGGGCTGAGGGCTGTGATGGGGATTAACTGGAAGAGCAGCCAACTGAATTCTCCTTCATCCAGCTTGGACCAATGCCATTCTCACCCCGCGTACAAGCTCCCTGCAGATGCTGTTGGCCATGTGTCCAATGTCATTTGTCTGCATGACAGCATCAGAGCCCCAAATCAGAAAAAACTCCTGGGTTTTTTGGGTTGGTTTTTTTTTTTTTTCCCCCCAAAGTATGTTTGTATAAACCAGATCTTTTCTGATGTCAGATGTTGATATTCCTGCATTCCTGCTTGACCTCCTGCAGGGTGGGGGGGCTGCCGTGCCATTGCAACATTTTGGGGAGGCAGAGTGTGATTGCCCAAGCGATGATTTGGAAAACATTTCCACAGGTGGGGAAGGAACTGTGGAGGAGCCCGCTGCTGCCGTCACATGTGGGATGTTGGCTTTTAGGTCTCCCTCCAGTGACAGGAGCTCATGGCCGAGCCCTGGGGTTGTCCTGCGCTGCTTCCCATGCTGCATTCCCGAAAGGCTGGGTCTGGCCTGGGGGCAGCGAGCTCTGAGAGCAACACTTGAAACCTCTCAGCCGTTAATGGGGAATGTCATTGAGAAACTCTGCTCTTTACACAATGTGAAGAGGATGAGAAACCACAGGGATGCATACGGGACATGCTTACACGCTGCAGGCAGCCCGCGGTGCCCTGCACCGGGGTGGCACCTTCTGCGCTGGGAAGCAGGGACACCCGAGCCCCGGGCTCCCAGATAATTTGAAAGGGTGGTGAGAGACTCCCCAGGAGATTTGTGAGCAGCTGGCTGGCGTTAGCATGCCTTTTTAGGGGTGTTTGAATTTTCCTTGGGAGCAAAGGGTTCCTGAGCATCAACTACTATTATTTTGGAGGGCTGGAGCGAGGCAGGGAAATGGGGCCACTCACACTTTGTTGGTGTGTTACTGCTGACCATTGATACCTGTCACCACGTGTTAATGAATTGCCTGTTATTTGTAACAGAGAAGGCAGGGAGGATTTTTATTTAAAACACAGCCTCTACCAATGCAGGCTTTCCGGGTCGTGTGGATGGGCTTTGGCTTGGGCACAAGCTCCCTCCTCTTGGCAGCTGTAGGTTGAGAAAGACAGGCACCCCGTAAACCACCACCTTGGAAGGGACCCGTCCTTAACGCTGTCTCGCTGGCGTCTGCGCAGCCAGCCTCTCGCTCCCGACACCTCCTTCGCTCTCTGCAGGTCTCTCTGCCTTAAGCTACCAAATTCAGAAGTGTCCCCCACGTGTGCTCATCTCCAGGAGCCGTGGCTCATAACCCCGGTGCAGAGAGGGGCTGAGAGCTGGGTGGGAGGTGGTTGCATCCCAAATTTCATCTTCATGAAGTCTCTATTTCCCTAGCATGCAAATACTCGGTCGCCTTTTGGAGGAGCATGGGGGTGACTCAGTGCATGTGTTTCCTCACATCTCCAGTCCTGTGAGGCTCCTGAAACCTCCCTGACGCTTCCCCACGGGGCATCGTTTCCATCCTTCCCCAATCTCTCTCTTCTGCTTCCTCGCTGCATTTATTTTTTCCCCTTTAACCTGGTTTCTGTTCTCTTTCCACTTTAAACCTGAGACACGTGCTGCTCTCTTCCAAGAGCGTGTGCCTCACCATCCTGCTCCATGCCCGTTCAAAAGGATAAAGATCCCAAGGGATTCAAATGGCCGCTGGGCTGGGGCAAACAGCACGGAGTGACCCTCGCCCGCTGGCCGTGACCCGCGGAAAGCATGGCCAGTGCTTGTAGCTGCGGCATGTAAAAATGCCAGGTTCTCCCCTCTGATTGCTCTGCTAACGACCTCCCATGTCGCTCGGCACAGCTGCTGTGTTTCAGGTCAGAGGTGGCTGCGTTTCAGTGCAGGTGGATGGTTCTTAACTGGAATGCTCTGTGCTTGATACACGTGCTTCTCTGGATTTCTTTCACAAGAAATAAATGCAGTATTAGGTATTATACCACCAGGCATTACCATTACATCATTGCCTGTTAAATATTATCGATTATTTGGGAGTTGGACTAGGTGATCATTATGGGTCCCTTCCAACTGGAGATACTTTATGATCTTTGCATGGATTTCTCACGGGACCACAAATGATATTTCCATTCATGTTTCTGCTCAGTGCTGCATTTATTCTTCATCTTCCTCTGTGTTTCTGGCAGCAGGTATACCCTGCCTGCCCTACCTTGCTCACTCCAAGGGTTTGTGTTGGTTGTTCACACTGAAACAGCAATTGAGTTGGACTTTCTTTCCCCAGTGTATCACGTACTGCTTTGCCAGAGTTTCCATTCCTGGCACAAAAGGGCAAGGCTGCCTTTTCTTACCTCTCCTTTCCCCCTGCCTGGGCCCTCATTGCTGTCAAAGTCTTGCAGCTCTCCCCAAATCTGGCAGCAGCTCCTTGGAGCACCAACCCACACAGAGCACTGCTGTTCCTGCCTCTTTTCACTGGGGTTTCTTCTTGTCCTCGAGCGGACCTTTAGCAAGCGTTAATGCATGCTAATGAGGCATTAAATGCCAGGGCAGAATTAAAGAATAAAGAAGTGACGTCTTCGACATCTTTACGGGAGCCAGAGCCCCGTCTGTGGGTCCCTGCTCTTAAAGCGGCACAGCGTGGGGGTCGCTACCGGAGGTGTCATCTGATGGTGCCTGCACGTACCCAAACCCCCTGTCCTGCTGCAGCCCCCCACTCCCACAGCCAGGAACCCCATATCTCAGAAAGTAGAAAGCTCCAAAGTAAAAACAAGATGAACTTTGAAAACACAGCTCATTGCCTACTCGCTCCCCAAAGAGAGAAGATGCTCTTAGAACAAACTCGCTTAAATGCTTTGCCTTTATGGCCAGTGTCCCACTGAGTTTGGCGTTTGCATTTGGTCCTTCTGATGATAGTAATTAACAGAAATAGACATTTGGAAATGAATGCTGTATTTAGGGTGTAGAGACAGATGAAAGCCTCAAACCAGCAGGTGAGTGAAATTTTGGGTCTCTGCATTTCTTGTTGACATGCATGGACAACTTGTGAATTTTGCTGTTTGGTTTAAAAAACTGAATTTAAATAATTGACCTGAAAGGGAAGTGTGCAGCATAGGCTATGAGTTCATTCTTTCTAGGGGTTTTTTTTGTCTTATTTTGAATGATATTCTGACTTCTTCCAGCTTCTTTGGGAAGGGAGAAATCCATTCCAAAACCATGGACCTTTGGTGAACTTGCACCAGATTATGTGTTTGCATCCAAACACAGAACTGGGCAAGGCTCCCACGGCACTGGATTTTGCAGAGAAAGAATCTCTCTCTGCTCCTCTTAACAAGGTCCAGCTGAAAGGACATTTGGCCCACTTCGGCTTTGGCAGGGTGGGAATTAGCCTGCTTTTCATTTGAAGGATGGACCTGAATGATAGAATTTTGCCCTGGAGTTCAAGCATTTGGGATCATGTAGCTTTGTTTTGGAGCCAAGTTTTATTTTAAGAACAAATCTGGATTTTGGGGGGTTGGTAGGAGCTGGTAGGAGCCTACTCAGGCACTGGAGCAGGAGGATGAAGCTCATCCTTCATGGAGGCACCACACATCAGCAGAAGGGTTGCAGCACTATGGCTTTTCTCAAGCCCTTTATCTTAATTTCATCCAACTGCATGCTCAGCATATGCCCCCTCCTGTTTCTAAATCTTCCCGAGCTTTCACATTGACAAAAGCTGAAGGCTAAATGTAGAGTTGTATAAACAGACCTGGGCAAAAAGAGATGGGTCAAGAAGTATGTAAGTGGGGGAGAAGCTCCTAGTTTTAGACCCATGGGTGTTGGTGGTATCTGGGCAGTGTTGGATGAGCCAAATGGAAACTGCTCTTTGTCAAGCAGTTTTCTTTGTCAGGCTTTTGGGGGAGAAAGGAAACAAATGGGGGAGCTGCATCAAGGGGGTTTTGCAAGTAGGTCTTGTCTGTTAGGGGGCCGGAGAGTTGGCTGGAAAGAGGAGCACTGCAGTGGGAGAGGCATTGCTGTGTCCCGTGGGAGACCCAATAAAAGCCTGCATGAGCAGGGACGGAGGTCGATAGGAAAGGACAGTGGCACAGAGCCCTTTTTGAGTTAGAGGATTGGAGGGAAACACAGGAGGGGGAAAAAAACAGAGGATTCACACACACACACACGCACACATATCTTCCTATCTGGCTTAAGGAATAATATGAATTCTTAGCAGTTTCTGCAGTGCCTTCCATGTCAGGTGCTTAAGGGGTGACGAAGCCGAGGACGAGCATGTGCCCAGTTTGGTGGGATGGTATTTGGACCCACAGCTCAAAGGGAAGCAGCACACCCTTCCCGATTGGCCCTGCTCAGGATGAAGCACAGCATCTCTGGGAGGATCTGGCAGCAGCCCTCGCCCCGTATCGCTCCCTGCACCGGTAGCAGAGTAAGCAGCAGGACCTAAAAACTCCAATTCCCAGCTCTGGGTCTCCGTCCAAAAGGCCACGTGTGGCAGGCTCGGCTGAGGCGCTAACATAAGCAAAAGTCAAGAGATTTGTGGACTGCTGAGCTTACTTTAAAAAAAAAAAAAAAAAAAAAGGAAGGTTTTATTTTAAGAAATGCAGCTTTAGATCTCCTTCAGGAAATGACTCTTCGCTGCCCATTTTGGCTTTCTGGTGGATCATCAGCCGTATCTCATGATTGCATTTCAGCTCCACTTCTGTAGTGGAGAGAAGGAAAATGAGGAAAGGCTGGCCCGGGCTGCTGCAGGAAATCCGCCTGTCCCGGATCGCTTTCAGCTGCCTTCATGAGACAGCAGTTTCCAAAGCCCTGTTTTCCCTGCCCGGTTCTCATTTAACCCAGAAGTTACCAAGTGAGTGAGAAACTGGGGGGCTGAGGCTCTTTTTTGGAATGGCAGTGCTGCAAGGTGGGGGATGCTGGCAGTAATGTGGAGCTGGTGATGGGGCTTGTGGTACACAAAGCTGAATTAGCAGCTTGAGCTTCTCTTTATTCCTTCACTTTTGTTTTTGTTAGTCTGCATCTCTGATGCTATTTTTGATGATTGGTGAGCTCAACCAGCACTAGGATTGAAGTAAAGGCTTATTTAAAGCCGTGTCGATTCTTGGCCAAACCCATATGCTCCAGGATATAAATATCTATTGAAATTAATGCAATGGAAAGATGCACAGATCCATTGTGTCTGGTGTAAATAACATACAGAAAATCACTATGTACTTATTACTACCTTCTTAGTGTTTGTATTGTTGTTTCAGTATTGTGTTGTGGATAAACGAGCGTGGGCGAGCTCTCATCTGGGGTGAACAGAGGCGGTCAGTGGATGCATTTCAGTTTACATAGAAACCGTGGACCCTTGACATTTGTCTGTCTTTGTTTATATTGTAACCTCCTTTTCACAAGGAGGTTGTCACGCTCTGTAGGCTCCAGGAGTTGGAGATGCTCCTGCCCACCTGCCACCCTCGTTTTCCCTGCCAGACCGGTGCGACCCTGGGAATGGATCCTAAGCCCATCCCCAGTATTTAAAATTTCCTGAGCTCTCCCTGACTCCCTACGGGTGCCGACCATCTGGCAGCAGGACGGCGCCGTGAACCTGAGCTGTGCCACGGGCAGGCTGCCTTGCCTTGCCTGGCCTGGCCCCTTGATGTGCAGCGCCGGCTGCTTTGAGTCATGGAAAGACATTAGTGGGGAAGTCGATGATTTATTTGCCTAAGCAGGCACTGTGTCTTACCATCGCCCTCTCCCAAATGGAAAGGTCTACGTTTTCCAAGTGTTTAAAGCCTCTTCCACTGCCCTTCCTCCTCCCGCTCAAAATGTGCCGTTCACAGAGCCTCTCCTGCAGACGTCGAGCGCTTTTGCTGAGAGATTGGCTGGTCTGGTACAAAACCGATGCTCAAGCAGTGCCCTGTGTTGGAAGGGTTTGACTTCTTCCTCTCCCATAAGCAGGTGGTTTTGGTGCACCCACCCCTATGGAGTACGAACAGCATGTGGCTTCTGCGTCGGGGCTCTCCGGGTGATGGGCACAGCGGCCAGGGGAACGGCACTGGGGAATCTGGAAATTGCTTGTCATAACTTCTTTCTTTTAATTGGTTTTCCTGTGGGGTTTTTGTGGGTTTTTTTCAAACTAGTTGTTCAAGTAACCAAAAATGACAGAAGCACAGCATTTTGAAGGTCCTGACCCAAAGCCTGAATGTGAGCATGGAGGCACAAAAATAAGTGGCTTGATTTAATGGGAACAAAATGCAGTATGACCCTTCCCCTCCCGAGTGCTCAGAAACCAAGAAACTGGCTTAAAAGTCATGAAGATTATTTTTTTCTTGCATGGTAGGCACATCAATTTAATTTTCCAGAAGATGAGAAAAAAGGAGTGTTGGAAGGGCTTGTTTTAAAACTCTTTCTCCCTCTCCATAAGCGCTGGGATAATTTTTTATTTCTTTCAAAAGGAAGCTGGTATTTTTGCATTTATTTTGTGGTTCCCAGAAGTAGGGGGCTTTAGGAAAAGCATTTTCTATCAAAAGACCTAGTGACAGAGCTTTTAGTGCATTCAGTTTCAGACCTCTTGGTGCAGCAGCGGTCGGTGCAATTCCTAAAAGGCAAACAGTTATTGCGTAGGGCAGAAGGGCTGTCCCGCCGAGCGCTCGCCCACTGCAGCGTCCCACTTTGCAGCCTGCTATCAGGAAGCCCAGGACGAAATCAGGGTCAGAGGCTGGAAGTTTCTGCCAGAAGCTGCCATCCCGACTCCTGCTCGCCGGCAAGGACCCCGCTCTGGGACCAGAGCGATGGCACGCAGCACTGCCAAGCCGGGTTTGTGCGGTGCCGGGGTGAGGGCAGAGGGGATTTGGTCTGAGGCTGTCATCCCGGCGGGCAGGCGAGGGGGAGAGGCAGAGGCAGCTGGGGTGAAACGAGGACAGATGGACGGCCTGCCAAAAGCTGCCTGAGTGACAGCGAGACGTGCAGCCCAGCCGGAGCACGGCAGTGGGATGGGGATGTGTTTCGGGGTGGGGAGAGAGGTGGAGGGACCAGCTGGGCTGCGGGTCTCGGTCCACCTCGGTGGCCTCCTTGGGAAGAGGGTGCCTCCAAGCAGCGGAGCACACCGTGGTTCCCACCCTGCTGGATCCTAGACTAGTCCAACCTTAAGTCTGGGGACTGCTCTCCCCCCGCAGAAGCGTTGCTTTCCTCTGCTACACCCTCCCAGCATTTCTGCAGCCTCCCTGACATGTGTTTCGTGTTAGCCCCACCAACAATCAAGAGCTGGCTGGAGAGTATGTTATCAAATTCAGAGGGAGCATTTCATTTCCCAGTTAGATCTGGATCTTTTAAACACCTAAGCTCGTCTCATTTCAAGGATGGGAACAGAAGGAAACATCTCTTGTTATGTTTGGAGAATGTAATTAATGTCTTTTGGCTTCACAAACCAGCTTTAATAGAGAACATGTAGACTCAAAGGGTTCAAGGGGGGTTAAAGTCCAGGGTAATGTCCTGCACCGTGAGACTTCTATTGGTGCAGAGGTGTCTTGAAACACACTCTCCTCAAAGACGCATTTTTCATCTTGGAAATGAAACTGGGAAGTGAAACTAGCTTCATCGGCATAGTGGTGGAAGGCTTCCTGCAGGCATGATCTTATGTGGCATAGAGACCGCTTAACCACATCAGCACTGTGTGTGACTATAGGATAGCTGAGACTGGAAAGGTGCAGCACATGTTGCTGCAAAATACAAGTACCAGGTAGTGCTCTGCATGCTGCAAACCTCAGCTCTGGGTCACCATCACCAAAGGACTTGTTGCCACGTTGCCTCGGGGCTCCTCTCTAGTTGTGTCCTGAGCAAGAGGATGGAGCGGATTCCCATCTCCGGTGCTCCAGGTGGATGTTGAGAAGCGGGATGACTTCTGTCACCCCCATATCAGAAATAAATGCATCCCATTCACCATGTTTCTCCAGTCTTCAGGCTGTGTGGGAGGTGGATGGAGAGCACCAGAGGTGGAGCTCATGGTGCTTGCAGGAGTGGCCACTCAAGCTGATGCAGGCAATGAAGATTGTAACATCTTTGCCGTTAAAGGTCAACATGGAAATTCCCACTCTTGGCACATTCCCCGTGATGAGCTTCAGCCAGTGACTTCTTGCACGTTGAGCCAGTGTGGCTGAGGCAGAAAACACATTTCAACATGTTTTTAAATTTTAAGCTCACACCCCACACTTAGTCATTCTCAAACAGAGGACTTTTTCTTCATCCCCTTCAATAAACGAAACCACTTGCTTTAAGATGCCATTTCTTAAATTTTCCAATATCACAGTGGTTTAATAGGATGCATGATTTGGAAGTGGCTGTCTCCCTTCCCCGGTACAGTTGTTCCAGGCTCCATCCCCAGCCTCCCAGGGCATGGAAGGGATGTGCAGTCTTTCTATCCTCCTGTACTGGCCTGGCACTGACAGGCTTTAAAAACTGAACCATTTTATGGTCCAGAGACAGATTTCCCATGGATTCGCATCTTGTGCTGGGCTCTGTGGTGTCCTAGGAGGACTGAGCTAAGGCTGACAACACAGGGGCTCTGCCCCTCTGCCCAAGAGCAGGGGGTGGCTCCCACACAGGTCAGGACCGTGGGGTGGTGTGAATGCAATCGGCTTGCTTCTCTTGGCCCTCCCAGCTCAAATTCAACCATGAGCACATTTACTAAATGCCATATACATGGATTCCCAATGCCAGCTTCTCTGGATTCCTGGAAATAGCACCCATTTAAGAAAACCACAATTTATAACTAATTTGGACACATGCATTGCCATGGAGGCACCAAACTTGCTGTGTGCAAGAGCCTGATTCCTGAATTAATTGTGAATAAAAGCCAGCCACCCCATCTGGTTTGCTTGTGAAGTGGAGGGCGCAGGGGTCCCCGCTCTGCAGCTGCACCCTGAGCAGCAGCGGTGGTGGATGTAGCTGTGGCCATGAGCTCCAAAACGGAGCTTTGTAGGGAGGGGGCAAACCAAACCTGCCTCTATGGATGTGTCTGGGGAAAGGGCAAGGCTGTCATTGTGAAGGCAAACAGAAGAAGGGATTTCTAATCTCCATCAGATGTAGGCAGGGAAGGAGGTCACCTCGAGATCTTGTAAACATAATCTCCTCTGTCTAGTAATGTTTGAATTTGCAGGCTGGATCCAAAGCAAACGGTGGGAGTGTAAAAGAGGCTGTAGGAGGGCAACTTGTGATGTGCTGTAACATATGAGATGCCTAGTAAAACAGAAGGTGCTCCCATGACTTTTGGCAAGGAATATATCTTGACAATCCGCAGCATCTCTGGTAACCTTGGAGTGATGGGAGAGGCTGGGAGATCAGTGGTTTTGTGCCAATGAAGGGAGCATGTATATAATTTATCTTGTCTGAGGTGCTTGAGGCTGTTTCCAGTGGGAAAGCTGAGCTGTAATTAGGTTGCTGACGAGTCTTGTATACAAACCCTTCAGCTCTATAAACTATACCTTCAAAGGCATCCCTTCTCCTAGGGACCGACCAAGGAGGAATTTGAGCAGTAGTTCCAGTGAGCTGATGGATGCCTTTCTGAAACCAGGTGCTCGGCAGCCAGCCACTCCACTTTTACTGTCACTGAAAGCCTTGAGGCCTGTTGACTTTCTCAGCCCATCGCTAAAACCCCATAGCTGCAAGGGGATGCTTCAGTAGAGGCGTGCCCTTACTGGATCGGTTTCTTCATCCATCTCTGCTGTGAGCTGCCCTGAGCTACTCCCTGAGGGAGGTTCAGCTGGCTGTAGCAACTTTCATGGTTGATTTAATTTTTTTTAAGGTGTTTTAATGTTTTGGGGGGTACTTTTCAAGTAAAACTGTTAGGAAAGAAGAGTTGGAGAGACCTAATGACATGGTCAACCTGCTAGGCTTTTTGCTGCTAAATCCTGGGTTTAAAACCAGCAAGGAAGCATTGCTCCATTCCCATCTTTGTGTCTCTCGATGTAGGCAGAGAAAGAAGAGACTAATTTGTACAAAACGCTGGCCAGCCCAGTAAACATGGAAGCCTTTGCAGGACCCCCATCTTTTAAACCATTTTGAGGGCCTAGCTGTAATACTGATCTCCAAAGCTCAGGGTCTACAGCGGGCAGGGAAACGTGGAGGAGGAGAAAACTTCTTGTTGAGTGGTGTGACCTGGAGAAGGCTAGGCTGGAAGTGTGGCTTGGGTCCCCCATTTACTGGTACAGTGGCTCTGCTAGCAAAATCCGATGCCGTAGCAAGACTGAGCAGAAAACTGGCCGCAGTCAGGCTGTGCCACCTCCTGTCTGGCTCATGCACTGAGCGGCGAGATTGCATCGACTCTGCCACATCCTCTGGTGCCCCAAAGTATTTGTCCGCCCAGTGCCATGCCGCTGAGATGGACACATCTGGTTTGAGAAGCAGTATTTCAAAAGCTGCTGCCAGAGACCCTTTGTCAGCCTGAATGTTTTTGCTACTCCATTAGCAGTAGAAATTATGGTACTAAGCTGCACATAACCCTCCTAGCTTAGCCAGAGCCTTCAGATGGGCACGGGAGTGAAGCTGAACGATGCTAAGGAAGCGTTGGGGACTGAGTGACAGAGATGCTGCTCGCCTTCTGCGGAGGTGGGAGGTGTAGCACCCTCCAAAGCCAGGTTACGCAGTGCTGGGCACCAGGAGGCAGAGGTGGGAAATATGCACTATGCGGGTAAGAAAGGCTCATGACAACGAGCTGCCAAAACGTGCTCTCAGGTGTTAATGTTTGCTTGGTGGTGTCAAGCACTGAATGGGGGCGAACCAGGAGACTGAAGAAGGGCACCCTGAATGGAGTGAGACACTTGGGAACCCTCATCTGGAGAGAGGAAAATAAGAGGGTAACAAGTCTGACATGTGGCCAGAGCAGGCAGTCTCTACCAGCTAATCGTGTGCGGGCTCTGCAATAGTAGGTGGTTGTTTGTCGCATGGACTTCAGGTGGAAGTCAGCTCCCCCAGCTGCAGGCTGTGTCTGCTCAAAGGGAGCTGCCCTGTTCTTCCCATGGTCACCATCAGTGCTAGTACCTCCCGAGGGCGGTTTGGGCTCCTGTCCTGGCCACCTGGTCCCACCTAGGAAGGGAGAGGTGCCCATTTGTCTTGAGCGACTATAGAGGGAATCTGGAGGAGCTGCGACTCGGTATTTTTTGCTCCTAAATGTAGATAATAATTTGATATCTAGGTGTTTCCCATCGCCATCTGTTTGTTACTCTGCCAAGCAAGGTCTTTCTGGCAGCTTTTCCTGCTGGGCTGCTGGTCCCTCCTGCTCAAGGGCGGCCGCGGTGCCGGGATGCTGCTGACTCCTCTCCCCTGCTCTTGCCTTCAGGCCACGGAGAGTGTCACTGCGGGGAGTGCAAGTGCCACGCCGGTTACATCGGAGACAACTGCAACTGCTCCACCAAGACGGACGGCTGCGTTTCCAGTGACGGGCAGATGTGCAGCGGCAGGGGCACCTGCGTCTGTGGGAAGTGTCAGTGCACTGAGCCGGGGGCTTTTGGAGAGACGTGTGAGAAGTGTCCCACCTGCCCAGGCGTCTGTAGCACTAAAAGGTACTCACAGGGGGGGGTCAGGAGGGACTTCTCGCTGATGGGAAGGGCAGCTCTTTGGTTCCTGGGAGACTTTTCAGCTAAGGAATTACTTCTGCTTCGTTAAACAGGGGTGATTAGCCCCAGGCAAGCCTGCTGCTGCTCGGAGCCCACACTGAGCAACTTGAGAGTATCCCAGGTAGAGAAGCAACAAGTGTTGCTGCCCAAGTCCTCATGGAGGTTCACGTCCCTGTTCATTTCCAGTGCTGTCCTGCTCTGCAGGAAAGGCTGGCATCCCCAGTTCTGCTGCACCCTGAGCTGCAAACACCTGGGCCCAGGGAGCTGCGAGCTGCAGAGGAGGGGAGGACGGGGACGACTGCCTACCTCGCAGTGACAGAGGTGCCCTGAGCATCAGCCTCAGACCGGCGCAGAGCAGCAGTGCTGTCTGCCTTGATCTCAGGCAGGGTGGGTTTTGCAGTAGCTGACGTGCAGCTCCTGACATCCAAAGGGCAAACAGACCCCAAACCTACCAGCTGTTTTGCACCTTCATTTAACCCATCCCTAGAATAAATCCATCCTTGAGATGGGAGATGCTTGGCCCCGAAGATGCTCTTCCCTTGTGGTGCAGATGTACAGCCTCCAGACCTACACGCAGGGAGTCCCCTCCCGAGGGGTGGATCTCTATGTTCATGCAGTTTCTGATGGGTGCTTAATCTTCCTCTCTGCGTGTCTTTCTGCAGGGACTGCATTGAATGCAAGCTGTTTAACTCAGGAAGACTGGCTGATAACCAAACCTGCCAAAAGCACTGCAAGGACGAGATCATCACCACTGTGGATGTTCTCGGTAAGTAGGCAGCAGCAGCACTGCAGATGGTGGGAGCCAGCGACTGCGGCATTGAACTCCTCTTAACCAAACCAAGACACATCTGTAAACAAAGCCCTAGGAAAAACCTGGTATTTAGAAATATATGTGTGTATGTAGTATGTATATGTGTATATTTGGTATGTGTGACTCTCTTGAGGCTGTACTCTATATTGAAGTAAAAAACCCTTTGATTTTAAATAACATTTTAAAATCAAGGTCTGTGAGGACCACTGCTGACAGCGCAAGGAGCAAAGAGAGTAGGATGAGATCAGATAAGACAGAAGATTAGAAGAACTGTGAGAGAGTGCAGAAGGACGAAGTATCACCCAAAAAAGGCATTTTTTAATCTTCTGAGAATTCATCTTGGAAGAAGTGAGCTTGTAAAAGAAAGCAAAGCTGTTTTGGATGTGATAATCTCTGCTTTGGTGGAACTGACTGCTAAAAGTCCCCCTGGCAAGCTCCTCTCCTGCCCTTTGTGTCCTCTTCTAGAGGTTACCCCACACCTGCATCCCTCAGCAGATGACTTTCTCCCCCTTCTTTTCAAGCTCCATTCTGGGAGTCCCTGGTTGCTATTTGGGGGAGTAGAGGGAACCCAAACTGTGACAGCTTTAATCCTGACCCTGGCCTTAGAAATACCCCTTGGAGGGAGGGATGGAGATCAAACACAGATAAATTACTGTCCATGTCTGACATTTCCTCCTCTTCTTCCCATAGTTTATAGAGGTAGGAGTGCTTTACCTTGCTTGTCCTTTCTACCCCTTCCTCCTAAGCTGCCTGCAGGCAATGTTTTTCCCATTGACTCCTCTCACATCCAGTGTCTAGCTTTTAAATTATGACCAGTGGGGTTTCCCACCTTTCCCTTTGGGAGGCTTGCTCTCGTTCTCTCCATCCTCCCTGCAGTTTAGCAGGGAGTGTACCTACACCAGCACACTGTGAGAGGTCACAAGGCACTTCTAAACCACATGAAGCTCTTTTCTGACACCTGACTGGCCTGCATTCCTTGGGAGCCAGCAAATACTAGGGATTAAAGCTCAACTCTCCCGCCTGGGTGTTGCACCATGCCGAAGGCAGCTTTTGTGCTGACTGTGCCCTGGGAGGTGAGGCTGGGCTGTGGTTTGCCAACACCCCACATGGCTTTCAGAGAAAAACACAGCCAAATTTCTGTTTTAAGACATTTTGGGGAATTACGCGTATTCTTCTGTTGAACTACTGCAGTCAGATTGCGGGTGGTGCTGAGCTCTTGGAAGCTCAGGACAGTCTGCTGCTTGGAGATCTGGGTTGCTAGAGAAAGAGGTAAAGCAAAATACTCCTAGAGAAAGTGCTTGGGGACTAAGGACTTCTAACAGGCAGACTTAGCCAAATCCTGGTCTTCAAGTGCCTTTGTGTTATGTAGCACATGTTAGAAGTCCCTGCGGAGAGGCCAAATGCTGATATTTGTCACAGAAGACAAAGGTCTGCATTGTCCTGGCAGTGGAGGATAGGACCTTCTTAAATATCGAATTGCAATGAACACACCCTGGAAGATCCCAAGTGCCTTTTAGCTTCAAAGCTTTGTAGAGCAGAGGCATCTATCGTTGGACTCATGAGCCAGAATGATGCCTTTTGGGAGGCTTATATGACTTGCGTTGGACTCTGCAGGATCTCCTTCTCCTCTGCAGTATTACATTTCCATTCCTGATGGTTTCAGACAGGAGCTTTCAACACGGCAGGAGCATGACAGGTCCAGCACTGAGCTGAACCTGCCAACAGCACACATCAGTGGACCTGAAAGCTCGATGGGTCCATGACACCTCTCTCTGTGAATGTGTGATCTCTGAAATGGAGTGAAGACCAACAGAGATCATTACTGTTGAGACTTTACTCACTGTATCTTTTAGCAGAATAATGGTGCAAGGATGGGACTGAAAGCAGCTGGGCCTGGAGGAGCTAAGATTTGCTGCTCAACTCAGAAGGGCATTAGCCAACAAACATGGAAGTTTTATCTATGTGAATCTAATTAGTACTCTGAGTTGTAATAATCACCACTTCTCCAGCCCTGCCTTTGATACCACTGTGTAGGTAGGGCAGGTTTTCCCATCTCACAGTAGGAACAGCTGAGGTTTGTCCACACCAGGAACCCCATCAGAACTCACCAGAGGGGCAGCTGCATCTGGGCTCAGAGCTGTTGAAATGGCATGTATTAACCTTTTGACTGAAAGCAGCTCAAAGGCATTGAAAGGAAAGACAAACACACAGGAGAGAGATAAGGGGCTGGAATAGCAGTGGTCATTAACGCGATCATTTTTCAGCGTGACAGACAGGCACGGATACAAGTGAGGAGGAGAGCTGTGGGAAGCATTTTCCAGGTGTCCAAGCCAAGGTCACCTCTTTGCCAGCCAATAGTACTGGGTGCCCAAATTCCTTCCTCTCCCTTGAAACTCTCAGCCCATGCAGGCCTGCAGAGACGTGCTCCTGCAGAGCTACCTGGCACGGCCGGAGATGTTGCCCCATCTCCCTCCCAGCACTGTCCCTGCAGCAGGGACGCCCCACGAGCTGTGGCCGTGCAGGGCGGTGGCTCTGCTGAAATCAGCCCTAAAGCTAGAGCGGCAAACCTCAGATGATGGCTTTGCTGAAACTTTGTAATGGCTTTTGTGAAGCAGCCTTCCTCAGGAAGCTTCTGATAGTGACCAGAGCAGCGACAGACAGGCTCTGCCTGGTGCTATGGTATGTTAATCAGGCAAACAAACATATGGCCATGGGAATCAAGTACTCTCATTTCTTGCAACTCCCCCATCTCCGCATCCTCCTCTCCAACCAACTCCTCCCTTCCCCCTCCCTCTCTGCCCCCCCTCCCCATTTTCCTCTTCTATCTCACTCTTTAAAAACAAACTTCTCAACCATTTCCGCAGCTGGAGCCATCCAGCACAGCCGGAGCACGAGCCAGCCATGGGCTGCTGTGGCTGGCCCCATCCATGCCCTCGCGGGCTGAGTCTGTGCCCCTCTCTTTCTCTTCAGCTTCCACTCTTCAAGAAATTTAGCAGATTAAGAAGAAGATGGCATTTATTGCCAAAGCAGACTTGGGCAAAGGAAGAGTGTGTGTATGTGTGAGGTTGCATCTGTTTACCATGCAATGCTTGCCGAATGCCACATTTTCTCAAGCAGTAAGTCTGGACACTGCTCAGTTACAATTTGCATGAATCTCTGTTGCTTTGCAGGCTCTCTCCTCATTCCTCTGCTCCCAGGCACCCACAGGAAGCCCTGCTCATCTTGCAGGGGAGAACTGTAATAATTCTTAATACTAAACCTGCCAACTAAGTCAACCAAGTGCCATATTGCACCTTTAGACATATCCCGTTAGAAAGGGTGACTAATTCAAAAGCAGGGGAACCCATGCCATTGCAAGTTGTTAGGGGGGAATTAGCTTAAAAAGAAGAGGGTGTTGGAAGTATTTGTGTAAGAAATTAGGATACAAGAGTTCTGCAGTCTTTAGGATTATTTTTTTAATATAAAAAACAAAATAAAACTCTGCGACTCTGCCTCTCATTCCAGAAACGGATGACCCGAATGCGATCCTCTGTGCCTACCCAGTGAACAACTGTGTCATGAAGTTCACCTACTCAGAGCTTGCCAGTGGGAAATCCAACCTCACCGTTCTCAAAGAGCCAGGTTGGCCCTCCCTTGGGTTGCTTTTAGTAGCACAGGCTGCCTCGGGAGAGGTGATGGGCTGCTGGGGAGCCTGGCGGGTTGTGGAAAGGCTGGTTTCACTTGCTGCAGAAAGGCACGCTTGGGCAGATGAATCGGGATGATTTAAAATAAAATGTTTTACAGTGCTGAAATCCAGCTCCAGATGCTCCCAACTTAGTAAAAAAGGACTCTGAGAGTGAAACATGCACCTGAGCTGCAGCCTTGCTGGCAAGTGGCTGAAGGGCTTTCTGCCAGCTTGGGTTGCTGAAATTAAACTCAGCCTATTTACATAGCAAAAAGCATGCCATGTACTGATTTGGAGATACAGCCACTGGGAGCAAAAAAAAAAAAATTAGAAGGGGACGCCTGCTGCTGGTTAAGTCAGGATATTAGGAAAGCCCCACACCACCTATGGATTTCTGCATTGCCAAAGAACTACCTCCGGTCCAGGCAGCGTAAGGGCTTTGTGCCCCTGCTCCCCTCTCCAGGCTGCCGCAGACAGCTGTGCTTCCCAGCATTGTTTTAATCACGTGCAAATCACTTTCTCAAAGAAAACCCCACGTGGTGTTGCAGGACAAGCTGGCAAGCACCCAGCAGTAGCTTCTCGCAATCTGCTCCGGCCCTCTGAGGCACAGGCCAGTATGGGAAAGACTGAGATACCGCACGTTTTATTTTATTTGTGCTGCGGCTCGCGCTTAATTGAAAGACCGGTTGATTAACTGACAGTTAATATACTTATTTAAAGTGCCTAGTGATCACCTGTCTCCATGTGGGCCAGAAGCTGAGCTGGCTTTTGCCAGAGGCACCTTAACCCTCTGTGTGCCATATGGATCACCCAGCATTAAAACCAGGTGTCACTGTTGGATGGCAGAACTGCAGCACTGCTCTTCCCCTGAAACACTACGTGACATCCTGGCTCTGGCGACATCCATGAGAGCTGTGCCTTTGACCTGCTTCTAGCCAGGATTTTATTTCATTAAAAAAAAAAATCCCTTTGGTTTCAGAGAGTACCGTTGCTTTTTTTTAATTTAGCCACTGCCGCTAGCGCTGCCCTGAGGTCACTTGCTCAGTGGCTACGGTCCAGGTCATTACATCCCGGTGTCCTGATCCAGGATACACTCACGCCGGAGCTAATTACTTTCTCCCCCTCGTTACCAGCGTGCAGCTCAGCCCCCAGCGCCGTGACGATCGTGCTGGCAGTGATCGGCAGCGTGGTGCTGATCGGCATCATCCTGCTGGGGCTCTGGAAGCTGCTTGTCACCATTCACGACAGACGGGAGTTTGACCGATTCCAGAGCGAACGTTCCCGGGCCAGATACGAAATGGTAAGCCCGGGGTGGAGGTGCTGCTGGGGTACGGGGGGGCTGTCAGGATGCGCCTGCAGCAAACAGCTCTGCAGCGATGGAGAAGGGTGGCAGGCACCAGGGATGCGGGTGCTCGCGCCCTGCGGTGCCACGCAGCAGGACTTCTGGGACCGGCACATTGCACTGCCCCTTGGTAATTTACAAAATTATGGGCAAAATTATGCCCTGCCTTTGGTTTCATCATGTATTTCCAATCAGTGCTGGAGGGCTGAAGGAGGTGGGGGAGCAGGGACCAAGCCCTTCTGGGAGCCCTTCTGGGAGGCTTTAGCGGGGGTTGCCCAGCGTTTCAGGGCATCGCCTCTGCCTGCAGATGGGACGGAAGGTGGGTCTGATGGACAAACTGCTTTTGGATCTGAATGCACAATTCAGTCAAAGCCAATTGCAGCTCTATCTCCAAATTAATGGGTGCAGGAAGGGGGGATTATACACATTTTTGCCATGGCATGGATTTTGTTCCTCATCTTTGTTCTTTTTTGTCCACTCAATTCTCCAAAGGCATCCAATCCTCTCTACCGAAAGCCTATTTCCACGCATAACGTAGAGTTCACGTTCAACAAGCTCAACAAGTCTTACAACGGTACAGTTGACTGATGGGGTCTCGGCACCTGGGACTGCTGTGGACAATTGCTTGACTGTATGTGCTGCTTCCCCACTTGAAGATGGGATCCTCTTAAGGGACGAGAATCCCTTACGACAGGACTGGTCGATGACCAAAGCCTGTTATTTGCACAGTAAGGAGAAAAGTCTGGTTCATTCTGGAGGCACGGACGCAAAGGCAGGCTCCTCGCCTGTGCTGATGGACTCTGAGCCGTGTGCGACTCCATACCCCAGCTTTCTGGATGTATTAAACCTGCCAACTAAGTCAACCAAGTGCCATATTGTAGCTTTAGCTATATCCCGTTAGAAAGGGTGACTAGGTCAAAAATCAGGGGAACCCATGCCATTGCAAGTTGTTAGGGGGTAATTAGCTCAAAAAAGAAGAGGGTGTTGGAAGCATTTGTGTAAGAAATTAGGGTACAAGAGTTCTGCAGTCTTTAGGAATTTTTTTTATATAAAAAAAAAAATAAAATTATTGTGCATATATGATGCTGTGAGCAGAGTTCATTGTTTCCTTGCTGAGCCCCCCCCACCAACAGACTGAACAGGGGCTTGCTCCTGCAAGCACAAGTGGTGCTGCCTGATTGATTTATTAATAGAGCCTTATCGGTCAAAACATGGCTATAAAAATAGGAGCTGGAGCCGCAGTGACTGCCGCAGAAGGTATGTTGATTTAATATACCCTGGTGTTGACCCAGGGTGGGGAGTGCCACAAGGAGCTAAACCGATGGGAAACTGGTGGGAGCCCAAGGGAAATGGGAGTTTAGGCTGAGGAAACTAAATTAAACACACATTCCCTGGGATGTGCAAGTAGGCGTCCGACCTGGGTGCCTGCAGGAAGGCAGCTGGGAGCACACAGCAGCTCATCCAGACCTCTGACTTCTTTTTACCAGAGGACTAGAGCTGTGGGGTCCAGCGGCGCCTGGCTGGAAAAGCAGGGGAGCCGTGAGCTTCTGGCTGGAAAGGGAGCTGGATAAAACCCAGTGTTGTTGCTTCACAACATACATTTTGTTTTGGTTTTGTTGTTTTTTTCCCCCAAAAACTGTTACCCCAGCCCCATCTGTTTTCCTCTGGAGCTGGGGTTTGGGTTACCCTGGCTGACAGCTGCAGCTTTAAACCCGCACAGACTGCAGTGGGGCTGCAGCCGCTGGCAGCAGAGAGAAGCCAGAGCAATTGCTACTGCTTGCTTGTCTTTTTCTTTTTTTTTTTTAAATTTATTTATTTATTTTTATTTTTTTCTTATCCCTTCTCCCTGAACAGATCGTGCGATAGTCAGCTGAAGGAAGCTTGCCAGGGAAAAGCAAAAAACAAATGGTGTTCATTGTTTTGACTTGCTCTTCTCATTGGAAAAGGGCCATGGGCCCATCCTTCCGGATTTTTTGTTTTTATTTGTTTTTGCTTCTATAAACAGAAGCTCTTACTTGCTCAGTATAAACAGCTCTCCTTCAAGAACTTTATGACTCCCCCTCCTCCTACCAGCAGCACTGAAGAAATGCAGCAGACCACACTAAAAATAGCTCAAAATGGGAATTATTTTTTTTTTTTTTAGGAGTGCAGCAAGTGGCACATTGGCAGCACTGGCGCTGATCAGGTGGAGTAAAAAAAACCCCAAATAAATAAAATCTGTACCCTGTCTTCCCACTTGATTCCACTAGATCTGCCCTAGCAGGGGAGGAGGGTGCATACATCCTAAAAAAAGAGGAAGGACAGGCTCTGGTTAAATGCTGGTACTGTGCCTCCCTGTAACCCACCCGTGCGTGGGCTGGGGGCTGCGCTGCCTCCTCCCCGCAACACCAGCGACAGGACAAGCCTGAGCACTGCAGAGGGGCAGCTCTTCAGAGCTCCATGTTTCTTACACAATATTGAAGCCCAGGCCAAAGTTTGCAGGCTAAAAGATGTTGCATAGTGAATAGCTGGGACTAATGCTGCTGCCTGGGAAGGGGCATCCACGGGGCAAATTCGGTTTTTGTGACCATCCCACTGCCTAGTGCCAGGCTGGCGAGATAAGATTTCATCACTATTACAAAAGAAAAATAGGAAACAGTAAAAAAAAAAACCATCGCAAGTAGACAGAGCAAGTTGTATCTTGGTTCGTGTGACTGCCTCACACAAGCCGTACTGCCCCAGGCATGGAAAGGGGGAGCAGGAAGGAAAGTGGAGGGAAAGGAAGGGCAGGAACATTTTAAACTAGCTTTGCCACCCAAAGCAGCAAACACTGAATACAGCTCTGCTGCAGTTAATTTGCGAGGGACAAAGGAGTTTAAAACCAAACCCAACCCCTTTGCTTTCTTCCTTTGCACTCTGAAAGGAAAGGCACAGGCAGTGCCCCCCTGCCACCCCTTCCCTTGCAGATTACCTTTACGCTTTGGCATTTCCCAGCACGCTGCTGCGTTAGTGCTGAGACCTGACAACCAAGGCAGCCTTAGGGACGTGGAGCTGGACTCATTGCCAAGGGGTGGTTTGGGTAGGGAGAGTGCAGAGGAGGAGAGAAAGTGCCTGGGGATGGGACCACCAGTGCCCTCCGTCCCCTGCAAGGGGAGACTCTAACAGGTCTGCAGAGTAGCCAGGGAGTAATGTGGGGAGCGAGTAGGTGAGGGAAGGGTGCCACAGAGCAGGCATCCAAGAAAGCGTAGCAAAAAAGAAGGAAATAGAGTTGGGTGCTGCCAGCAAAGAGCATCCTGCTGCCCGTGGCACTGGGCCAGGCGGCACAGAGCACGACCACGGGTGCCTGTCCCGTGGGGACGGCAGCTGCCGTGCCTGGGTGCAGGAAGGCTTCAGCCTCTAGGTCAGGCTTTCTTCGCATCACTTCTACTGTCAGAAGGTAGCACAGAAACTTTACATAAATAAATAAAAGAAACAATATCTTGTTTCTAATTTTTCCAGGGTCTGCCCTCCCCCCCCCCCCAAATTTAGCTTCTCCACAAGGTTGCATCTAAAAAACCAAGGAAGTGATGCTAAGAGCAAGAAGGCTTTGCTTTACCGTGTAAGCAGATCTGCCTTTACCCATGCCAAGCACAGTCATGGGAATGGTGTATTTCAGTCAGCAGCGGTTTGTTTGTGTCTGTAAATACAGGCAGTCTGACCACAGCTAGCATTCCTGAATGAAAACTACAGCAGAAGGCATTAATGGGTCACATGTGATGGAAAAATGTCAGTGCTTGTCTGGCCAAGCTGGAATCCGGATGCCACTGCAACATCAGCTCCTCCTGCTTCCCCAGCCACAGCTGGCAGCTGCTGCTGCGTGGCCACCGGGACTGAGGCTCACCAGCACATTTTCCCTGTGCTGCTGGTGTTTCCAGGGGAGAGAGCATCACGTCACACCCTGGGAAAAGTCAAGGCCAATGACAGCATTATTTGCCTTGTTAACCATGGAGATGCACCCTTTGCTGTAACACAAGCCGGAGTGAGGCATGCCTGCCCGCTTTGGATCCTCTTTGCCCTGTACGGTGGAGTAAGAAGCTGCTCAACGGATGAAGTTTAAGCCCAAGCTCTGGAGGATGAATGCTTCACACTCTTCAAACTGTTTAACCTTGCATTTCTCCAGCCACGTGGGAAGAGAAGGAGCTAGTGTATTGAGGAGAGGGTCACTAAGATTCCCGGAAAGAAATACCAAGGCGAGATAAACTGGCTACATCTGCAGCCCAGCAGCATCTCCTGACCCCTGTATTCCAGCAACATCTCTGCATCTCAACACACTTTGAACTGGATTTGACTGTTTTTCCTCTACCTCCTCTTCACTACCTGCCTTCAAAAAGCTAAAACAATTCAATACAATAGAGACACAGCATTTGATTTCATCCTATCCCTTTCTCCACGCCCAGCAGAAGCTCCTCCATTTGACTATCATGACCCAGAAGGGTTATCCAGCCTGTGGGTGGGCAAAGGTTGCATCCATGGGTTCTCAGGACTCTGTCATGCACAAGAACAGGGAGGATTAATTTCCAAAATTACTTTATTGCATTTTACTACAGGTCATCACTATCAAGGCAAGTAGGCTTATGATCAGAATATGTATACTACAGATTACTACCTGAAAGCAAATATATATTTCAACAGCAGCACAATCAATGTTAGTAGCAAGTCTATATTTCAATATTACAAGTTACTACAGAATTACCATTAGTAAAGCAGCAAATATACTTATCAGTAATTACTTACATGCATGCCTATGTGTATATATACATATATATATATATGTATAATGTTACAGTACCAAGTGCTCATCAATGGTCATCAAACCCATCCAAGAAGTGGAGCCAAGCAGACAAAGTCTCACTGGGGCAATGATCTGGATCACGGAGCCCGGTGTAAGCCTGGCATCCCTGGCAAGGGTCCGCTCTGCCAAGGAAGTGTTGTGGGGAACAGGGAGTTGTACTCAGGCATTTCTCAGAGAAAGAGTCTCCATTAGGGGTAAAAAGTATGAGATTGGAGGACACCACCACATGGAACAGCCAACAGATGCTGCAAATTTCTATTTTTCACCTGGCACAGTCGATAAATGGATAAATGATGTATTCTATTCTCTTGGATTCTTTTCTATTTCCAAACTATATTTCTGTTCTGCCAGTTAGAACAGCCAATGGCAGTTACTGACTCTTCCTTTGTCAGGATGTTTTCCCTCTTTTCAAGACTTCTTTTTCATCTTTCCAGATGATAAGTTGCTGTTACAGTTCCTTGGTTTTGCAGTTCACATCAGTAGTATCTCGGGATGTCTCCAATTTCTCGGTACTCAGACGCCCTTCAAAGATGCCAGCTGTGCTCCTCAAGGATGCTTCTGGTTCCCAGGCTGGCAGGCGTTTTCTCCATCAGTATTTGAGCAGAGGTCTTCTTCTGTTCAATATTTTTCCCCTTATAACCAGGCTGCCTTTATGGCTGTTCCCATCACTCCACCCCTTGGCCTACAACCACTGATGGGTCACTAGGAGTGAGACTACACCCTGCCTGGTGTGTCTCTCTTGCCTCCTAATGCGTGAGGAGGAGGAGACTCATGGCCATGCCGGGCCCGAAGTTATTGCAACTTCTGAGAGGGTTTGTTGGTTGAGGCACGAGTGTACAGTACCGGTTTGGATAAAAGTGATACAGACAGTCCTTTGACATGAGAGGCACTACAGAAAAGCACAAATCCTACAGCTAGGATGAGAGCTAATGTCACTGACATGTGCCGTGCCCATGCTCCAGGGTCTGGCAGCTAAGACAACGGCCACAGCCGGCCCTGGGCAGGGGCTGCTCTTGGGCTATTTGGTGGACGTGTTGCTGAATAAAATTCACTTCATACTCGATTTATTTGACTTTTTGTTGGTGGAGAAGCAATGGGTACTATTCATTAACACACAAATACCCCTTTGGGAGCCTAAAAGATAACGCAAGGCCCAGTAGATGTGGGTAGCTGGGACGGGTGCACCCACTCGGACTGAGTGAGCAGTACCTTGGTTCAGGCACCACCAACAAGCAGCCCTGACTGAAATCAGCCCTGCCATGCAAACTGTGAGCCCACTGAGCTCTGCTGCACGGCAGCAGGCTGCACAGAGGCAATATCCCCTTGAGCAGGGAGCAAGGCTACTGCTCGAGATTGAGACACCCCTTACCCAGCATCTGATGTCTATAACGAGGTAAGAGACATTTTACATTAGGCCTAAAGGTATATTGCATGCCAGCAACATCTATATAGCCATCTCCAGCTTAATTATTAGAAGTGTAGTAAGTAGTAGATTGTTTCACCACTGCCTAAATTGTCTAAATTATCGTCTAAACACTGTCTAAATCATCTTTTAAATCATTGTCAAATCATTGTTAAATCACTATTTAATTAACATTTAATTATTGCTTAATCATCATTTGATTACCATTTGAACTTCATTTAATCATTAATAAAAACCTTTTAGTTAACCACACAACAATGATTAATAATTCACCTGTGACAGTAGCCAATTGTAAAAGTGAGTTAATCTTTGCCCGTAGGTTCTTTAAAACATCCACAGTAGCATTTTGGGTAATTTCAAGTGTAGTAGAAATACTAATAATGGCTTGTTCTACTTCAGTGACACCCAAGTTTGGAAATGGCGCATGTACAAACTACGGAAACTTAGATGGTCTTGTTACTGTGGGCTTAGATATTATGCCCTGATTACCTACAGGGTAATAGTTGTGTTGGAAGTTAAATGTCAAATCTTGAGATCAAAACGCTGAAGGAGCAAGATGTGCTATGGTACAAGTGCCTGTCTGCTGTAGTGGTAGACTCTTAGAGACATTAGTGCCGCCTCACCCAAAGTTTCTGCCATGTTTGCAGAATGAACATCATGGATTAGAAAAACAATTCAATTTAAGCACATTAATCGGAGTGTCCAAAAGGAATTATGATCCATTCGGCCAGATATGTTGCTTGGGCCACATATGTCCCAATTATCATTAGTACTAAGCCAACCATTACTCTGTAGACAACAGCATGTAGAATTAAGACCGGTGAGATTATAGTTTCTTTGACAATCTGTATTATTAACGTTCCATGTAAGATGCCAGAGTCCATTAAAAACACCTTTGTTTGTAATTGCTGATTGATTATTTCAGGTCCATGAGGTTTCCAGAATCAATACAAGCTTGTGTTCTGTCACACTGACATTGAAACCATGCTTGGGTAATACAAATTGTAATTACAATTGCTCATCTTCCCATCCAAATTGAATTTGTGTCCTGAAGCTTTGTAAGGCACCAGGGGGCCTTATCATATGAATACACTTTGAAAGGTTGCTGTCAATAATTTGGTGTATTGGGGAGTAAGTGTGCCAAATTAAGTTGATACCAAGATGCTTCAGGGACAGGTTCTGCTAACCACCAAAATTTGGCATCTAATGATTGAGAGTGGTGTAAGCAATACCAACAATCCAATTCATTGCCCACTTGAGAACTTGTATTTGTAAATTGAAAAATGGCATTGCTATTACATCCTTGAGATAAGAGAACAAGAAATATTGTAATTATTAGATAGGATTCAATCACTGTGTATATTATAACAATTGTTATAACAATTGTAAGAAAGAAAAGTGCTCATGATTTTGTTTCATTTCATGCCAACTTGCAAAATCAGTATGGTGAATAAGGTAGGACCAAAATCCAGGGAGTATAATCTGCGTTTCCGGTTTCTGATGTTGCAGTTAGAGTGACCCGAAAGAAAAACAAAACCGCTTCGTTCCTTTTGGATATCAGGTAATTCGTATATCCGTTGCTTAGAAATGAGATGCTTGTCACCCTGACGATGAAGCATCCTCCTTTAATTTTCCATCTTTTAGTTTTCCAATCATTATATATAGTGCATTGGGGCTGGGTTCAGCACCCTGTTGCCTTTGCATATTGTACTGTCAATTCCCCTCCATATCGGATCTGGCTGAAATGGAGTTAGTTTTCCCCATAGCAGCCCTCATAGTGCTGTGCTTTGTATTGGTAGCTAGAAAGGTGTTGATAACGCACCAGTGTTTTGGCTACTGCTGAGCAGTACTCGCACAGCATTAAGGCTGTCTCCAACATTTTCCCCCTCACCAGTAGGCTGGGGGTGGGCAAGATCTTGGGAGGGGACATAGCCAAGACAGCTGATCCAAACTGACCAAAGGGATATTCCATACCATATGACATCTGCTCAGCAATAAAAGAAAGAAGGAGGAAGGGGGAGCACATTCATTTTTTACAACATTTGTCTTGCAGACCAACTACTATGTGTACTGAAGCCCTGCTTCCTGGGAAATGGCTGGATGTTGCCTGCTGATGGGAAGTTAAGACTAAAATCTTTTCTTTTGCTTTTATGTACGACCCTTGCTTTTTTGCACGACCTTTTCTTTTTTGCTTTTATTAAACTGCCTTTATCTTGACCCATGAATTTTTTTTCCATCTTACTATTTTCTCCCCGCCCTGTGCTGCTGAGGAGGGGAGTGATAGAGCAGCTTGGTGGGCAGCTGGCATCCAGCCAAGGTCAACCCACCACGGTCCTTTTTGGCACCCAATGTGGGGCATGAGACAATGGCAGTTTTGTATTAAGCCTGCTATAGCTTATAGAAGTTATTAAGTGGCAAACTTCTGTGCGGGTCGCAGAGTTTGTTGGCTGCACTGCTCACCTCTTTATTTTGCTGAGCTTGGAAACATGTTAATACAAATAATGGCTATATGTGCTTTGCCTGACATTGATGGCTTACTGTGCTGGGGTGGCTATCTTGTGGAGAAGATGAGGGAATACATCTCCCTCTCCCTACCTGGGACTGATATGGATGGTTTTATTATGCAGGCTCCCAAGGTCCTTGTCCACCTTTATGTGAGCTGTTTAATACTACTAATTAATACTGTTGGCATATTATGGGTTTTGTGGAATCTGGTTTCATGCTGGTGTAAAAAAAAGACAACTTTTGGGTGAGGCAATACTGAAATGTGCCCTGAGGGGCCAGTCCCTGGGTGGCAGGGTGTGTGGAAGCAATTGGGCAGATTCCTAGGATTCACCTCCCATAACCTGGAACTTTACACCTGAACAGGCAAGCAACCCTGGCAAACTGACATGCCACCTGATAGAAGGGTGCCTTGCCTACCCCAGTGAAAACCAACAGCCTCTAGCACTGTACTGCGGCCTGGCCTGTGCCTACTGAGCCCAGAGTGCAGTACTCTCAGAGGACTGTGGTTGAGGCAGGGATCCAAACTGCATCTGAAGACACCATGGTTGAGATAGGGACGCAAACAACAACAATTATAGTAATTGCCCCAGTAACGAAAAAGAAACAGTGGACAAGGAGAACAATGGGTCCATATCATTGATTAGTAACGGAGGAGGAAGAAGAAGAAAGGTTTGATCAAGAAGCCAGTCCTTTGACAAAGAAATTGGAGGGAGGAGTGAGGGAATTCAGACAGGAAGCAGAAACTACCCGGTCCCTGACCTCATCAAAACTTCGAGGCATGCAGAAAGATTACAGCTGCCAGCCCAGTGAGTGGATTGCTGCCTGGCTGCTCCGATGCTGGGATAATGGGGCTGACAGTCAGCAATTGGAAGGTAAGGAAGCCCAACAGCTGAGATCCTTTGCTAGAAACCAGGGAATTGAGAGAGGACTTGGAAAAGAGGCAGTAATTTGCAGTCTCTGGAGACAGCTCCTCTCAAGTGTGAGGGTAAGATACCCATTCAAGAAAGATCTCCCCAGGAAAGTGGACTACTGCACATGAAGTCATCCAGTACCTGAGAGAATTAGCAGTGCTGGAAGTCATCTACAGTGATCTAGATGACGACGAGGTCTCCAGAGATCCAGACGATGTTCTGTGCACACAGGCCATGTGGAGGAAGGTGATTCAAGGTGCCCCAGTGTCATATTCTAACAGCTTGGCAGCAGTGTATTGCCCAGATATGGAAACACCAACTGTGGAGGAAGTGTCATCTTGGCTCCAAAACCCTGAAGAAAATCTCTGTCTCCTCATCCCTACAGGACAGTGCCTTGGCTGTTAGGGATGCTCCAAGAAATCACTCCTCTCCTGCTCCAGTCAGAGGGAAAGGGAAGCCCAGGCACATGCTGCCTGGTGCACTCCACTTGTTCCTGCATGACTGGGGGAGGACATGAGGAATTGGGGTGGTGAACCCACCTTTAAGCTGGAAGCCCACGTATGTGAACTGAGAGGCAAGACAGCTGTTAAGAAGGGGGTCACCCAAGGAGGCTGCCAGCGTAGGTGCTGTAGAGACACAAGAAGGCAATTGGCGATCTCCCGGACATAGAAGAACTGAAATCACCTCCCTTGATCCTGGTGAGGAGACTTCTGGTCTGGCACAGCAAGGGTCAGACAGTGATACTTTGACGAGGAACAGGAATAGAGGGTCCTTGCCTTTGGCCAAGAGGAGGAAAGGGATGGCCTGGTATACTGGACTGTGTGGGTTTGATGGCCTGGCACATCAGACCCAAAGAAGTACAGGGCTTTGGTAGACACTGGTGGACAGTGTACGCTCGTGATATCAGGGTATAGAGGCACAGAACCCATCTGGATCTCTGCAGTGACATGGGGATGCCAAGAATTGCCAACTGTCTGTATTGGAGGCTGAGGTGAGCTTAACAGGAGACAAGTGGGAAAAGCACCCCATTGTGACCAGCCCAGAGGCCCCTTGTATCCTTGGCATAGACTACCTCAGGAGAGAGTACTTCACGGATGCAAAGGGGGTACCGATGGGCTTTTGGTGTAGCCACTGTGAACTCAGAGAAGATCAAACAGCTATCTATCTACCCTGCCTGGCCTCTTGGAAGATCCCTTCATTGTGGGATCGCTGCAAGTTGAACAGCAGGTGCTGACTGCTACCAGGATGGTGCACCAGTGGCAATATTGCACAAACCAAGACTCCCTGGCTTCCATCCATGAGCTGATTCATCAACTGGAGAGCCAAGGAGTCATCAGCAAGACTCACTCACCTTTTAATAGTCCCATATAGCCAGTGCAGAAGTCTGATGGAGGCTGGAGGTTAACAGTAGACAGGCATGGCCTGAACAAAGTGATGCCACCACTGAGTGCTGCTGTACCAGACATGTTAGAGCTCCAATATGAACTGGCAGACAAGTAGGATGCTACAGCTGACATATTGCCAATGTGTATTTCTCAATTTCTTTGGCAGCAGAGTGCAGGCCACAGTTTGTTTTCATGTGGAGAGGTGTCCAATACACCTGGAATTGACTGTCTCAGGCGTGGAAGAACAGCTCTACCATTTGTCATGGACTAATCCAAACTGCACTGGAAAAGAGTGATGCCCCTGAACAGCTACAATACATCGATGACATCATCATGTGGGGCAACAAGACAGAAGTGTTTGAGAAGGGAAAAAGAGTAATTCAGATTCTTCCGAAAGCTGGTTTCACCATAAAGAAAAGCAACGTCAAGGGACCTGCACAGGAGATACAGTTCTTGGGAATACAATGGCAGGCTGGACGCCGTCATGTGCCTATAGATGTGGTCAACAAGATAGCAACTATGTCTCCACCAGAAGGAAACACAACCTTCCCTAGGCTTTGTGGGGTTCTGGAGAATGCATATTCCAGGTTATAATCAGCTTGTGAGACCTCTTTTTCAAGTAACCAGAAAGAACTGTTTTGAGTGGAGCCTTGAGCAACAACAAGACTTTGAGCATATCAGACAGGATCTTGGGTCTGTCCAGACAGGACAGGAGATGGGCAAAATGTACTCTACACTGCAGCTGGAGCATGGTCTCACCTGGAGCTTCTGGCAGAAAACATCAGATTTCTGGCAAAAACCTGGTGGCAGAGCTGAAGAAGGAAGTGGAACGGTTGAGGCGTATCAGGGAGTGTGAGAGGGATATAGATTGGTGGACCCACATCCTACTATCCCTGAGGCAGAGGCAGCAAATGGAGGCTCCACAAGAAGCGGAGGATCCCCTGCCCTCTTGCCACCAGGCGGGAGGGGACCTAAGAGTTGGAGGGGAATGGATACAGGTCCCTGCTCGGGGAGGCAGGAGAATCCCCTCCCGGTCTCCCTCGCCTTCTCAGTTTCCCTTACAGAACAGGTATGGGGCTCTGGAACTTGAGGGCCAGGCAAATGAAGATCAGAATGTAGATGAAGGTCTATCCAGGGGGCTGCCTAGGTTGAGTCAGTCAGCCCCACGCAGTCTGACAGCCTCTGCTAAGAGAAAAAGGAGAGTAATTGTCGCAGGAGATTCCCTTCTGAGGGGGACAGAGGGCCCAATATGCAGACCTGACCCATCCCACAGGGAATTCTGCTGCCTCCCTGGGGCCCGGGTAAAAGACATTACCAGGAACTCCGTGGTCTGGTTTGGACCTCCGATTATTACCTCTGATTCGTTCTGCAGGTTGGCAGTGATGAGATCGCGGAGAGAAGTCCAAAAGCAATCAAAAGGGACTTCAGGGCACTGGAGTGATTAGTGTAAGGATCAGGAGCACAGGTACGGTTTTCCTCAAGCCCTTCAGTGGCAGGGAAGTATGCTGAAAGGAGCAGGAAAACACACCTGATGATTAACACATGGCTCAGAGGCTGGTGCCGTTGGTGGAATTTGGGGGTTTTTGATCATAGGGAGGTTTACACGGCACTGGGCCTGCTGGCAACAGATGGAGTCCAGCTGTCTCAAAGGGGGAAAAGGATTCTCACTCATGAGTTGGCAGGGCTCATAGAGAGGGCTTTAAACTGGGTTTGAAGAGGGAAGGGGATAAAACTAGGCTCACCAGAGATGAGCCTGGGGGCACCATGCCAACGTTAGGGGTGCAAACGATAGCCCAGCTCAAGTGCATCTACGTCAATGCACACAGCATGGGCAATAAACAGGAGGAGCTGGAAGCCATCGTGCAGCAGGATAGCTATGACTTAGTCGCCATCACAGAAACATGGTGGGATGACTCTCATGACTGGAGTGCTGCAATGGATGGCTATAAGCTCTTCAGAAGGGATAGGCAAGGAAGGTGAGGTGGTGGGGTGGCTCTCTATGTTAGGGAGTGTTTTGATTGTACAGAGCTACACGACTGTGATGATAAGGTTGAGTGCTTATGGGTAAGGATGAGGGGGAAGGCCAACAAGGCAGCTATCATGCTGGGAGTCTGTTATAGACCACCTGACCAGGATGAAGAGGCAGATGAAACATTCTACAGGCGGCTGGCAGTAGTCTCACAATTGTGTGCCCTTGTTCTCATGGGGGACTTCAACTTTCCGGACATCTGCTGGAAATACAACACAGCAGAGAGCAAACAGTCTAGGAGGTTCCTGGTGGGTGTGGAAGATAACTTCCCAACACAGCTGGTAAGTGAGCCTACCAGGGGAGGAGCCTCGCTAGGCCTACTGTTTACAAACAGGGAAGGACTGGTGGGAGATGTGGTGGTCGGAGGCCGTCTTGGGCTTAGCAACCATGAAATGATAGAATTCTCTGCTCTTGATGAGGTAAGGAAGGAGGTCAGCAAAACCACTACTATGGACTTCCGGAGGGCAAACCTTGGCCTGTTCAGGACACTGGTTGAAAGATTCCCTTGGGAGACAGTCCTGAAGGGCAAAGGGATCCAGGAAGGATGGACATTCTTTAAGAAGGAAATCTTAATAGCTCAGGACCAGGCTATTCCCATGAGCTGCAAGATGAACAGTCGGGGAAGAGGACTGGCCTGGCTGAACAAGGAGCTTTTGCTGGGGCTCAGGAAAAAAGGAGAGTTTACCATCTTTGGAAGAAAGGGCAGGCAACTCAGGAAGAGTACAGGGATCTTGTTAGGTCATGCAGAGAGAAAATTAGACAAGCAAAAGCTCAGCTAGAACCCAATCTGGACACTGTCGTAAGAGATAACAAAAAAATGTTTTTACAAATACATTAACAACAAAAAGAGAGCCAAGGAGAATATCCATCCTTTATTGGATGCAGAGGGGAACATTGCCACCAAAGATGAGGAAAAGGCTGAGGTACTTAATGCTGCCTTTGCCTCAGTCTTTAATAGTGACACCAGTTATCCTCAGCGTACTCAGCCCCCTGAGCTGGAAGACAGGGACGGAGAGCAGAATATAACCCCCCCATAATCCAGGAGGAAGCAGTTAACCTGCTATGCCACCTGGACACTCACAAGTCTATGGGACCAGATGGGATCCATCCAAGAGTACTGAGGGAGCTGGTGGAGGAGCTTGCCAAGTCACTCTCCATCATTTATCAGCAATCCTGGTCAACAGGGGAGGTCCCAGACAACTGGAGGCTTGCCAATGTGATGCCCATTTACAAGAAGGGTCGGAGAGAGGATCCAGGGAACTACAGGCCTGTCAGCCTGACCTTGGTACCGGGGAAGATTATGGAGTGGTTCATCTTGAGTGCACTCACACGGCATGTGCAGGACAACCAGGGGATCAGGCCCAGCCAGCATGGGTTCATGAAAGGCGGGTCCTGCTTGACCAACCTGATCTCCTTCTATGACCAGGTGACCTGTCTAGTGGATGAGGGAGAGGCTGTGGCAGCTCATGGCTTAGACAGGTGTAATCTTTGCTGGGTAAAAAACTGGCTGGATGGCCGAGCCCAGAGAGTTGTGGTGAATGAAGGTAAATGCAGTTGGTGGCTGGTCACAAGTGGTGTTCCCCAGGGCTCAGTTTTGGGGCCAATTCTCTTTAACATCTTTATCAATGATCTGGACGAGGGAATCGAGTGCACCCTCAGTAAGTTTGCTGATGACACCAAATTAGGAGGGAGGGTTGATCTGCTCGAGGGTAGGAAGGCTCTACAGAGGGATCTGGACAGGTTGGATCGATGGGCCAAGGCCAACTGTATGAGGTTCAACAAGGCCAAATGCCGGGTCCTGCACTTGGGCCACAACAACCCCACACAGCGCTACAGGCTTGGGGAAGAGTGGCTGGAAAGCTGCCCGGTGGAAAAGGACCTGGGGGTGCTGGTTGACAGCCG
>JAVJGG010000001.1:42447666-42460249 GCA_035590195.1 Aviceda cuculoides | reverse complement strand
GGGCAACCGAGTTGGTGAGGGGCCTGGAGCACAAGTCTGATGAGGAGCAGCTGAAGGAACTGGGGTTGTTTCGTCTGGAGAAAAGGAGGCTGAGGGGAAACCTTATTGCTCTCTACAACTATCTGAAAGGAGGTTGTAGTGAAGTGGGTACTGGTCTCTTCTATCAAGTAACTGGTGATAGGATGAGAGAAAATGGCCTCAAGTTGCACCAGGGGAGGTTTAGATTGGATATTAGGAAAAAATTCTTCATCAAAAGGGTTGTCAAGCATTGAAACAGGCTGCACAGGGAAGTGGTGGACTCACCATCCCTGGAGGTGTTCCAAAAATGCGTAGACATGGCACTTCAGTACATGGTTTTGGGGGCATGGTGGTGTTGGGTTGACAGTTGGACTTGATGCTCTTAGAGGTCTTTTCCAAACTTAATTATTCTATTTCTAATATTAATTCCAAAGATTGTGGACACTTGGGAGGGGTCATTGGGACTCCCTGGGGCAGTGTTGGGAGCTCCTCTATTCTTTTTCAGGTAGTGGGGCTGGGGGAGCCGACAGAACAAGGTTGTCTGGGATGGAGGAAGCAGAGGAACTAATGCTGCCCAGCCCCAGCCCTGCCCCTGGCCTGCTAGTGCTGCCCCCTTTGCACTTTTCCCACAGTCTCTGCAAGATGATCATGGGCATCCCCTCTAACTGGTCTGCTGTGAATCCTATTCCTCACAGGGGATCCCATAAGCATCTCTGTTCCAGATCATCCTCCTGTTTGCCAGGGGGTTCTTTTGTGTCAGATCGATTAATTTCAGCATTTTGAGCATTTTGTCCCTTATCCTTATTACTCTGACCTCCCTTTAGCATCTGGATGACCCTGACCCGACCCTCCCTTTTACAGACTATCATTTTAGGAGTACTTCCCTGTCCTTGTCGCCTCCCCATAACAGCTATCCAATTTTGCAGCCCTTGGGCCATTATGGTGTTCCAGTCCCAGGTTTCATGGCATAACATTAAGGCCAGGTTTTTTGACCCCTTGGGTGTTGCATTTTGCAAAAGTTTTAGTTGTCCTGCTGCTGTTGCTGGCACAGCCATCACGTCCTGGGGTATTGCCCCTTGTCCTTTAAGAACTTCCTGAACAGCCAGTCTCATTGTCCAGCCAGAAAACCCATCAGGAGTACTCCAGAGAGGGGGAGGAAGATATCCCCACAGTCCCAGCATTTTTCTAACAGCATGTATTATTGAAGATAACGGGGAGAAGGTATTCACTCTGGCCCCTGCATCGTTTAGGAGATATATTTTTCCTCCCAGGAATATTTGTCCGGCGTCAGTCTGATTAAGGATCACTGGGGTTCCAGTCCCCAGCTGCTAGCACCGTGCCACCCATCCCACCCAGTCCTCATGGGGCTTTGCCGTACTGTAAGGACAGCTGCCTTAGCTGTTCTGCGTTAAAATTCGCAGCGGTCATCATGACCCCAGGCAGCGGGGGAGCACCTTCCTCTCCAGCAGGAGCCGGGAGTTGTACCAGGGAAGTTTTAATGCTAGGGTACAAGGAGGCAGCATTATCTGGACGATGCTCAAGTAATGATGTGGGGGTGGAAGACCCACTGCCAGAATCAAAGCCCTCCTCCTCGTTATCCATTTTCAGTATATGTATCTTCTCAATGAGCTCGCTCTCTGAGACCAGGCACATAGGCTCTTGCTCTAGCTGTTGTATAGATAAAGGTCTGAGGTTCGTTTCTAATTGCCGAAGTAATCGGTTTGCAACAAAACTGTGGGTTTCAAAGGCAACTGCTTGCGCTTCTGCACCCTTAGCTCACTGCAAAGCTTCCAGTTCCTGCCTAGCAGTGTTAAACAAAGCGGCCACGGCTGCCAACGCCTCCGTGAGAAGCCCAATGAAAGCCCCCTTGCCATTCTCAGCTTTGCATTTATGACTGTCCTGCCACTTCTAAAACTCTGCTTGCAGCATTTCCAAATTCAACCAATTCTCAGACATCCAATCCCTGTCCCATCAAGGGGTTTTCCACCCCTTAGCCTCTTGCCATTTTTGCTGCTCTTCTACTGCCTTCTCCTAAGCATCCATGACCTGTGTACTACAGAGCCCCACTTCTGCCACCAATTAATCCCACAGCCCAGAAGGGTTACCTGGTCTGTGGGTGCACAAAGATTGCAACCGTTTGCAGGTTTGCAGGACTCTGTCATGCACAAAGACACAGAGGATTTATTACCTATGTTCTTTACTTCATTACAGTTTACTACTATCAAGGCAAGTATAGTTACAATTGGCAAAACAAGTATAGCTATACTACAAGTTACTACAAATTACTGCCAGAAAGCAAACGTATTTCCACAGCAGCAATTAATATTAGCACTAAGTCTGTAATTCAATATTACAAATTACTGCAGAATTACCACTAGTAAAGCAGCAAATACACTTACCAATAACTAATTACATGCAGGCCTTTTTTTTATATATATATATATATATATAAAAATGTTACCGGTACCAAGTGCTCCTCAAACCAATCCCAGCAGTGGGGCCAATCAAACCCATCCCAGAAGTGGGGCCAGTCGACAATGGATGATGTCTCACTTGGACGATGATCTGCATCACGGAGCCGGAGTCGGCCTGGTGTCCCTGTTGAGGGCCCACTCTGCCAAGGAAATGTCGTGGGGAACAGGGGTTCATGTGCAGGGAAGAGGTTGCATTTTGGGTAAAAAGTAAGTCCTTTTTTTATCACAGAGTCATAAAGGGGCGTAGGACACCACCACCCAGAACAGCCAATAGATGCTGCTAATTTCTGTTTTCCACCTGGCACTGCCAATAACTGGTGATGTTTTCTATTATCTCAGACCAATTTTTGTTTTATCAGACTGTTCCGTGAGTTAGAACAGCCAATAGCAGTTACCAACGGTCACTTTCTCAGAATGTTTTCCCCCTTCTCCAGACTTTTTTTTTCACATTACCAGATGATAAGTTGCTGTTACAGTTGCTTGTTTTTGCACTTATCTGTGGTATCTTGGGATGTCTCTGGTTTCTCGGTGTCCAGCTGCGCTTCAAAGATGCCAGCTGCACTCCTCAAGGATGCTTCTGGTTCCCAGGCTGGCAGGCATTTTCTCTGTCAGTATTTGAGCAGAGGTCGTCTTCTGTTCAATATTTTCCCTCTTATAACCAGGTCACCTTTATGGCTGCTCCCATCATCAGCCTGAAATGATACCTCTCAGCAAAGCAGAAATGATCAGCTGCAGGGAACACTGCAGGATTTTCCTATCTAAATAGTCCTGTTTGTGAAATTATCTTCTGCATAGCTACTCTTAGCTGTTCAGGAACAGATCAAAAGTGACTGCACTAGCTTAGCTTCTCCTCCTGCAACACTTAATTGGGCTAAACGCAACCTATGGCATACCACCACACTTCTGCTCAGGAGACCATGCTACAAGCAAGAACTTCACAGTTACAGCCTTGCTCGGGCTTCCTCCTGTTCTCTGTACTGGCCAGCCTCCACCTACAACCCTGCATTTTCACAGCCTGACTGTGGACAGCATCAGCTTATGAGAAAAAGTTCAGAGGAGGACAAGGATCATGCAGAAACGGAGAACCAAGACTGAGGACAAAGTCAACCCAGACACGCAGGCAGGGTCACCGCTCCCAGCCTGCGAATGCCTGCTAAAAGAGTTAGAGAAAAACCTGAAGCTGGGGCAGGCACCAGGCTGAGTTTTAATTTGCTGTAGCATTCGAACATGAAGCTGTACTTGTCACTGTGGTACGGACCGACCAAGAACCAACAGAGTGATTACAAACAAACCAAACATCCAGCCTGTCTAGCCCACAGTCGTTACAAGCTTTCCGAAACAGATCATTTCTGTGAGACAGTGACCTCCAAAAGTCAGATCTGAAAACACTTCCCTCGGGTGTTTCACATTCCTTTGGTCCTGTTCCCTAAATGCAATGTTTGTGTTGCTCGCTAAAAAAATCCACAGCAACAGGCTTTCCACGTAAATCTAAAGGGAAGTGATTAAGTTATTTTTCTGGGATTAAGTCTTAAATGAATTTTCATAGAATAGGCAATGGAAACTATAATATGACCTGTCAATTATTGGTTAATAAAGCAATGTTGATACTGTGACATACAAATCATACTTTTAAGGACAAAAAAATTTATTTAACTTGGCTGGTTTTAATACAGTGCTGGGGGTATCAAGATTTCGCAAGAATTTTAAGTCTGAGTCAAGCACTGCACTTATGCAGTTACACCAATTAAAGTCCCCAGGCTGGGTTCTCTTGACACAGCACTCCTCATGCTAGACAGAGATAGGTAAAGTGAACTTTACATACAAATATCAAAAGCTACCTAACAATTCCTTAATGGTTCCAACTTGTGCTGGTCTCTCACAGTCCACGCTACACTGCCCAGAAATAGCAGCAAGTCAGCCTTCTTTCTGCTGCAAGCACAACACTCGATTGCAGTCTTATTTCACTGCAAAAAGTGTGATATCCTTTCATTCTGTTACAAACCATACTTCAGACTGGATTAAGGATCACAATTTCATATAAACACCTACTTGCCAGATAATATAAGTCATGTGATAACCCAGTAATTTAAATATAGCCTTATGCCTCTAGCCCAGACTCGATCAGATCAGAGAATGAGCTGCAAGACTTTCAGATTCATATATTATGATGCAAATGAGTTTTGTAAATTGTGACCTAGTTCCCATGTTAGGAACAGTTGGGACCAACAGCAGGAACTATGCGATGAATGTGAACAGTGGGGGCAAGCAAAGAAATTAACACTTGATTTGAAATGGATTTTTAATCACTTTCAGGTGCCTCAAAGAAAGTGCACACGCTTGTTTACTATAATCATTCTAACAGAAGAATGCATATAGGAGGTAACATGGTTTTGTTTTGCTAATTGAAATGTTTGCAACATTGGTGTCAAACAAAGCACCAAAATACAGCTATTTCTGGATGATTTACTGAGTGCACAATGAAGGACTCTGAAATGAAGTTTTCCAATCAGTCTGTTCCTCAGAAGTTGTTTTGGTAAGAAAATGAGTTGCATGTATCATCTAAAAGCGGCTGGATATTAGGCCACATCCGTCTCCAAATCTGGTTGCTATTTTTTCAGCTAGAAGCCTGATAAACTAGCTCTCCAAAGAGCCTGCTCAGGGATTTAGCTACATGGATATCAGCCACCCGCTTAACCCAATTCAGCATAGTTAGTGGAAAATACTGAACTCATCTTGTACTGCAACAGTGAACCTACAACATATAATGCTGAACTCCAGCCTGAGGTAGTTTTCTGGTAAACTCTAGTGTTTTAAATAAGGGCATCAGCAAGGGTGTAACTTGTTGAAAACCAGACAGATTTTCATCCTAAACATATCTAGAGTTGGTATCATCATCGGAAACTATTAGCTGTAAAAGAGCTAGTACATCGACTCTCCTGAAAAATAGAGTCTCAGCTCCCTCTGGTGGAAAAAGCAATTTTCTGCAAAACATTTTAAGTGAGAAAGTCTTTGTTTCTGCTACAGGCCTCAAGGCCATGAGATAATTAAGATTACACAGTAAACAAACCCCCAAACCTCCGTTTACTTTGAAGAACTGGAACTTCTTAGAAGCTGATGTGAAGTATGATGACTCACAGACTGTTGCAGGCTGGCTGCACAAGATACAACACACTCATCAAGTTCCAGCTGTGAAAGGTGGCTAAGAGAGTCTCCATGTTCCCTGGCTAGAGTCCTCCAGATGTAAATTATGATACATAAGACAACTATTGAAGCAAATGGTAGCCCCATGGAAAACAAACCATATACACCAAGTTCTAATATTCTTGCCACAATAACCAACTCCCATAAGCAGCACTGCCATCAAGGGGAGTGGAAGTACACTTCCAAGGCTGGAGTGTGAAAAGATAAAGTCATCGCCCCCAACACACCCAGACAGCAAGGCTAGATAGAGTTGTTCCTAGTCTACAGGTAACTGCATTAACAAAGGGACCCCACTTCCTCTGTGTGCTTTGCATCAGCACAGGAACCACACCACCATCTTTGCCTTCTTGATAGCAATGAAAATTCAAGCTGATTTCCACCACGCATACACTAGATAGTTTTAAGGTTACTCCATCCTTTCTAATCAAACCCAATCATACAAGATATTTCTACTTCTCCTTACTCATCATGAAAAGTGGAAAGTAATTCCTAGAATTATTCCAGCTAGTCATAAAGTCAATAAAGTACATTTTTGTTTCTCATTAGAGGAATCAACAGCTCCACTGTAATTAAGCATGCAACAACCAGTTGCTCTGACAAATTCTTTGCAGCTCCTGTAAACAGAATCATGAGTAATTCGTGCAGTCACAAACACTAGAATGACTTTTTATAATACTGGGGTTCTGAAAACAGAATTTCACACTGCCACAGAAGGAAGAGTTATAGATCCAATGAAAGGAAAACAGTAGCAAAAAAAGTATTTATTAAACAACACATTATTCAATTTCACAGTGTGGGATTAAGACCCATACTTGCCCCTTGGAAATAGCAGAGCCAAGTAACCCTGGGAGAGTGGGGCAGCAGGTCAGATCTGCAGGTGCAGTTTATTAGGAACAGTAAAATACTGCTTCCACAGACAGAAAGAATTTGAGGGTGGGGAAAAGAAACAAAAGCAACAACAGCCAACCAGATACCATTGGAGTGTTTCGTGCAACATTTTTCAGCAGAGAAAAGCTAGTCAGGCTAAAAACTGGGCATAAAGTTTTGGTTTCATGCATTAAAAAAAAACAACCATGGCATGTGCAACTTGATCTGTGTGTGCGCGATTAAAAATAATTTAGATAGTACAGATTTTTCTCCACAAGGGCAGTCTTCTACTGGCTGAAGTGTCTTTGTATTTAACTGGAAGTCTCACGATGATTGCGGCTCCATCAGCTTTGCTTATTGGCTAAGAAAGTGACCTACTTTCAATCTTCTGCACAAATACCAAGTCTGCTCACGTAGCTCTCCCAAGCTGCCTTCCTGTACTTCTCTGCCTCTTGAAGACGGTCTGAAGCTGACAAGATGCCACGTCCCACAATAATGATATCTGAACCTTTTTCACTAATAACTTCCTTGGGGCTTAGGTACTTCTGTCCAAGGTTATCACCTGAAATAGACACACCATTTTTTTTTTTTTAGTTCCTACAAAACAATATATTCTAAAAACCTTCAAAGAGGTGCTAGAACAGAGAACAGGTGGGCTGTTCCAGCTCTCACTCTAACAATTCACAAACATAACTAGAAAAACAATTCACAAACATAACTAGAAACTGTGTCTCCAACCAACGAATCCCCTATTACACAGATCAAGGTTGACAGAGAGCGCTCTCCTTTTTCATGATTTACCAATCACAATAGAGGGGACAATTTCGCAACAAAGCACCAATCAGGATTACTGAAATAAGCCTTAGCCTTCTTAAAACAAGCAAACCCACCAAACATTCACGTAAAAGCTTCTGATTTCACTTCAGGTTTCATAAGAATTAAGTATTGCAGAGAAACACATCTCCCCTACCTGGTTCAGCAATAACCTGTTTAGTCAGTATAAGACTTCCAATTCATCGATACTGCGTGTAAATCAGTATCAACAGTGTTACAGTTAGAATTCTATATTTGTTAAAAATCTTTTTTTTCTACTCCTACTGAGTAGTTGTACATCTAACCTATCACCTACCTGAAGACATTTCACATGTTTTAAGGACTGTGCTTTATGGCACACAAACAAACAAAGCTGTGTAGCCTGCTGGTTGCCTATCAGAGCTCCCAGGAAAGGGATCAGTGTACCCAGAAATACAGAAGGCACCTCATAATGACAGACTCCTCCCACCAGAGAAACAGCAAACAAACCCTCTTCAGAAGCCACTTCTTCACTGAAGGCTAGATCACTTACTGTATTTACAAACAGACTATAAATATTTCAGAAGAAGTTACCTCCAGTTTGCAGCTGCACCCCTGGAGTTAAGTGAAGAAATTCTGGTTTATTACTAACTCTAGATCCAGATATGAATCCAAAAACAAAGTCTGAGTTGTCATCAGCCATCTGTACCTGAAGAAGATCAGTAAACAGTTACAAGTGATATACCTAAAATTCAGCTTGTTCCTCATCCACCCTTTGACACACTAAGCTGTGCAAGGCAGGGCTATGAAACACCTGTTCATGCTTTACCAATATCAAGTCACCTAGAGCTGACTCGCCCCCCACTGATCTTGCTGCACTTGCAGCCAGGAACACAGATGTCATGTTTCTTTCTATGTTATAAATAATAAAATGAATTAGTAAACTAATTAGAAATTGATTGCTTAAGAAAAACAAAGGAGGGGGCACTAATAGCATACTTGGCATGTTTACTAGAATTCACAGCGTGAACTCTGACCACCTCACATGACCAGCCTACAGCTGCAACCTTTAAACACCACACTGTCAGATTCCCGAGTCTCCACAGGTAAAAAAAAAAATATAGTTCGAGCTGGAGAGGCTTTTGGAAGTGCAGATATTAGAAGCACACAAACCCTCCCTGTCGCAACACTTTACAAGCTTTTAACCTGAAACATGACTGCCTACTTACCGCAGCTTTTGTGTATTCACCCGTTGCAAGTGACCCTTGGGAACTCATCTCGGCAATCAGAAGACAGCCACGCTGGAGAGGAAGACCAACTTCCTTCAGACCTTTCACAACTCCAGAGCCTGGAACCACGTGGGCATTAACAATGTCTGACCAGGTTGCGATTCTGAACACACCACCTGAGAACATGGATAGAAAGACAGAGGCAAAGTGTCATTAGAAATGTATTAAATGGGAAACATGAGTTAAACAAAACAAGCTGCATGCTAAATCATTCACATTTTAAAAGACAGTTTTACTACTGAAGCTTGACAGTTACAAGTTCAGTCTCGACAGTTACAAGTTCAGTCTCATCAGACAGTTCTGAGAGCTGCCTAACCACAAAGTGTAATATCTCATTTTTACTTTTCACAAACACTTCTTAGTATCTCACCTTTAATATTTACCAAGACATTTAAGGTAACCTAGAAATTCACTGTCACAGGTGCCATCTTTCAATACAGTATGCAGATCATATGGGACATATGGATCAGAAAACAAGTAAACAGTTCCACACTTGCAGATGCAATACCTAATGAAAGCCGTAATGAGCACATGAGCATACAATAGCAGGCTGCCTTAAGAAGCCATGCTGCGTTTTTGCACGGCAAATGACTACTCATAAGCATTTACTGAGCACAACCATAGATTCATAAAAAGGTTTAGGTTGGAAGGGATCTCGGGAGGTCATGCCCTCTCAGCACAGTTAACTTCAAAGCTAGATCAGGTTGCTCAGGGCCTTGCCCCCTTGAGCTTTCCCCAAGGCTAGAGATTCCACAATCTCTCCTGGCAGCCTGTGCCAGCACTGCAGTTACACACACTGGCAGCAAAGTTACAGTAAATTGAGGTTGATGATAATCACCTTCATATTGATGTTTCACTGTGTTTCCAATGTCTGCAAACTTCCTGTCTTCAAAAATCAGGAATTCATGTTGATCTGCGAGTGTTCTCAGCTCCTTTACTACCTCTTGGGTGAAATCATTCAGGATGTCTATATGAGTCTTCAGGATACAAATGCTGGGGCCCAGGATGGCAGCTAACTGCAGCAGCTCTTTGGAGCTGGTAACATCAGCAGAAAGGCACAAGTTTGTTTGCTTCTTTTCCATGAGCACGAGAAGCCTGGCTGCAATAGGATGTACCCCTGGTAGCTCGGCACGAGCGCTGAAGCTCAGCTCTTTACATAGTCTCTTCACGGGAGCAGGACCGTTCTGAGCCACTGGCTCAAACACACTTCCCTGAATGAATTTCTTCACCTTTTCAACCATCTCAACAGCCACTTCTCCCTGCTGCTGGAGGATCTCCAACACCCCAGACAACGTGCACACAGAGTGCAGGCGAATTCCACGTTCCTCTAACCTGGCCTTCCCACCCTGCTCCCTGTCCAACAGCACTATGGCATCCGTGACTTTTAATCCTTCTTTCTGAAGAACTTCCGCAGTTTCTAGTACACTAGATCCACTTGTTACCACATCTTCAATGATCAAACATGTTTCTCCTGGATTAATGGTGCCTTCTACCAGCCGCTTAGTACCTTAAAAATAAAAGGCAAACAATCCACTAAATGAAGAAAGTTTAAAAGACCCCCAAAAAACTTAAAGTATCAAAACTTTAACTTGCTATGCTAACGTAAAAGATGGTATTTGTTTCACATACAAGCATGTGCTGCAACATATCCTGAAGTCCAATTCTACTGGATTTTAAGAGACCAGGAATTTCACATTCACTGTCAGTATGGAGAGGTAATTTTTTTAGTTATTATCTGACACCAGTTATCACAGTTCTTACCACAGCTCAGTCACTGACTTGCAATTCAGTTCATAAAGACTGTTACTTGTCCAAGTTAATAAAATACTTCTTTATGTTTGCAGAAGTTACGTTCCATTAACAAAACTGACACACTGTTAACTGCATAAATTTAAATCTTTGGGTAAGATGAATACAGAAGTTGATTATTGCCTTGAATTGAATGCTCAGAATTACAAAACTATTTTCTCTGGTTATTTAAAACGTCTTTAAAGCAGCCAACTTGTTGGTACTCTTCAGCATATTTCCTATTTCCCACAGGCAGTATCCTGCACTTAATAAGCCTGTTAGAACAATTAGGAGTAAAGACCCAAATGCCTTTGCCCTAACCAACAACAGGCACACGTCCATGAAAGGCCTCCTGCGGGGTACAACAAAGGATGCCAAGCTTTCCCAGGAAGCAGCAAGCAGCAGGAGAACATTATGCAGCGAGTGCGGTGCTTAGACCATGACAGCATACAGAACAAGCGTACATACAGCTTTGCAATCCATGTGACACCAGAAACCATGTGCCAGGCAGCTAATTGCTGTCACAATCGACTTGCCTTTCACAAGAAAGAACAGCAAATGTTTTCATGCCTGGCAGGCTGACTAACACAGGACTAACATTTAGTTTTGACATGCATCGTTTCTAACTAAATACTATTGGAAGAGTACAGCTCTTATCACACGTAGAAACCCAGCTGCTATGGTAGGTTATTGCTTCAGTCTTCTCTCCTCCTTCCTTTATTAAAATCAAATAAATGGTTCATTGTGTAGAGAACTGACTGCTTCTCACCTGGTCCACCCTGCCCACTGATTGCAGGACTATAGGATATGAAACAAAAAGGGGTTTGAGAGGCAAATGAAAAAGAGACTAGAAAGGTTCCTCTTAGAGTTACTACCCAAAAAGTTCTGTTTGGAGGTGAAATGTGGCACTGGTCTCAGCATATCAGAGAAACCGAGGTTTCTGGAAAAGGCTGGTAACCCAGAACCATTGTAACAGTGCCAAGGAAAAAAAAAAAGATACCGCTGAAGAAAAGAAAGGAACAAAAAAAATCCCCCCAGACAAAACCAAAGAAACCAAGAAAACCCCTCAAGAGTCTCAAAACCTGCTACGGCAGGATTCAAGCTGCAGCCTAATCAGCAACCAGCTGGGAGAGCCTGATCAGGTTGGGATGCTGCAGGAGGGATATTTTAGGGAGAAAAGGGGCTGCTTTTTGAATTGGGGTGGTAACCTTTAAACTGGAATGCAGATGCTGTACATTACAAAAGAACCACAAATATATAAAGTCATTTCCCAAATAAGACAACAAGCGGACACAAATTCTTGATTTGAAGATTTTTACCATAGTCTTTTGCTTCCTTCCTCCGTATAAGCATTGGAATCTGATTTTCTGAGCAGATAATTGTGGCCAGCGGCAGTGCTGTGTAAGGAACGCCGCACACACAGTCGTACTCCAGACCAGCATCTTTGGCTGTTTGGAAGAGAAGGGCTGCGACCTGAAAAATAAAACCAGACCTCTTCCTAAGAGTCAGACTAGCGTGAGGGTGACTGAACAGATGCGTTACCAATGGAAGCGGCCCAGACGCGTTAAAAACCCCTCTCCTTCACGCAGCGTGGCAGTCGCTCTCCCTACGGCGGCTGCACCCAGCGGGCTCCCGGCCAGCAGAGCACGGCCCCAGTCCCCGGGAAGGGCTCTCTGGAGAGACCCCGGCAGCGCTCCCGCCCTCGCTCCCTCCTTTAGCTACAAGAGACCCCGGTACAACGCAAGAGGCAGAGAGGCCCCCGAGACCTCCGGCCTGCCGGCACAGACAAACGCCGCCTGGCGCTCCGGGCAGGGCAGGGCAGGGCAGGACCCGACCCGACCCGACCCGACCCGGCCCGGCCCCTCGCCCCCCACACAGCGGCCGCCGCACCTGGCGGAGGAGGAGCGGGTGGGAGATGAGGCCGCGCAGGTCGATGTAGACGGGGGAGGCCCGGCCGCTCTTCAGCACGCAGTGGCCGAAGCGCAGAGCGCCCGCCTCACGCAGCGCCGCCGCCGCCACGCGCCCCGCCGCCGCCATCCCGCTACGCGCCGCCCCGGCGCCGGCAGATGACGGAGCGCGGGCGGTTCGCGCTCAGCGCATGCGCGGGCGGAGCGCGGGGTCGGCCGCTGCCCCCTCAGCAGAGCGCGGTGTCAG
>JAVJGG010000001.1:42365211-42447627 GCA_035590195.1 Aviceda cuculoides | reverse complement strand
CGGTCCCGGTCCCCCCGTCCTTCCCGCGCTGTGGGGCCCAGCGCCCCACGGCAGGAGGCCCATCCCGCGCCCGGCTCCCCTGGGCCCGGCCCCTCACGATCCCGGCCCCACAGGGCCGTGGAGCCCCCGGCAGGAGGGGCCTTCGGCGTCTGCCCGTCCCCCCGGGCAGCAGCCGCTCTTCCTGCGGGGAGGGTTGGATGTGAGCCGAGGCTTTCTGCTTCGGCCCTCAGGAGGACTCCCAAAGGGGCTCTTGGTTTCCGGGTTGGTGTATGCAAGGCTAAGGGCTGGCTGGAGCCATCGTCCCTTGCTCTGGTTCCCAGTGAGCATCCCTCTGAAAAAGATGAGCTGAATAAAGCGATCAGCAAACTCGAGTCTTCAAGGCCTCAGGAAGATTGCCATACGTGTGAAATAAGACTGACCCGGTCTTCTCTGAACAATTGTATTTAATCAAAAAAGCCCAGAAACCAAATCATTTGTGTACTCTATTTATAGGAATGCAAGGACAGAAGATGCACAGTTCGAAGCTACATCTGTAGATGATCATATATACTGCAGTATAGTAATAACAACATGGGACAGCAAGTAATCACCTCACAACAGTACACATGAGTGATTAGACTTACAAAGGAAATATTTACAAACTTACCTTTACAAAACAACATTGTGTGCATACAAAATGAAATTCGCAATAAAACTGAAGGTACATTTAAGGCAGACCAGCAATACACTGAAATAATTAAGGCTGTGGAATTACTTTGCACCTTGAAAATGCTGAGCTGTTAGCAATACTGTTTCTTTTTTCCTCCTTCAGTTGATTGTTGCAAAGATTGAAAAGCATCAATATATTCCAACTGTTTGCTCTTATCTCAGTAATTAAGTCTGAGATTTAAGGGGTTTTTGCACTTTCTATTGCATTTGCCTTCCAAAAGTTATCAGCAAATTGACCTCAGTGGCAGAGCAATGCTGAACAGTTTGGTAGAAAGAGAAGTAAAAGCACCAGCATCAGAAGTTGGACATGAAGGTGATATATGGCTTGAGTAGAGAAGATGTTGGTTTTTCACTAGCTTCATAATAAAGACTACAGTTACAGTGAATATTCAGCATCCTGACGCTATGGTAACACTCACCACTACACAGATCCCAGAACGAGAATTCATCACTTGATGGCAGTGTGCAGCCAGCCTAGTAAAATGGGATTTTTATTTTGTTTCCTTGGGAAAGCACCATTTTGTGATGGGACATGAAAGAATGTGCTGGAAAATAAATCCAAGCCCTGTGTCAGAGGTGAATCTACCTCAGCAGTGAAAAGAACAGAAACAAAACCAGGTGGTTAGCCCCTGCACACTTTAATTATCTGTCAGACCTTTGTATATACAGACTAGCCTTTGCATCTGTCTCTGAAGTTTATGTTATCCCGGGTCACTTGATGCAGTCCCCTCATAGCAAGGGTATTAAAGTACGGTTATATATAGTCAGCTCATAATGTGCAGTTCTGCATTTAGCCTTTATTCACGGTATTCGTAACAAAGGCCTAATAGCATTGTCAGAAATGCTAATGAACTCCACTGAAGCCACAGACTTGTACACGTCAGTTGAGGGCACAGACTTTGTCTCAGCATTAACTTAGTTTAAAAGTAAAATGCTTTTAAAGATAAATTTTACTGGAAAAAATAAAGTAAAAAGGCAATAAGGCTAAACAAGACTTGTTGGTACAAGTAGGAAGAGAGAAATTTTATAAATTTTAAAGCCTGGATTGTTTTAAAATATTAAAGTCTAAAACCCTGGACTGGACGTGTGTCATCTCTTTAGTAACGTGCGTAGTGGGTTTGGCAGCTTGGTGGAGATGTGGGGATCACCCACGGGGCAGTAAGTGCTTCAGATGGCTGATGGGAGCTGACGCTGTTACACGGGCAATCGGATTTCCCATTCCATGGCTAAGGGTGAGACGGCCCAGCCTGGCTGCTCCAAGCAGAGTGGAGAGAGAGAGAGGCGAGTTAGTTTCTTGTTGCCACGTGCGTTCATTAAATGTAGCCATCTTAAATAATGAGTACCATATGTCACTGTGCCCCATGGGCTCTGCTTCACGGGGACCCTTGCTGCTGCCCTCCTGCAGGCCTGTCACCCAGCCCAGCGCCGGGGAACACCGTCAGCAAGTCCACTTTGATGCCAGTGCGGGCTCAGAGCACCGTGAGGGCATCTGGAGGCGGTGGCCATCTGCGTAGTGCCAGTCTGCACCGAGCTCGTGGTGCTCTGTTGCTAGTCTTACTGTTGGTCGTTCTAGCTGGTCTGAAGCTGCCGCAGAAGCTAGAGGGTGCAGCTACCATCACGCCTTCACTTGGCCGTCTTGGGAATACCCTGAGTGGTAAAGCTGCAGGTGGAAATCTTCCCTGCTCCCTGGGGAGCTTGTAAAGGCCTAACAGAGCTTTATGAGAAACTGTGTGTTCCCCATGTTTGTTACAGGCAACATTTCATGCACAAAAATATCCGGTAGTGGAGGATATGCTGCAAAGGGGGTTGGCTGTGGTGCTTCTCACTGAGTGGGCTCACTCCAGGCCTACTTACTGAGGTTCTGTAATCTCTTTACAACAGAGTTACAGGACCTGGTGGATCTGCAGAGAGGCCACAGGTTGGCTGAAAAAGACCTTGAGAGAGCAAGGTCCGAATACTTCCTCTGTATTTATCATAAGGCAGCATTTCATGTCAACCTGATATTATTCAGGCAAAAGAAATCTTTGAGATAAAATGCAAGAATGCTGATAATCACAAACGTATCTGGCAGCACTAACAGCATCGAATTTTCCTGAATGCACTGTAAGAAGAGCAGTGCCCAGGAAGAGTTCTCTAACATGAATATGGAAAAAGCAGAACCATAAAGGAAAGCAACCCCATAACACTCAAAATCTTCAGAGTTCAGCACTTCCAGCTCTCCCTTGACAAGGAATCTCTTTTTTGAATCTAAGCACCAATATCTTAATATGTATCCTCTTTTGGCCTTTTGGGTTTTGGTTTGGTTTTTTTTTTCTATTATTTGATAGCAATGAGAGGCTTAAATATTCCCTTAAACAACCCAGCTTTTTCCCCCTGTGCATCCAAAGTGTCTGCTCTTGCAGTCTGAGATGCAAATGCAGGAGGTAGAAAATAAAATGCTAAATAACTCCAGATTTCATGTGATACATGAGAATTTGTTTGTATTAATGCCAAGCAGAAAGCCTGTGGCTTAAACTGTACCCACAGGCCTAATAAAAGCTGTGGGTTTTATAAGCCACACTTCCATAAACTTTTTTTTTTAAGGACAGCACAATCACAGCACAGAGAGCCAGCTTTGACAAATAGGAGGAAGTACAAACAGTCTCCTGTAGCGAGCAAGTACCTGAGGCTGGTGCTAATTAAAGACACCCCATGATGACTGCTGTCTGAAGAAGTTTCAGTTGCTAAGAAATCACATACTTCACACTCTTGCTTAGGACCAGCGTCTGGTCTTTGTCTAAGATGTGCTGCTAGATTGCTTAGAAAATTAGCTGCTGCACTACAGAGGGGAACTGAGATAAGTTCTAGCTGATCCAGAAGGTTTAGTCTTCTGTGAACACTGTCTCTTTCAAGCCTTTCCACAACTTCCCCCTGTATTAGATCTCTCTCTGCCAGCCACACAGCCTCATACACCGCTTCTGACTCTGCTCAGACACCCAGGCTTATCCTTCTGACTGTGGGTTCCCAACCTCAAGGTCTGTCCTTGTATTGCATGCACGTGGTGCTGGACGTTGGGGTTTTTTTGCTGTGCCTCCTTTCTTCTCCACTAGGAAAATACTGACCACTCCGGCATACTGATAGAGCAAGCACAAAGAGAAGGGCCAGGTCTCCTACCTGCCATGAAACTGAGCTTGGAGGTGGATCAAAAAAAGGGGCTAGCAGAGCCCTGAGAATTTAACAGTACTTGCAGAGTATCTCCACCACCTGCTGGCAAAGATAGCTTTTGCTCCTGCAGATACGTCGCAGGCTCACAGTGCAGTTACTTGGATGGTAAATTAAATTTGGCTCTTGCCCTTACAAGAGAGTCTATACTGAGCACACATGGTCAGATCAAGCCCTTTTCCTTAGGAAAACCTTTGGTAACAACTGACATTTCCCATTACAGGCACAGCAATGGCACTCAGCACTGAGAACAAAGTTCTCACATACCAGGGGAAAAAAAAAACCTCTTTGATCATCACCCTACAAGGCTGTAGAGTTTTATGGTGCGGCAGCAGGCTGGAGAAGTCCCAGCAGGGAGGTGTTTCCCCTCCCAGTCCCACTGCTAGAGAGGAAGATTTGGCCAGCCTACGAACTGCTGGTTTGTCCCTGCAGACTCCCTGCATTGGTTATACTTAAGGCTGGCTCTGTCACTGTAACATCAATATGATGATGTTGCAACTTGGCTTGCAAGAGAGAAATGTTTTAATTGTGAATATTTTTTATTTTATTACAAATTAGGCTTTGGACATAAAAATATCCTCATGAATGCTTTGGTGATGAGGTGCTAACAGCGGCTGAGAGATATTTACAAGTTTGGAAATGAAACAAATGACATACTTTAAACACTGAAAACGATTTTCAAGCTGTAAGCACAAGGATGAACTCACCACTCCTACTGCACTCTGAAAGGCTTAGATGAACTTTGGGCCAAGCAATTCTGAAGCTAGAAATGGAACAGGATCCTTTATATATATATATATTTATATATATGATACAATATATGTATTCTGAAAACCTGTGATAGAAAAAAATGTCTTCATCATCATCATCTAGTTTACAGATACTGCAAAAATTGGACACAGCCTTTTCTCAATGCACAGGTTTTGCAAAAGATTTCTGTACAGTGTGTATAAAATGCTTTTAAAAAACCCATCATAGTCCCATTGTGCTTAGTCAAAACCAGCTGTATGCTCCAACGAATTCATTGCCTTAATCGTAGCTCCAAAAGGTACTGCACGTTGACTTGACACAGCCGAAAGCCCAAGGATTAATGGGGGATTTTGGTCTGAGCACTACCACGCAACAAGAGTGTATCTAAGCCACGCCACCACGGAAGCTGATCCAGCAGTGACTACAGCCTGATCTTGCATGTCCCATGCAGGCAAAGTCCCCACTGAAATCATGGCAGACCCGGACACACAGGGTGTGCAAAATCTGTCTGTTAACCTGGAGCAGGCTTGCAATGATTTCAGCAAAACCTGACCTCAGTCCAGTTCTGCAGTACATGCTAAGGTCAGCCTAGTCTCACTCCCCGCCACTATCCTACTCCTAAGCTCTCGTACATTTTGAAATCAGTTCAGCAAGATCAAGAGGATTTCTTATAAGGCTGCCTCACAAAGATTAAGGCAACTGCAATTTTGGCTCTTGTTTCCAGTTGGTGTTTGCTTCCCACAGTCCTTTTTTGGCGGTGGATGCAACAACACCACGTGTCCCAAGAGGAGCCCGTGGGTCCCGAGGGGAGGGAGCAGGTACCCACCGCCGTTCCCCACCTTGCTTTGGTCCCGAGGAACTGGGCAGGTACTGCCACCTCCGCAATGATTCGTACCCTGCAGTTAGGGAAGCCACGTGAAATGCAAACGCCGAATACGGGACTATGTACAGACAGATCTGCTTTGCGCCTGCTCACTCCCTGCACCTTGCCTCAGGACCAGCAGTGTAGGACCCCGGGGATGGAGGCATTACGTGCCTGGGTTTAGCCTGCTCATCAGGAAACTCTTGACGCTGGGGACCGGGTGCACGTCGTACTGGTGCCTGCGGCGCTCAATGAAGGAAGCCAAGCGGGAGGTATCCAGTGGGATCTTGGAATAGCTGCCATTGTGCGGTTGCAGCCACGGATGCTGTAAACAAGTGGCTGCTGTTGGCCTTCTCCTGAACTCTTCCTGGAGAATAACGTTGATGAAATCCCTGGCGGCGTGACTCACATCGGAGAAGTACTCAGGCGGGAAGCTGAAATCTACTCTGCACACATTGATACAAGTCTCCTCTTTGCTTTCATCCAGGAACGGAGAGACACCACTTAACATGACGTAGGTGAGGACCCCAATGCTCCAGATATCCGTGCTCAGGGAGACAGGAAGGCCTTGGATAACTTCAGGAGCGGCGAACTCTGGGTTTCCAAGGAGGTGGTGGATGTGGTAATGACCTGTGATCTGAACTGCATCTTCCAAATCAATGATCTTGACACGAGGTACTGGGATTCTTAAATCAATGAGCAGATTTTCTGGCTGTTGAAAAGATAATAACAAAAACTTAATTATATTATATTTTTGCAAATAAAATATGTAGATTTCATTTAGGTTTAATAGCCAATCAAAACTTGTATTTAATCAGATGTGCGAGGTACAGATCAGGAGAGTAAATGACAAGGAACCAGCTCAGCTGCTGTTTACACTGCTGTAAATTCAGATCAATGCTGAAGTTGCAATGACAACATCCTCTTTGGCACTAGGGCAACACACCAGGATTTTGCAATTTGTCCCAAATACTCACAGTTTATTTTCCCAAACTAATCTCTACAGATTAAGAACACTGACAGATTTTTAAATTTTGATAAGACTTGTGTATCTCTGATGAGCTTATTTGTATTCCATTCGTTTACATGACAACTGGCTACATAAATGTGCATAACTTGTAGCAGAAATGTTCTTCATGAAGTAAATGTTCAACTTTGCTCCCACTACCACATATCCTGGGAGGACTCTGGTGCGTGCCATTACTGTTGCTGTCAGTTGATGTGGATGGAGCTGCCAGTGTTCCTTTATAAACACCAGCACACAGTCACACCTTCCAAGCCAGAGTACACCTATATTCATCCCAGTTGGTTTTCCCTCTGTTTTACCAACTCTTTCAGTATTTAATCTCTCTCTTTCTCTCAGTTGGAGATGCTGAGCATTGCCTACACACTCAGCTCTGGGGACTTAACATGGATTTTGCTTCCTTTGTTGGCTCTGAGGTGATTTCTGAATTTACTACAGACTTACTTTTCTGTCCTATAGCCCCTCATCCTCATGCATATTTTACTGCTGCCTCATGGCTATGTATATAAAGCAAAGTTCACTACAGTGCTGTTCAAATCTCTCTGCTCTTCTCTTGTGCAGTCTGCATCGACAAAATCAACACGTTCCTGAGCAGGATCCTGGGACAAGACAGTCCACAGCTAGGTCTGCTGTCACTACCAATGCATGTCCTGCTTCCCACTTAGCAACAGAAAGTACTTTATTTAGCATCCCTCATTCAGGAGAACTGCAAATAGGTCACAGAAAATTGGCTTCCCACCTTGTTTCTGGGAAGTATCTTATGATCAAACAGAGAATTCAGTGCAGTTTCTTACCTCCGAGTGATACCTACTTTTTGACAGGTCCTATAAATACAGCAGAAAATACAAACTATGTTACTGAAAGAAACCAGGATGATTTAGCCTTTTGGGACTAATGCTTACATAAGGTATTGTACAAAAGGAATCTTTTTTTTTTGTAGTGGTAGTAGGCAGCAGAAGAATGAAAGCATCACTTCGTCTGACACGCCTTGGGGTTGGAGAATTGAGAAGAGACCTCCTTGGAGCTGCATTGTCCACTATACAAGAAAGTTAAATTCATCTCTTATTCTCCATTTTTAATTGGCATTTAAGTCTAAAAAAAAAATCATAGATTATCTGATATCACTGGCAACCATAATCAAAGTTGCAGATCACAGAATTCAAAACACTTGATCATAACTTCAATTGCTAATTCTCTGTCATCCAAGACAACTAGGATGTTGGTGAGGACAGCAGTACAATGCCGAATCCAGGACAGTGCAGCGTCTCCTGCCATGTGCGCTAACAAAAGGAGGTATGAGCTGTGCTAATCTAACTGGGCGTGACACTAGAGAATGCCTGAATTTCTCTGCAATGCAGCTCGTTCTTCCTCTGAACCTCTCCCTGGGTGTATTTCCCACCCAGTTCCCTCTCAGGCTCTGCAGCACAACGCAGCGTGCTGCTTTCCTTTGCCCCTGCCAGCCCTCCCCACCTCCTGCTTCCCTGCACCCCCCCCTCCCCTTGTTTCGGGCGCTCCATGGATGTGAGGGAGGCCTGTGTTCCTTCTGGCCTGCCCTGAGCTGCCTGGGCACAAGCCGGCTCTGCTCAGGAAGCTCGGTAGCTGAGTTGGTACAGGTGTGAGCCCAAAGCATACCCCATGGATTTATCTTATAATTCCCCTTCAGTCAGGTGCTAGTGACATCTCACCCTTGTCTCAGACACCCTCCTTCTCCTTCATTAAACGCAGAAAGCCCTTGAGAACAAACCAGTGAATCAAGGAAATAGGTGCATCTCTTCTCTGAAGGAGGAAAAAGACCTTGTGCTGCAGGTCAGGAAGTCCTTTCTCTGGTCAATAGGTCTGAAAGGTAGTGCTTGTCCATTCCGTGATCATCTTGGGGTACAGACTGCACCTCCTCCCTGTCCCTGCAGCTGGGAGCTCTCTGTACCAGGGCATTGAATAATATAGCATCATTCTCTCTTCTTCCTACCTTTATGTCTAAGTGAGCCACTCTGCAGTTGTGAAGGTACTGCAAGGCTTCCATTGTGTCTCTTATATAGAAAGCGACTTTTTCCTCCATAAGTTCGTCATGGTTCATTAGATAATCTAAGAGACGGCCGTCATCCATCCTACAAACAAATCAAACCATGCACATGAAAGATCACATGGTATATATAGGAACAGTTAATATTTGACAACGAAATTGCAATGGAAATTTCGTGACCTAAAAATGGAGGAAACTAAAATGCAAGATCTGATGAGTATTTAATGATATCTCAAGATACTGCAGGCCATGAAGGCAGTAGAATGATTAATCCTCAGTTGTTATCTCTGGTCCTTGAAAAATTTAGCAACAGTCTCGAAGTAAACTCATTTGCTTAAGGATGGATTCAATAGATGGGTACAATTCCTTTGAAAAGAGATCCTCTTAATTATTTGGATTCATCTATTTATATATAGAGCTGGTTGCATAATGCAGAAAAAAAATCACTGACATTTTCAGCTGGTAATATGTTCTGTGGGAAAACTAACCCAATAAAAGTTTTCCACCTAGTTTTATTTATCTGTATAAATAAACAAGCAAATAGCCCAAATATACTTCGTTGGATATAGTGTAACAAAGAAGCATTTTGGATTCTCATTGCTACATCTCCTTATAGGGGCAAGCATAGTTGCTACATAGCTCTTCCCACCAAGAAGTATTAGAACAATGTAGGCTTCAATTTAGCTGAAACACATTTACTCGAACATAAAAAGTGGACAAAACTGCCCAAATAAATCTGATGCTATTCAGTGGGACAAACTAACTGCTGATACAATTACCCAAGCTTCACCAGAGTAGAAAGCAGTTTTATTTGTCCCTCTGAATCTTATTTACTGTAAAGAAAAGGTAGTGGAAGCTCTGCAGAAAACGGCTATTTCATCTGACATCACAATCAATAAAAAACAGGTAACAAAATCTTTGCCCTGCTGAAGTCTGGGTGAATTTTATCCTTGGCTTTAACAGGGCTCTGATTCCTACCCGACACTTGAATTCAAGCTCCAAGTACTTACAGTTCCAAAACTAAGATGTAAGAAGTAGGAGACTCGTAGGTATCATGGATAGTGATGTACTGAGGATGCTGTAAGTGCTGTAACAAAGCTGCTTCGTGTGCTGCCTGCTCTTTCTTTTTCATTTTTTTACTAATGAATTTCACAGCAACGTCTTTCCGAGTGGCTTTGTGAACGCATTTCTTTACTATGGAGAATCGACCCCTGAAATAAAAAAAACAATAGAATAATGAAGGGGCCTCATGAATAAATCCTACTTTTCAGTGCAATAACAGACTGATTTTCAAAGTGTTGTTTGTTTCAGCGCATTAATATTTCACAAGGAATCAGATTTAACAGGTTTTCATAGTCTTTTCCAAAAAAGAGACTCCATCTCTTACCCTGGGTGTAGAGATTCTTTGGGGATTAGCAAACACGGAGAGCAAATGGTGTCACTTTGCTTTGTGCAGCCATACTGATGTCCTCTAACAATCTCCCCTGGGTTCAATTTGCTGCCACTTTTACAGGTTCTGTCTCTTTTTAGCTCTGTGTCTCCCTTCTCCAGTTGCTTTAATAAAGAGCCCTAACTTTCTCAGACAACTAAAAGAAAAGTCTTGTTAAATAATCACTAACCTATCATTTTGTCTCATAGTTTCAGGCACAGAGTAAGAAATTAAGAGGAAAGCATTACAAAACTCATACAGACTAGTGCCTAGTACCACTCCTGAAAGTAAAACTACTCAGTGAAATCGTGTGCTGTACTTGGCCTCTTATTAATACATCACTCTTCTTTCCACAGAAGCAGATACTCCTGTCCCTTCAGCCCCAGAATTACTCACCTCTGATCTCTGAGCTGAAGAACTAACTGCATTAACCTGAATTGTTTGCATGCCCCTTATCTGTGGTCTGCGCAGAGAGCACCTAGGGCTGACAAGGTATGCAGCTCCTATTTAGGCTCCTGTTCAACTGACTGTCCCAATCAGCAAAGTGCTTCGGCATGTGATTTCAGTCAGTCACATGCTTAAGTGCTTCAGCAAACTCAGCCTTTGAGGTTAAGCTTATCCAAGGACCAGCAAACTGTCAGGACTTCAAAAGCTCACATCAAATCAGAGATGACAGAGGAGATACCAGTGAGAGCTACCACTGGCTGTCAGAGATTTGGCTGCCTAATTGTTCACAAGTTTGCCAAGTTACAATCCTCAAATCACAACCGATCTTGAAAAACAAAACTTAGTATTTTAACCAGTCTGTATTTTAATCAGTAGTTAATGTGCAATGCTCTTTGAAAGGAGCAGCAATTTTCAAGCTAACTACAAAAAGGACCTTAAACTTTCTTAAACTTTCCACCAAGGAAAAAGCTTCAAGCCATTGTTTTGGTATTTTATTGCAGTGATAAGCAGGGTTAATATTACCTCCCAATCTCATGCAGCTCTGCGTAAGCGAGGTCAAAGTTTTCCTTCCACGAAATAGTGGCACCATCAGCAGCAGAGTCTTTGGGAGAACAAAGTGCATTCAAGAAAGCATAAAGTTAAAGACAGCTTCCTGTGGACTATAAATGGTATATACAGCAAACATTACCACTAGGACTCCAGTTTCATACTGCTCAGGCACAGCTCCAATGTGGTGGACCACTAAAAGCCAGAACTCCCCAGAGGAAGGTACGGATAAGGTGGATTCAAATCTGTCCTCGCAATTTTGGGCTGAAAAGGGCCACACAGACAGTCTAAGGGCATGTCTGTGTGTAACTGATAGGTAGAGCTATGCTGTGTGAGCTCTCGTTTCATCCAGCACAGGCTATCCAAGCCAGTCACAGACCTACTTACACACTGGAATTGCTAAAACATGGGGAAATGTGGGGTCTGCTCACAGCACCGTTGTGAGTGAGCTGCACCCCAAGTTCCTGCAGCACCATGCGCCGGGGGCTCGCCTCCATCGCAGCCTTCCTGTGCCGGCTGCATTGCTTGGCGGGGTACGCTTTGCAAGCTGACTTGCAGGCCCCAGCTAGGCTGCCCAGCAGAAGTCCCTAGTGCTGCCAGCATTGCTGGAAAAGCAGGGGGGACACCAACCAGTTCAGGGAGCCTGTTGCCCAGACATAAAGGACAAGAAATGGTCTTGGGATAGAAAGCAGGGAGCTGCTAGGAAACTGCAATAGCTTCTGTGACAGAGGGAGGCTGTGAGCCCTGCTGGAGGAGCAGACATGAAAAACCTTTCTAGTGGCAGGAGCTGGCTCTGAGCATCTCCCAGGCTATTTCTTGTATTCCTACCAGGTCCGGGATCAATGTTTTTATCGGGGCCCACCAAAGCACACTATACAGACTGCACAGGTGGACACTTGTGCGCATCAGCCTCTCCTCGCCATGCCCACTCACCGTACTCTGGGAGCCTCACAAATTCAGATGGGTCACTGGGCAAGCTGATCCCCCAGGGATTGCTGGCGCTCACTCGAAACTGGTACTGGCAGCCTGGGGCCAGGTCCTCGATGACGAGGTACGTGTCCAAAGTTGAGGCTACCGACTGCTGCCAGACCTGAGAGCCTGTGTTTTACAGAGGGAGAGAAGGAGAGCTGAAGGAATCAGTCTCAATACGTGAACTTAGAGCAGAGGCTTTCTCTGCCCAACTCACGCAGTGCCCTGGGAGGTTAAAATCCACAGGGTTTTTAAAAGGCAACGTTATGGCAGACCAATGTATTTCTGTTAAACCATAACCAGACCACAGGAAGCTATTTTGTGTTGCAGCCACGTTCCGGTCTGGCTACATGAGGGAAGAAGGAAATGCCCCTCACTTGACCGATTGCAACGGAAAAAACGCAGCCCAGGGACAAGTTGATCTCTCCAGCAGTCTAGCTGTGGCTGTGTGCTACAAGCGATGTCTCAGGACAGCGTGATAAGACAGGAACAGAGGGCTGATTTGATGACAGCTCTGCTATGAGAGAATTGTTAGCAGAAATACTAAAAAAAAAAATATGGACAAGGGAGTCCCAGATGAAGCTGAGACAGGGCATCAGTGCAATCCAAGCGCTTTTGTAGGTGAAGTCTTTTTCAGAAGATGTGGTGGCTACAGTGAAACCTGGAGCTGCAGGAGGAGAACCAGCTTTCTGAGGCTTAGTATGGACTTTTTGCAGATGAGCAGGATTGCAGCAAAGAAATGTGTGACTCTGTCATGTGTTTCTGCTCCTAACAGAAACAAACCCAACCACTGCCTAACCTGTGGCATCCAAAGCGGCAATACTCTATTCATCTGCAAAGGGTCACAGAACAGAAAAGGACCCCTGCGACACTGAGCCCTGTCACAGCCTATGATTTCTTTCAAAAATATACAAAATTTTATCTTATTTTATTAAGTTCAGGGCTTTTTACCTTTACATTATTTACCATGACCCATACATTTTGTGTGTGTTGTGGGCAAATTCTGATTGTCAGGTCTCGCAAGGTCAAGGTTGGTTTTACAGGGAAGAGTCAGTGATTTCTTTGGAGTGGGAGAAATACTGAAAACTGAAAACACTGCTGGTTTTTTGATGTTTGTTTTGGTGGCTGTTGTTAATAGAAGAGCTTTTATTCTTTCACAAAATGCCAGTCACACTGATGGCACAGTGAGAGTCAAGGCAGAGTATTTGCTAAGAGAAGGTATTCATATGATGGAGCGATTAAGTTTGCACATTTACTAACATGAGGTAGGATTTTTTGAAGGATGAAGGGGAAAAAACAGAGGCCACATACCTAAGGCAAGGTTTACTGCCCAGGGACCCTCACACCTTTGCAGGAAGAATGCAAAAAGAGATCTGAATAATTTCAAATGCCTTTTTCAAGAGCACATGCCTGTGCATATTGGGAAAACAGTGCATTTAATATCTGTTTAATTCTTCAGGGGAAAAGGATGGTTGGATTTAAGAACAAATGGATTTCAGAGCTGAGCTCGAAAAGTATGCAGTGATCTGCAACTCTATCCAGATCAAAAAAATAATGAGGCTGCTTTGTTTTTGCATTCCCAGGAAACATCCACCAGAAAGGATGGATACCATGGTGGTAGAATGAAAATGATGAAAGGATGCCTTAGTGATGGACATGTTTTAGCTTAGCACACTTTACTTGCCATAAGTGACTGGAGGAAATAGAAAGCTCTGTAATATATGAGAAGTCGGACTGGATGATAGAAGTGCTTCTTTTGGCTTTAGACTTTGGGATCTGTGAGCAACAGCTAGTGGCACCCCAGTGGTGGCAAGGATGCTTTTGGGACCTGTTGTACCATAAAGGAGACTTACTTTGTTCTCATTCTCCCAGCCAGTAAGCACAGCTCAAACCACTTACCTTCTTCTCTATACTCCACAGTGTAGCCTGAAATGGTGCAATTGCCTGTACTGGATGGGGGTAGCCAGCGTAGGATCACAGAGGTGCAGCTTCTCTCCTGAGCAATGGGGCGATTTGGGGCAGCTGGGACACCTTGGGAAGAGAAAACAAGCACCAAGTCCAGCACCACATCGACAAGCACTAGTGCTTTATTCTGAAGATCAGGTGTATCAGGTACATCAGGTCACTACAGGGCAGCTGCGCCTTGCAGAGGGAGCACTCTAGCTTACAGAGGAAAGGCAATGTCATGGTCCCGTTCACCTACCACCGTGGGCCTGATACTTCCATACTAGCAGCTAGGAGAGAACCGTGCTGCTTGCAAGCCCCACTGCCTCAACATAGTCTCACAGCACTACAGCACAGGGGGAATTTCTTCTTGCTCACAGCTGGTGGTCAACTAGACTACAACACACCAGAGAGCTCCCTGTGAGCCTGGCCGGGAGAATCACCCCTTGGGTGTAGAGGATCTGCCTGAGCTCAGCTGCTGTAATGGCAGAGCCTCTTTACCTGCCACCTTCTGCTGCTAATTTTTGCTCCAGCTCAAGACCTGATGCAAAGCCCATGGAACTGAGGAAAAAAAATATTCCCATGGACTTCACCAAGCAGTGCGTGAGGTTCTGGAGGTAAGGAGGTAGTTACTGTTGAAGTGTCCAAAAATGTCACAAGGAAGGCATTCAGAGTGCCTCTGTGTGTATGGTGCTTGGTATGTTTGGCAGCAGATTGACAAATGACCAGTAATTCTGTGCTTTGCTCAGGGCTCCCTTCAGCACAGGAGTAGTTAGTGCAGCCACTAACTTGCTTGGATAAATTGGGGAAATTTTATCTCTAGGGCAGTTTGTGAGACCAAACAAATCGACTTCTAAATGCTTGTGACACTCCTGCATCTGTAAGTCACCAGTTAGACATTTGTCTCTGTGCTATCCCCTTCAAGGCCGCAGGCACTTCTCATCTCTCATGCTAACAGATCCCTTCCCAGAGCTGGAGGTCATGAGCGTCAACTCATCACTTCATATTCATTACAATTAGATGGGTCACTAATTACAGAGCTGAGAATTCAGACATGTCTCCGAGTTGAATCCCTGCAGAACAGTCCACCCAGGCCAAATCTTACTCTCACCTCCTCTGTCCCCCACAGAGAAGGGGAGGCTGAAAATCAATGTCACTGGATCCCAGGTCCCCCTGCTCCAGGCAGACTCTAAAGCACAGAGCTTCCTGCGGGCAGCTGGGACATCATTTTCCCAGGGGCTTGGTAGCCTGAGGGAGCTCAGCTTCCCCCGGCCGACCTTACTGAGCCCCTGGGAAGCAGCACTGCGAGCAGAATACAGGAGCTGAACCAGTGCCAATGCATTTTCATTTCCCAGATGTGATGCTTATGATCAGAAGACTTAATTAAGCGCGAAGAGTCTGCGATGCCTTCAGCCATCAGTGGGAGTCTTGGCTGAGGAACGGTTGTATGATTTTAACGTCTCGATTCACCTGGCACAGCTCCACATCTGGCTGCCTTTGCACTGGCTACTCCTGTGTGCTCCCAGCCCCCACCGAGGGACCCCAGAGAGGAAAAATCCTGGGTGTTAAGGTCAGATGCGCTACCTTGAACTTTGACGGTTGCAGAGGTTGATGCGGTTCCGTGTTCGTTGGTTGCCACGCAGGTGTAAATGCCGCTGTCCTGAGGCATCAGGTTGCAGATCTTCAAGGTGAGCTCCCCAGAGTCGCTGTGGATGCAGGAAGCCCCAGTTATAAAGCGCTGCTTCACTTGCTAATGCTTTTTATACCAGTTCCTGTCCTCGTTACAAACACACATGCACACAAATCCTGTTAACTCATTTGTAGGAACATCCTCCCAGCAATTTGGTACCCAAGTACAACCCCTCCATATGTCAGGATTAGGCTGTTAATGAAACCTTCGAGCAGAATGGTCCAGATTGCCTGCCAGGCAAATCTACTTGTCTGCTGTGGCCTCAGATGAGATGGGGAAGGATCACTTGAGCAGCAAGCAAAGTCCAGGAGCTGAATATGTGCTGTGCCTGTCCAGAGCTGGATGCTTAGGCTCCATATATCTGGAAAGATTTCCCCAGGCACATCTTTCCTATCTCGGGAGATGCTGAGCTGCCTCTGCAGTTAAGTCCAATGCACACCAGACAAATTTGGCTTCCCACAGATGTAGAAGGCAGTCACATAGTGCGGGGTGCCTGACATTTCTGAGGAGCTTCAGACTCCTGGAGCACGTGCTGTTGATCTAATGCGGCTGCCAGGCCCCTGCTTGGAAGGCTGGACATCTCACAACAGCTAGGGATAAAGAACACCAGTGCCGAATTTGTGAGAGACTCTCAATCTTTTGGCAATCTGAGAAAATAAACAGCTCGACGGAGTCTAGTGAATTTATAGCGGGTCTGTACATAGTCACTTCAGTTTGCACACCGCAGTCTTCAATATGCAATTTAAGAGAGTTGGCCTGAATTAAAGGATTTTGATTGTGTAACTGCTTTAGCTGTGCTGGAGACCCAGCTTAGAGCCAACAATAAATTCCCTTGATGGCAAAAGTAGACTAGTTCTTGAATGCGTAATTTATCGGAAACTGCGGAAGGACATGGTTGCTGGTATAACTGCCTGGACGCTGCGGCTTTTGCTGGTCTGACTACGCTGGTTTGAAACAGGACATAAATATCCCCTTCCCCCACAATCCGGACACTCATGCCAGTAAGATTTGTAAGACAGACACTGATCTGCTGGGCCTGTTCTTGGCAGGCAGTGTCTTCACTGAAAAACAAATACAAGTAACAAGACAATACAAACGCCGATAGTGCACAGGGAGCCAATGCACAGGCAGAAGACTGTGATGGAAAACAGGACCCTGTAAGGAAGTATCCCCCCATCCCAACCCCAGCCAGAGCCCAAAGATAAGGCACTAGAAATCTACTGAGTAATGGCTGAAAAGACAATTTTGGGTGCTCCAGGGCGGTCGCACAGGCCAACAGTCTCTGAAGGAAGCTCTTGATCAGATGTAATTTTTTTATTGAACACATAAAATCCTTTCTCTCTTAGCATTCATTTTTTCACTTGCAGTGACTTTGTACTCCCTGGATTCACCTCAGCCTGAGCCAGAAGTGCTGAAAAGTTAACATGAAAGATTACCTCCCAGAGATTTCCACTGCAGTTTGGCCTAAATCGTTTATATAAGCTGCAGATGAGCATCCAGCAGCACGCTGTTACCTGACCTGAATTCAACTCCAGATCTTTTTGGATCTTCCCAGTGCTTGTTGTAAAGATGGTTTTCCTCACTGCTAGCCAGGCCGGGAGCAACATGACAAGCACCTTTCTGTTCAAGCAAAGCCAGATGCAGCCTTCCCAGGAGCACATGTAGACTCTTTTAGGAACAGCTGAGGAAAGGCTCAGGAAAACTGCAGGAGTTACCGCCTCTGCCCATGAGATGAGAAAATGCCCAATGATATGGGTATTGCAAGCTGGTGAGGGCTTGCTCTGCTCAACTCCTGTTCCTGCCAAAAGCGAGCACGGCATCAAACTCAAGCAGAGAAGCCCCAGCAACACAGAGGCAATATTAGCCAAACTAATGTGTTGGAAACATTCTGGCTTCTGGCTTGCACCTGGCTTAGGAGGTCAATAGGAGCAAGCTCATGTCTGCCAGCAACACACTTTGTGGATATACCCTATGTCAGCTTGGGAAATGATAGAGCTACTTGAACCCCAAAGTCTGACCCTTTCGAGCTGACGTGTGGTGCAGTGACGTGCCGATACACCATGTCAGACTTGATTAACTGCATTTCTAATGAGGCTCGTAGCCTGGCTGCTGCCATATCTGAGGGCAACATGACCATCATGACCAGCTATGTTGGGATCCACAGGCAGGACCTTACCAAGATGACACCGTGTAAGTGGCTGTACTGTTGTCATTGTCAAGAATATTTTGATCTGGTCCTTTCCAGGTTATAGTTGGTTTGGGCCGTCCACAGACTTTGCACTGCAGCATCACTGTGTCACCGAGCAGGCAGGTGATGTCCACTAATGGCACAAGAAATTCTGGAGCCACTGGAAAAAAACATGGGGACACACACATGACACCTTCGTTTAATCTACAGGTGAGGATGTTCCCCATACAAGTCTAAAGAATACATTACAGGACCAACTATGGGATCTGAGTCCCAAACAGCTGGGGGTCCTGGAATTACGTTACCAGAATTTCCCCTTTGGTAAAAGCCAGCTGTTGGCAGCTCAAAGAAGGAGGTAGTGGGGACTGTCTGACCCCCAGCCCTGTGCTCTGGCAGGAGGGTGAGACTTTGTGAAGGTAGGTTTGGGGTGTTCAGCCTCGCCTGTGGTCCCAGGCTGTCTGAGCCGAGCAGCCAGCAGGAAGACGGCTTTCCCTGGGGACCGAGCAGTGGAGAGCGGCCTTTGCTGTAAGTGCTGGTGGGTGCAGAGCATGCTGTTGCACCGGAGTAAAACACAGCTGCTGACTTGCCCCTCCATGCCAGCCAGTGCACAGCTGTCCTTAACTCACCTTCTTGAATGAAATTGGGGTTGATTATCTGTAAAATACAAAGAAATAAAAAGCATTTATTTTTCTGGACAGTGACAAAGAGACGTCTGTTTTCACAAGGTACCATGGTGAACCTGACCAGAACTGCAGAAGCACTGATTAGTGGCTATAAGCAACCTCTGACAACCAGTGCACGCAGCAAACTCTAGTGATAACAGAACAAGCCCGTGCACAGCTGGGAAGGTAAATGAAGGCTATGGTTTCTTGAACTCCGATAAAGCATGACAGGTAACAGGCACAACACTGAGGCTGAGGAGGGTGGATGTGCTTTCTCTTTGCTTGGGTGATAACGCTCAAGCCATTAACTCTTCTTCTCAGAGGTGGTTTGTGCCTCTCTGTGCCTAGGTCCAGACCCACGTCACACAGCACCTGCAGTCACCATGCACCTGGGACATCTCACCAGCACTCTGGCCACTAACCGGCTTTGGGGAGACGTCTTTTAACTTCTGCTCAGCTTCAGGAAAAAAAGGTAAAGCACTAAACCAGAAATACTGCCTTCTTTTTGTCTACTGGCAAGTATCAGTCCTGCAACAACTCTTGGCCTATCACAATGAGTAAAATTTCACCCATTTCACTGGACTGCTGGAAACTTTTCAACTTGAAACTAGGTTTGGATAACTGAGAGTTATTTTTTCTAGCTAGTTAATTGATGAAGTTAGCAAAGACTTGAAAAGCTACTGTCTCTCTGTGGCCAATATATGCCAATTACCTCACGTAACCCTGGAAGCAAAGTTGGGAAAAGCAAAGACAACGCCACTAAGTTCTTACATGCAGCATCAATCCTAACTACATAGTGGTGTACAACAGTATAGAGGTTTTAGCCTCATTAACTGTTTTAATCATCTCATAAGGCCTTGTTATCCAAATTCAAACTAATAATTTGACATCAAGCACCATAAATACCAGTGTGGTTTATCTCGCCTTAAATATCTTTGTTACTATCTATTTCAGAGCTGTTTTGGAAGATGCCAATGAAGCAGTGACCTAATTCGTGGCTTGCCAAAGCTGATGGAAGTTTTTTGCAGAGGCTCAGAAATGAGGCCATGAGGCGGAAGCAATAACCCTTCAAAATAGCATAGATACATCTTCAAGATGTATATTTATATTTTGATTTTTTAAGTAGTTTTCCAAGGTAGAATGGCTCAGGGTGCCATTCAAGGAGGCACTTGAGCATATTCAGGTTCATTTTGGTTTCACAGCCCTTCTTCATAGCCCCAGGCAAACCTCTGGTATCAGCACTGAGACCTCAGGTTCTGCTTTCACCTATCACCACCAGAAAGCCCAAATGAACCAGGCACAACATGGACTCGCCACTCACAAAGGTTCATTTTTTCCCCATAGCAACATACCTTACATCAACAAATTCCTCACCATCTGAGACTGAGACTATCCTTTGTCCTAGCAATAGGTAGAATTTGATCCTTCGGGACACAACTACAGACAACACAACGTTCACAGTACTGGCCGAAACAACCGGTCAATGCCAATGCTTTACACTCTGCACTTCAGAAACAAGTAGGGGCTGCTGCTTGTGGGCAAAGCAGGTTTCAGTCCCTACCACGTAGTCAGACAGCGTTGAAGGTCTGTAACTGGTGGGCAAAAGTGTGATGGTTTGCGCTCTCACATGCTCTCAAAGAGCGCTGAGATTTCAAATGTTTCCTTCCCAGCATCCTGGAAGGAGCCAACCTCTGCCTACATGCCTGGAGAGGACTCTTTGAGCGCTATGACTATAATTAGGACCTCTTATTTTTTACAGCCATGTTGGGGGCACCTCTGCGGTGAGGAGGGTGCAGGAGAGCGTGCCACCCCTGCAATGGGGCGGCACAGCAAGGCTTGGCAGGCAGGAGCCTGAGCGGGTGAGAGAGCCAGCCAGGCTCTCTGGGTCCCGTGCCAGGTCTTCCTCCTCCTGGCAGCACCTCTTGGCCCTGGTTTCGCTTGGGAAGCACAAAGCCCCATCTGAAGGGTGCAGCTGGGCACCGACGCCAGGACGTGGACCTCTGGCCAGCCACCCCAGGAGCCTCTGAGAGGGTGAGGGGCTCGGAGGCAGTGACTGCTGCTCCGCAGGGTCTGGGACCCACATAGGACCCCCTGGATCCCCTTCTCTCCCACCTGTGCATGTGGACAAGGAGAAATGGATCTTAGCGATTAAGTTGCACCGCTCACACAACGCAGCAAAGGAAGAGGAAGCTGTTCTGTGGGTAACTATTGCTCGCCACTTTTCACTCAGTGAGACCATCTACTTATCAGCTGAGTAACCCCAGGCATCAGCTCATTTGCACATACATCTTCACTTTTGTAGTTTTTGGCTTAACTGGAATACACATCTATCCTCCAAAGCTCTCCCCTTCCTTCCCTGCAGCATGGACTAAATTCCCTCATTATTCACTGATTTCCATCCTTGTAGGATTAGAGATCAGGAGAAAGAAATGCTCCTAACACTTTATATTAATTTTATAACTCTAAAGGATTCATTAGATGTAGCTACAATAATGACTGTAATTGATATATCTATAAATAAATAATGCTACATTTCTAATGACTTCCAAGGCACAATCATCTATAATTATTGCCTTACCAATTTTTTTTTTTCCCCTTGCCTCACCATGGGAATATCAGAAAGAAAATTACCACTGTAGATAATATTGGAAGAGTCTATGGGTAAAATTTACATTTCCTTTGCTAAAACTTCATCTGTTAATTAATAAAATGTTACCTAACAAACAACACCCCCACAGCCGTGTCACAGCTTTTTCCTGCTGTAAGCTTAGACAAAAATAAAATCCCGTTTGCACGAGAATATTTCAGTGCTACCAAAGTGATTTAACACATCACTTAATCAGGGAATGGGATTTGGTCTGCTCTGAAGGAGGGGGTCAAATGACGGGGTGAGAAGGGCAGAAATAGGAAAGCAAAGGTTCACAGACAGATCTGCAGCCAGAAGCCAGCTCTGGGGGCTCACAGGTCCGCTCCCAGGCCCCGGGGGTTTGCTGCCTCTCTCTGCAGCCTGGCTGGGTTTCAAGGCTATGGGGGGACGGCAGGAGATAACAGACTCCAGAGAGTCCTTCTAGACTAAGTGCAAGACCTTTGAAGACGATTTCATTTGCCAAATAGATTTTTAATCCCCGTGGGTGGAGAGGAGGGCTCCAGAGCGTGGCCCCGCTGCCTTGGAAGACGGGACCTCACATACCGCTTGTCGGCACAGCCTCCTGCCGGTGCCGTGGCTGGTTTCCCTTATGGATGGACTTGCCAAGCACCTTCCAGAGCCTCTTGAAAATGACGGTGTGTGCAAAAAAAGCTGGAAAAGCTGTCAAAATCCATGCAAGTAACTCTTCCCCATTACCTTCCTCTTTCTTGGGGCTTTTACAGAGAGATGAAAGCCAGCCCATGTTGCTCTTAAGAGCAGAAATCCTTGCCAGCGAGGGGCCTGGGGTGGGCTGCTGGCAAGCCGGGTGAGGTGCCGTGCACTGAAATGGGGATTACGGGCAGGGGGGTGCAGGTCCCCTGCAGCCACCGAGGCCTAGGGGCCAGCATGCTGCACCCGCGGCACATGAAGCTGCCAGAGATGCTCGCGTGGGCAATGCAGTGGGCTCCAAATCCAAGGGACTTCTCCCTCAGACAAAAAGAGGTGAAAGACCACCCTCTCCAGCATGTTTTTGCCCTTTTTAAAGCCCCTGCTCACCCTAGGGAGCTCCCACACAAGCCAAAAGGCAGAGGTGGTGCTTGTGGGGGTGATGCAGGAGTCCTCGTTTCTGCACATCACTCCCTCAGGGAATGCTCTGCACTGCTTTGAGATTACCGGGTGGAAAAAAACCCAGCTGGTTATGTGGCTTTTGCGGAGTTTTACTTCTCTCTGAAAAGCAACATAAGGCTCATGCCTGAAACCCCACTCGGGCCGTAGTTGTTTGAGCGAGGATCTCACAGCCCAGCCCTCAGCCAAGCAAGCACCCCCGGCCACAAGCGGCCATGAGCGGGGGAAGGCAGCCAGGGGTCTCACGCTGACAAGGGCTCCCTGAAGAGATCCCAGCAAACACCACCTGCACCACTGTGTCTGCCAGTCTGGCCTGCGAGTGAACGAACTCATGGGGATGGAACTACCCAACGCAAAAACTTCTCACACCATCTTCAGCGTCAATCCGCACCAGGCAAACACAAACCCTGAGGGATGAAACTCAGTTGGCAATGCAGTCACTTCTCAGGTAAGAAACACAGCTGGCTCTTTTTTTCTAGGAACATAAATTTAGCTGAAATGAGATAGATTTATTTTTTCCACTGGATGAAATACCTGTAGCCTGATCCAGGGTTGGCGAAAACTTGTAACGCTCCTTCCACGGCCAGGAGAGTTTCTGTTTCTGTTTTCCCATACAGTGATGGCTGAAAATGGAAACCCCACACAAGGTGACAAAGGCAGACCATGAAACGGCCTCTGCTCAAGTGATGTGGGGTCTAACGCTGACCAGACAAAGACAGGGAGCTGGAGGGAGGGGGGGTGAGATAAAGAAATGGGAGGATGGGACAGGGTTATTCAATACAAAAGCCAGAAATAGATCTTGCTTCTCCCTCCTCCAGGCTGGGCTGCTTCAGGGCTCAAACCAAAAAAGGCACGAGGGGTGCCTTTGGGGACCTGCAGGGATCTAAGTGACTTAGATCTAAGTCACTTAAGTGTAACTTAGTGTAACAGTCAGGCTTTAGAAAAGCAGCATAGCTGCTGCATCCAGCAACTCAGTATTCTGCAGTACTGGCCCACTTTTTTCCTGTTTTGTTACACTCGTGTTTTAAACATAGAAAGGCATCTGCAGCAGTAGCAGCAAAGTCCACTTGCAAAGTGACTCCAACCACCCTAATTCTTAGCAAGAGCTTATCTTGCATTTGTGCACACGTCCTGTACCTTGTGGGGAGCGAGAAACCATTCTGCGATGCCAACAGCTGGTCCTGAAACACTCTGCAAGCGCAGCTCGGCCGCCTGCGAGGGCTTCTCACCTTGGCCGGGCTTTGCTTCTCCGCTGCAGAGATGTCCTCGCCATGCCTAACCCATCTCCCTGGAGGACCCTTGAGCCCAGCCCAGACACACGCAATGCACAGAAGGGCCTAGCAGATGTCCAGATTTTTCCAGTGCCCCATTTCAGTCCCATTTTAAGGGAATGCATCAAAACCAGGAGTGAGAATATTCCCCCCCCCAAAAGCATAAGGCTAGGCTGCAAACCAAGCCCTCTGTAATAAGATCCATGCTTTATCTAAACAGTAGAGGGCATGTTTACTCCAAGGCAAGCAGCTCAGCATTTTGTAAACACTTCATGGCACTTCTTGTTCACTGAGTTAAAACAAAATATTGACACATTTGCACATGCTGGTAGCAGAGTCAGCAGCATGTTCCTTGCTCCCTCCCTCACCACCACCCCCCAAAAAAACCCCCCAAGCCCCCTAATGATTCTCAGAAAAAAAATGAAATTAGTTACAGAGGAATTAAGCTGACTCTCATTCGTAGGAAAAGGTCTAGCAATCTGTCTCTGACTAGGTCAACTTTTACTTTGAGATTTTTGGTGAGACAAGCTCACAGTGTCCCCAGAAAGAAACAAATTAGCAAGAGAAATTTCTTGATAAAAGGAGCAAATAAGGATCCCGCTACACATGGATAGATGCTACCAAAGGGAAAATATAATTTAAAATAGGAGAATGGTATCTGATGAAATGTCCCACGGCATCAGCCTTTTGGTGGGGATGGGGGATGCCTTCTGGCACCCAGCATGGATGGGCTCAGCTGCCTCTGAGACTGACGGAGAAGCCACAAGGGACGCTGACTGTTGTACACGCATCCGTGCAAAGCAGAAGTCCTCTTGCCCTCATCATGCTCTTGCTGCGAGGCCCTCGTGGCTGGTGTGCTTCCATGGCTGTAGCTGTGGGATGTCTCTGGTACTCCAGGCACTGCGTTCTAGGACTCTACCCCCTCCCTGCAGATGAAGTAGGTCACTTCTTCCTTTTCCAAAAGCTAAACCACCGTGGCTATGTCACACCTGATGAGCCACCTTCCTGCTCAGTCTCAGCAATCCCTGGCCACTCAGGGCAGCAGGACATTGGTGTCACCCATGGAGGCCACCCCAGGGAAACATGGGAGGTTCTCAGGATTGTACTCGCTCCTACTGTGATAACAGGCCAGGAAAGGCTTTCTTAACAATATTGTGCAAGATCTCACCAAGAGAGTATGTTAGATCTGCTCTGGGGATGGACAATTTGAGGCAGGGGGTGAAGGCATTTGCCTAAAGCACTTGGGAATTCTTGGCCTGAGCTGAGTGTTGACTTGGAGCCAATGCTGTATCCACCAAACCATTACTTACTCAACCACTTGGACTGTGAGGGTGCTAAGAAAATGTTTTTCCCTACAGGATGTTTCCTAGTCCTTATCTTGCCCTAAGTGTCTCTGAGTAGTTCTTAACATGCTAAAATGTCATAACTGAAAAAAATAGATTATGAAGCCCAACTTAACGTACCTTGGCAATAGCCCAGCTCGCTAATCTAATGATGGCACTTCCACTGGCTCGGGGTGGGCCTGGATTTCATCTCTCCTTTGCACAGCTAAGAAACTGGAACAAACACTAGATGCTCGGTGACAGTTGTGTGTTGTTCAGGATTAATTGCAATGCACTGCAGTTGGAGTCGCGCTGTGCAAAACAAGACATCTGGAGCTATGTCAGATCCCTACATGTGAGGTCCACTCCAAAGCCTGGAAGAGCTGCTCTGAATTTAGTGAGGTTTAGCTCAGTCAGGTCTTCTGACTGCCGGAAGGACATACACTTAGACAAGAGAGGTAGCCCAGTGGGATCCGCACAGTTGACTTATGACCCCTTCAGCAATATCGAAACCCCATGAGACGTTACAACACAGAATTGTAGGACAATTAGTTGTGTCATTGTCCAGGACCCCAGACTTGGGTGTGGACGATATTTACTGATTCACAAGGGCATACACCTTCTTCCCAGAAGTGGAGTTGCCTGTCCCTGCGCAATTAGCTACAGACATGTGGAAAGGGAGTCTCTGATCTTTCTTAAATACAGGTTACTCCTATCCCTCACATGGCTACACAGGCTCCTCAAGCGCCTGCTCCTCGTGCCTAACAAGTGAGTTTGCACCTTCTGTTTTGTGAAACAACAGCACAAAGCAGAAAACTAGGGGAAAACCCCCCAAATTTCATTTCCATCCCTATGCACTTTCATTACCTATTAATAAACAAGAAAAAAGAAGCAGCCACCAAGAGATACTATTTCTAGTCAAAGTAACAACGAATGGAAAGTTCTCCAGGGCCAGCGTGTCCCTGTGTGGGCAAAAACACAGTAGTGGCATTTCAGCTCTTTTACACAGTCACCCAGAATTCCAGTTTCCTGCTCTCCCTATGTACGTTCCCAAATTTCTTTCTGTCTAGGTTTCCCCTTGAAACAAAGGCAAAGTGCTTCAGAAATCTGGAATCTACTGAACAGATACGAGGTATTTTATAAATAGCAAGCAAAGCTAGATCCGAAAGATGACAGTAGCTGTGGGACTTCATGGATACTACGGCCAGCTTACCAACTTCTTGCGCAGTGAGTAGGCTGGAGGTAAATTGCACCGACATTTCCAAGTAATTAGTATGTCTGCTTTGCATTTAGAGACTGCTCTCTCTATTCCAGCACTGGATGCACGTTCTCACGCACGATGGGAAGAAGAGGGATGTCAGGGGTGACAGTCCTGTAAGAGAAGCCAGGTGACTTGCCTCGTTATTACCTGGCTGCAATAACAGCTATAGACAACTCCACCTTAATGACACAGGTAGGGCCTCATGCACCTCTGAATGGTGACGGCCAGGTCACAGCTCTCCTACCAGAACTCCCAGTGTCTACAAAATCCATCATGAGCTGCGCCAGGCGTGAGGACAAGGTCTCCCCCCTCCTTGGACAGCCAGTCACACTGTCTCCAGCTCCCCTGGGAGCTTGCCAGAGGCTCTGCTGGGACGTACCATGCGGAGTAGGGAAAGGAAAACCAGGTGAGATGCTGATTTTCACTGCGCACACAGGTTGGGGTGGAGAGGTAGCACAGCTGTTGAACAATTATTGAAGCTTAGAACACACAGCCTATAAGACCAATGAAGCCCTGGACCAGGCTCTGGTGGAGGAAGCATCTTGCCTTGCCTCTGTTTTAATGAGAAAAGACTTTAGCTCCCAAGGCCTTAATAAAGTTCATTTCTCATAACATGTTTGAAAAGGACCATCAAAACACTCATAATGAAGGGAAAGGGAGAACAACTGTGGCTTCCAGTAGTGCATACCCCAGACCTTTACAGACTAGACTTCCCCATGGCCTCTTCTAGGGCTTCATGAGCATTTTATGAGCCTGCCCTTGCTCTGCTCCCTCTGGATGATTTTGTTTAGTTTATACTGGATATCAGCAATCCCCCCCCCCCCCGCCCCAATATTTCTTAGCTGGACCAACGAGCTGACCACGCTCACTCCAGGCTGCAGATGTACTAAAACCAGCACAAAGTGAGGGCCATGCTGCTCCTTGCAGGGCAGTGTGACCTTAGTAAGTCACCCCCACAACTGCACTCTGGTTTTCTCTCGCTCTGCCATTTTAAACATTTGCTCAGCCCCAAAGAGTTTTGCTGAGAAGCAGACTTGAGCTTTCCAAGCCATGAGGAACCTTGTGGCTCCTGGGGACTGCAGTGCAGCGCAGGGACACTGTCACCTCCAGTAAGTGACCTAGAAGATGCAAGATGGGGTTTCTGAGTGTAAATCAAGTGACATACCAGGCACACAGTTACTCCCACAACAGCAGATTCATACCATAGCTAAGACTTCACATGAGTGTCTTTTGGTTTAAACAAAAAGGCTCTTATCTCCTAAACTTCAGAGAGGCAGGCAAGAACAGTAGACTATACCATGGTAAAAAACCCAAATCAAACAAAAAGACCCATGTAGAGTATGCCATAACTAACTAGAAGTGCTGACAGTGTAAGGACTCAGATACCTTCCACTGACAGTTTTAAAACATCTGGTTTTCCTCCTATTGAGCAAAGTCAAAACACAGAAATCCTCCGCAAAAAGAATGGCGATTCTCACCCAGCTCTGTACCATACACCTGTATCTCTGCCACCTTTTACTCCACAGGGCAATTTTCAGTGATCCAAAGCTTACACAGACTTATGTGCAATAACTGGGCACTGCCTTCTAACAACTATGTATACTTCTAGTTGTTACCTGTGATTGGCAAAATGTTCTTTGAAAACGCAAACACACTCCTGAGAGTAATGCAGCTTTAGTGGTGAGAACCATTCAAACCCCAGGATGTGAGCTGGGACAAAAGCTTTCCTTTAGTACACATCCCCTTCTCAAAGATGTGTTTCTGTGCACCAACACAATTAAAATAAAAGAGAGCCTTCAGGTTAATAGCTGAGGTGCTGCATCTCAACACACTTCTCCCTCTTTTTATTCCCTCCAGGAGGAAGATCAGCTTTCTGTTGCAGGACGTTTACAGTGCAGCCCGACTAACAGCATCTTGGAGACCTCCTAGGACACAGATATCCCTGTTCTCCAATGACCTGCCCCATCATCTCTACAAAATCACACACGTCTCTCTGATCCTTGTCTTTGCCTGTTTCAGTAGGAAGGTCTTTCAGCCTTGGTACAATGTATACAAATGCTTGGTCACTATACACAGAAAAAATGGGTCCTGCAAGATATTAATTGAGGAGAACCAGATATATAACTCTTTATGATTTTAAGCTCCTTCGGGCTCTCTCAACAAGGCATGTCTCGGTCACTCCACTAGAAGCGGTGGCTTAACACTGGAAAAAGAGTAGTGTAACAGATCATAATTTAGGTCCCCTTATCTGCATCAGCCTTGTCTGTGATACGGGTATGTGTATGCAACCAGTTTTACCATTCTTCTTCAGTACCATTATAGAAATGCAGCTTCCCACTCTGCTAGGAGAAAAAAAGAAACTTTGTCTTTTCTGATCCTCTAGATAATTTAAAGCACTAGATGTGGCGCAATAACATTTGCTCCAGTGATTTATAACACAAGCCTGACTAGCAGCTCAGCATGTATTGCCAGGGAAAGCAGTGTTTTTAATATAGAAAGCTGTTACATTTATGGGCAGTTGACATGCATGCATTATTGTTTCATTGAATGAGGTCCCAGGTGGGAAACAGCGATTGAGGGTGGCTAAGTGAGTCTCCAGCTCAGCAGGAGCCTCGTCCTCAGCTTCCTCCACTGCTCCCACCACAAAGGCAGCCCAAACTCCAGTTCAACGCTTGGCAAAACCAGAATTGGCACTTTGTGTGAGTCACACTTAATTGGCACTTACGTCCACAAGCAATACAGACCCACCAACTCCCCTTTCAGCACAGGCATTTCAAAACGGGCACATGTTCTTGGAAAAAAAAAATCACAAGGATGATTGTCTCTACCTCCATGCTAGTATTGGGATCAAGGTCATCACACTCTGATTCCTCTGAGCTGTTTGTCTCCTTGTTTGGCAGCATGAAGAGGAAGAAAGAGAACAAGAGATTAGAAGAGAGATTGGTTAGCCAGGGCAGAGCAGCACAGGAATTGTGAGCAGCATGGAAATGGGTAACACTACAGAAAATGCTCTTAAAACCCCAAACAAAACCCAAACTGACAACAAAACAAGGGAAGCAAAGGCAAAGACATGCTTTTGCCAAAGAAGAAGCCGTGATTCTGCAAGTCGTTCAGGTAGTAAAACCAGAGAGGAAGCACCAGGAGGAAAAACTGTGGCCACCATGCTGGAGCAACCGCTTCCCTCGGGCCCAGTCCCTCCCCGTCGACTGCGGGGCTGCCGGCTGGCTGGGCAGTGGGTGCGAGGGACGGCCGGGTTGCAGTGGCAGGGTTCCTCCCTTTGCACATGCCATGGCTATTTGACTAGGCTTACAAGACGGAAAGCCTCCGCAAAGGAAAACACTTAATCATGGGCTCTCTTGGAGAGGGGTGGATCCAAAGGACATGCTCAAGTGCTTTCCTGAATCAAGGCTGGGCTTTGGTTGTGTCAAAATCACAAGTGTTTTCTTGCCTCTGTTGGGAGGGAAAGCCCCAGATTAGTCTTGAGCAGGCCTCATGGTCGGTTTATAGGGATGGATCCTCTGAATTGGAGCACAGTAGTCAGGCACCCAGAGCAGAAGATGGAGCTTAACCCCACAGTTCTCAACCTTTTCCATACTGGGAGATCTCAGAGAGAGAGAGACAGACACAGACACAGACACACAGACACAGACACACACACACACACAAGACCCTCTCCTGGCAAGACAGAGTCAGCACCTCTGCCGTGGCTGATAAAATGGAAAGAAAAAGGTCATTGAGACCATCTCCCCAGACCAAAACTCTTAAGCATCTCAAGGTTGAGAACCCCTTATCTTAAGATGTGGTGAAATACTGGCCTAAAGAAAACTCATCAACTTCAGCAAGGCCATTGGTTCACCCAGTAGCTTTCTCACCACTGCAGCTGCTCTGATGGAGCTGCAGATTGGGCTAGGTCAGAGGTCAGTAAATCACTACTGTCCCAATTTTAAGAACAGTTATTTAACCATACATATAGTTGGTTTTTTAATGAAGATTACTTACTTGTGTGTGGGATGCCACAAAAAAGAAAATGAAAAACAAAGGCTGCATTTTATCTTGCATGCAAAAATCCTGCTAAAATGGATACTACAAAAAAAGAAAAAAAAAGATAACTAAAGTGGAAAAAAACCCCCCAACAAAAAAACCAAAAAACGAACCCAAAATCACTGCCCCCTCCCTCTCACAGGAGAGGATGCTATAGGGGGTGAAAAGGATGGGAAGCAGGAGAGCAGCACACAGCTTTCAGATGGCCTTACTCACTTTAACAGAGACTTTGTTCCCCAGAATATCCTTGGATTTACGTGGCCCATTGGCTTCATTTTTGCCACTGCTCTCCTTTTCCGCCCGCTTTCTCATGCGCAGGGTATGCCATGAACATGACTTCCTGTTGTACCAAAAAACGCAGCAATCAAACGGCAAATCATAGCAGGAAGGAAGGATTTGGAAAGGGGAACCAGCATCCACATTTGCAATTACTGCAGTTCCCTAGAAGGTGAAAGCCACTGGCAACACGCCTATCTCAATCTGAGCAATGAGAGCTGAAGTTAAAAACCAAACCGAACAGTTCTGCGAAGCAGATGTTGTGCCACACTTGCTGTTCAAATGCATGGAGCAGGGAAAAAAGGCCCATGATGGAAGCAGGCAACTAGAACTTGGTCATCTGGTTTCAGGGACTTTGTCTTGCATTGCCACAAATAGAAATTGATTTTATTTTTGCTACAGTTAAAAGGTCAATTCAGCCCTCAGTCTTGTTGGTTAAAAGCAGTGACACAAATGTAAATACAGGAGAACAGTCTTAATAGATTACTCAGTAAAGCAAATAAAAAAAATTTAAGAAATTCAAGGTGTTGCTCCCTACATGTTGCTCAGAACATGAACAACTCAACAAATAGGAGCTACATCATTAACTTTCCAAGAGATAAGTCATTTCCTAGAATGCTGTGCCTCTCAAGACCAAGAATTTCCCACTTGATTTTGCCAATCTGGTTAGAGAGGACATCAGTCAGTTCATGGTTTTTGGCCAGCATCACAGCAGGCATGATTTCCAGTACATTTTTCACCCCTCATTACTGTTCTTATGACCTTACTCTTGGAAAAAAAAAAAATAGACCATGTCACCCTTTGTAAGAGCAATGCTGTGTTGACAACAGAAATTGCACATCAAAGCAGACATAAAAAATTAAGAAAAAACAAAAGAGTTCTTAATATGAATTTCATTTGGTTTAAATAGTGGACAGGTTAGGGGGGTATTTGGGAAGGGGTATGTTGTCCAAAGCAGAAAGCTCTCAAAACAGCAGTGTGATGAGCTGGGATCCAGGTTCAAAGCGTCTGCCCACCTTTAAGTCATGCAAATTTGATTTGCATGTTTAAGCCCAATGTTTGGCACATGTCATGTCTACAGTACCTTGATACACTCTACAAAGCAAGTTGCATGTAATCCAACGATCACCTGCGATGCCAATAAAACGCAGTATGTTAGCAAGGTAGGACTCCAAGGACGCCCCACACAGCCGGCGCTCCCCCATGAACACTGCGTCTGATCCCTAAGTGGTTTTTGGTTATATTTCAGCACCTGATGGGAGCTGTACAATAGCTCAAATTTTAAAAAAGTCATCTAACGGCCTCCCAACAGCTGGCTGCCACTGACAAAAGATTGAAGTGGGTCATATCGACCGTTTTACAATGAGGATTAGTGTCTCCACTGCAAACAGCTGGCACGGCCAGTCACGTTTGAGCAGAAGGAGCACCAAAGCGCCCTGCACAGCTCAGCCAGATAGTGACTGCTGTCTGATACTGGGGCGTTTCTGGAGGAGGTCCAAAGTAGATGTGCAGAGCAGAAGTCATCCAACAGTCCAGCTTCAGGACTGTTCCATTTTCCTTTAAGATATGGTAAGAGTCAAGGACATGGCTGATGGACTCCCTGACCTATCGGTGAATAATACATGGTGCCAACGCTACTGGATAGACCACATATTTTGTGTACAGTAGAAGAAACAGTTTTATTACTTCTACTAATTAGTCAGTATGATCTGGCAGACTAGACAGGGCTAAAGGTAACACCAGCTCCAGGTCATTTTTTATTCATAGGACTTCTATTATTCAAGCCTCTTTTTGGTTTCAGAGTTGTTTTAGCTGTTTAAGTCTGAAAACATGATTTAAGACTTGAAATCTCACTGCAGTGAGAGAGAGGGGTGACACATGTGTCTTTCAATTTTGTTATGCCTTCCTGAGCACAATTCAGCCAACTACATAATTTGACGCCGAATTTGACTGTACAGCTGCCATGAAATCGGAGTCTTCACCAGGAGCCTGGTGCCATGGATGAATCTAAGGGCACGTGGTTGCGTACTGTGGTTAGAGAGGAACCCGGGAACGGCTGTGGCAGACGTGCAAGAGACGTGCTATGCAATCCCTCTGGCTTAACGTGCAATTTATAGTAGCATTCATTACTGACTGACAGGTAAAGTCATCGTTTCTCCTAACAAACTGCAGCAGAGATCAAATTATTATTTTTAGTGAATCTGTCACAAAATCTTTCCTTGTGTTCAATTCTGTGCCTCAAGGTACTCATTAAGGTAATACAATTTGTAGCATACATCAGGCATTACCATCTAGTCATTTTAGATGTTAAAAGAAATCAACAGGTATTACTGAAAGGAGGGTTGTACCTTCTGTATTTAATACCAAAAAAACACTTTCTTGCATTAGTCATTTCAGACTGACAAATTTCTAAAAATCAGAAAAGAAAAATATATATCCACACATTTGTTAAATAAGCAACAAAATGTTATAAACAAAAAAAACCAAACCAAAACAAAACCAAAAAAAGGGTCAAACTAGTTCTTTTACCTCATTAAAACATGCTCATGGTGAAAATTTATTTTACATATTTAAAATAGTACATTTAAAATTAGTTACATTACAGGTACAATGATGAACATTGCGACTATCCATTATATTGCACAACCTGACTTCATCAATATGAGTTTGTTCCTTTTCCTTTTTTTCTTAAATAGTGCAAAATACTTTATACAGGAATGTACTTGGATGGGGGTCTTGCAAACCAAAAAATATATTACAAAAGTTACTGCGAACAGAAAAAAAACCCAAATCAAACCAAAATAAAAAAAAGATACAAGCTGTACAAGGAAATTGCCATAGACAACAAAATCTCTCCTCCTTGAGAAGCAAACCTCAGTCCAACACAGGGCCTGGATTTTTTGTGTTTTTTTTTTTTTTGCTAGATGCTGTTATAACCAATATATAGATTAGTAACTTAATACAACATAAATATAAGTCCAGTCCAAGCAGGTCCATGTTGGTGTAAAATGGTGTAACGTAAAATATATCTTTAACTGTATATGGTTTTATTTCTCTCCAAAGGATAAACAAAACCCCACAAAATGAAAATAAGCAAAACCCGAGCTATCCACCATGGCTGCCCGACGCTGTGGATTGACCACTCAGCTTGTTCCAATGGCACTGTAGATAAAAATCAGCAGGAATTCCCTACCATTTGGGTTTGTTTATTTTTTTTTTTTTCCTCAAAAAATCCACATAGTGCTCCCAGCGAAGCCAACATGGCACTTACTTGATGCTTCCGTCGCTATTATCTGTAGTGGATTTAGTGAGGGGAGCCAAGATACTGCCGGGGATCCATCCTTCAGCGGCTGGAGAGTGGTCATTTGCAGGCTGGTACACCAGGAACATGTTCTGCTGGTTGATAGCAAGGATTTGAACCACCTCTCCTTGATTCACACAGATCTCATCCTCCTTCAGTGCATAGTAATCTTTAATCACCACCATGGAAGAGGTCCCATTGCACCCTCCCAAATCAGTCTGTGAAAACGGACACGACAGAAACCGGTGAGCAGGCGGTGCTGAGGAACCTGCCTTTTCCGGCAGCAATCCCACTAGTTCATTTCCAGCCTAACCGTACCAGGGAAAAAGATACAAAACACTTAAAGTTCACACTGGTAGAAAAGGATTTTAAAGGTTCTGAGAGGCGGCAGTAATCTGGTACAAACCAGCCTCCTATTTCACATTAGATTTCACAGCTGCTAGTGACGGTGCCCCAGCCACGTTCTCATCTGTGCGGTGGTACAGATGAACGATCTGCGCTGAGCCAGATGGGGGAAAGGCTCAATGTTAGAAGCCAAATGAATACTCACACATCTCGTGATCTTAAATATAGGTCATATTGGAAAGTAGCTTTGGTCAACCAAAGCCAGCAGCAGTGTCCAAACCCTGCTGGTTACCGACTCTTTGGTGGTTTGTGTGCAGGGCACATGCACCCAAATTATATCCTTCAACTGGCACCGTGTGAGCTGTTTTGTGGGAAAAGATCTAAACTCTCCTACACCATCAGAGTAGACCTCTTCAGGAATGGTGGTTAATGGGTATTAGAGAAGCCTGAATATTGCTGCTGCCGCTATTGCAAATGGATCATCAGTTCACCAGGTCTGCAAACACAGAGTCCCGAAAAACACTGGGATCAGTGCTCCAGCCTCCAGGGTCAGGCTCTGCCTCCATTTCCCAGCTGAAGGCCACTCATCTGGATGCCTGAGCTTTCGCAGTCTCTGTTTAATCCCAAACCACATTTTACACCATTGCTTCAGTATGTTGATTACTGTTGACCTGGTTAGCTGATAATTAAAGCTAACTGCACAGATCGTCTACGGTATAAGAAATGGGCTATGAGATCATGTGTTATCAGATGAGCTCAGTACCTTGCTTTGTTCGTACTTGTCTCCGGGCTGTGAGTGTTCATACCCTGTGCTGCCGTTGGAGGTAGATATCTTCAGGGGTGGGAGAGATGGGTTACGGCTTGTAGCCTTCAAAGGCTTCTCAGACCCTACTGGAACAGAAGAATAGGGTCTGCTGTTGGGCTGAGGGACCCTACTGGTCTGGGGCCTCAGCACTGCTGAGCTACTTTCTTTGCGTTGGTACTCTATGGGAGACTGTAGCGCTGCAAAAGAGGACAAGAATTAGCTATATGCTTTCAATGGTGTTGCAAAGGGCTGCAGAGAGTGCGTGGGGTGATTCAATCAGAGCATACACGTAAGTTGCACACCAAACAGGAACAGGAGATGCCACCCATGGAAGCACACGGCGTGTTCATGGCTAGACAGGACGCAAGCAAGTTACACTGCACTGCACGTGAACTGAACACAACACTCCACGCGACTGTGAAGAACAGCTTCTCAACCAACATGGTGGGCTAAAATATTTGCCATTTATAGCATACATGATTGCATTCATTGTGTTTGAAATTGCAAAAATTAATTGCATCCTGCAGTCAAAATAAATGAAAGCCTGAATAAGAGATGCACAGTTCATTTACAGTGAATTTTGCTATCATCAGAAAACACAGGTCAAGACCCATAAGTCTCATTTGCGTATTCCCAAGAGAGTGTGACTACTAAATACTCTTCAGACTTGATGCACTGCAACTTGGCTCTCTGTGTGCTTTCTGTATTAACTACTTTGGTTCAAGGAAACTGCTGGAAATGACCAGCAAGTGAGGAAGTATAGATGGCACAAAGACATTAATCCCAGCAGTCCAGACCTCTCCAGAAAACACCCACAAGCAACATTAAAGAGCTTTATAAGCCTCAAAAAAAAGAGTCTGCTTGTGAGAGTGTAGTCATGGAGAGAGCTCACACTGGGAAAAGGAAGGATAAAAATGCCAGATGGTAAAGAAATAAAGAATTTGTTATGTTTGGAGGAAAAGGGATCAGGGCTGGGACTCACAGTAAACGGAAGAGGAACAGATTTGCTAGGCTCAGACTACCATCCCCAGACCTATGCGTTTGGTTTTTTGCATGTCATGTGGCTTTAATGGATGATTTACAGTCAGTTAATACTGTGTACATGCACCAGACTAAACGTACTGGAATGCAGAGAGACTAGTCTAGCAAGAGGCAGACGGAGGACATAATGTCACAGCATCAGCCCAACCAGGGAACCACAACAGAAGGAATGTCTTTCCCAACAAGAGGAAAGGAAAGAAAAACAGAAAGGCTCAGCACCACACAGCATAATCTCTAGCATTCCCCTTCCAGAGAAAGGCAAGACTACTCCAACAAGAAATCACTTAATACTATAGAACAAGAGACAAAAAAAAAAAAAATCAAGGAGGATGCCAGATCATCATTTTCTTCAAAAGGACTCTAACATAGACCTGTAGCAGTCTGGAAGATTATCTGACTCCAAAACCTATGCAGTGACCCTTGTCACAACAGTGCTTTGTATTTATGCCACAGTGACTACCAGTTTCACTCGCTTACCTCAACCGCAGCGGAAAATGGTTTGGTTCGGCTGCAGATCAGCCACAGAGGACAAGGAAGGTTGGGGACAACTTTGACAATGACTTTGACAGTGACGGTGACCTTTTTCTAGTATATACAGTAGATTAAGCTGCAAGGTCTTTAGCAGTAAGATCTGAATGAATACTTATCAATCCATCTCAAAACAATCTATCCTACTCAGTGCTTTTAAAGAGTATTTAGTTGAGTGTCCACTTGTGACTACTAATTCCACCATTAACTATCACAGTGATGCCTAGCTTCCAGCCTCCTGTTCAACATCTGTTAGTATTCTTACGAGCTTCTGGCAAAAATCAGTGTCCACGTACTTGCGTGCTCTCCCTTTCTCTCTCAAAAATGCCACAAAACATGATTAAAAAAAGGTACAGATCAATGGCACTTTGCTTATGAAATATATCCATCAATGACATATTTTCTTTGCAGCTTGCTTGCTAAAGCAAAATGAAAGAATGGTCACTATATCAAATCATCTCATGCACAGTCTGTTTCTCAAGCTTAGAAGCTTTTGCTTTTCCAAGGAAAAATATAAAAAGCTTGAATATTACAGTGTAATTGCAACAAGTTTTACATTTATGAACTGTAGATGCAAATACTATGCTCTGTACATAGCCCCATACTCTTCAGGGCTTCCCTATTGAAGACAGAAAATCAGAGACAGCTTGGGCAAGAACTCACAGGGAATATTTTGTTATTAAGTTTATGCAGCGTTGGCTCAGTGTGGATTTAATATTATTTTAAAGACAGAAAACATCCGCTTTAATGAAATGCAAAGCTAAAGAACGTATTTAAAGATTAGTCAGCCTCAATAAGATTACATCCTAAAAGCCACTTAAATTGTTCTGGACTGGACAGGCTCTACTGGATACAATATCATTTTCTTGGATCTTATTTATAGGTTTAAAGTAAATCCTTAAGCCTGTGTTTTAATATAAATCTATTTTTACTTCTAGCTTTAGAGATACTGACGATTATGTTCCTAACCCATCAAATTCCTTGCTGGCCTCACAGGAGATAGGCTAAATAGGGGCTGTGAAGATGCTTCAATAGAAAAAGGGGCTCACAGGTCAGCAAGTGTTTAGAGGATAAGAGTGAATACATCAAAAATAAAACAATGAGTAAGAAAGATGTGGAAGGGACAGAAAACCCCTTCAGTAGTCTCTGTGGAGTTCTCACAACATTAAAAAAAAAATTTCTGTAGCTAACCTTTAGTGGAACTTACTTATATTCCAATAATCCCTCATTCAAAGCCAACTGCACCAACAGAAAACCGGCAAGTTTTGGTACCAACTGGTCAAACTGGAGAACTTAGACTACTCGTCTCACCAATGTATTTAAGGAATCATTTTACTGTGGTTGTCTGAGGCCCTTTCTATTCCAAGTCATGAAAACTCAATATCAAGTTTTGGAATCACGGGTGAAACACTGTTTCCTTTCTCAGCTCAGCCATAGTTTTTGAACTGTCAGTAACAGCTTTTGCATGTAACCCTTTCCCAGTTAACTTCTGAAAAGTAAAACTAAGCTAAATTAAAATTTTAAAAACCTCCATGTTGAAGAAAAGGGAACCTTTGATTTGAACTGAAAGAGCCTCTTCAGATTTTGCAACCAAAAAATCCACAAAACCAAACGCCAAAACCTGAAAATCAGAAAAGCTAACAGACTGTGCCAAGCCAGAACATTTTGATTCAAGCAAATAAGTTTCATTATTGAACACATATTAAGTTTTTAAATACAGAACTCTTTTCTAATATAAACTTCATTAAAAAAAAGCTGTTTTGAAATGAATGGCGCAAAACAATTTTGGAAGCATCCAAAGTAATGATTCCCACTTTGTTGCTTCCAAACAAGAGAGATACTATTTTTAGATTTTGCCTCTAGTCCTGGTTCCTTTGCTTCCCCTCATCCAGTCATGACCAAGAACAAGCCAAAATTGTTAACTGAATTTGATTCCTCTATATTTTCAAAATACACACTTCTGTTGATCATGTGTGTGTGTTTGTCTGGTTTTTTTAGAAACACAGCTTTAATTTGAAATATTATTTTGAACCATTCCAAATCTATTCCTAAAGCAAAACTGACATTTTGGAAAGGCCCCTGTTCATGCACAGCTCCCATGGCTCCTAGGAGAAACAAGCCCAGATGTTTCCTTGCCCTCTTTTTTGGTTTTGGTTGAAAGCAGCTGCTGCCCCACAGAGTCTGGACCTGTAAGAGGGTGGATGGTGAGGCAGCCTTTGTCCCACCTCAGGTCCTCAGCTTGTAGCACAGGGTGACGTTGAATAGGAGGTTCTTGTGGATAAGCCTCGCTCTGAGTAAGTGGGAGATACTGTGTAGATACAGTGGGAACATGGCTTTGACAGGGTCTTGGGAAGGGGTTAGATTTAAAGTCTCCCTGTCAAATGGAAAGCACCAGGTGATACAGCCCTGCAAACCCCAGCGTTTTTAAAGGATCTTGCACAGAAGTACCACCAAAGGCACATCACTGATGGAGGGACTTGAGACCTGAACATGAACCTAACTGATATACGCACGGCAACTGTGCAGCGACCCACCACCTGTTTAAACAGGGAGCCTGTAGGCTGCCAAAACCAGTCCATGAGATGCTGCTAATGGAGCCAGGCCAGAATGACCTGCAGTCCTTAACGCAAGATGGGGCTCCAGTGGCTTCTCAGGGTGGGTTCCAGGGCCACAGAGCAGTTCAGATCAGGCTTGCCTGGTTCTTCTCCCACTCCTCACCTTCCCACCAGGCAGACCTGGCATGCAGGACAGAGACCTCTGTACAGTGGCACTGAGGTGGTCTCTTTTCAAAGACCAGCTGTAAATTATGAGGACTCTTTCCCATGTAGTCTGTGGACACCACTTGACCCAGTGCTTAATGACAGCCAGACTGGGCTCTAATTTTGTCCTTGGGATTTTCCTTATGAAAAGAAGTTGCTAAATGCTTTTTTCATAAAGGGAACAAACACACAAAGATTCTAAATCCCATTTAGTGTCACAGTTTGTGAAACAGAGCAAAGACCATGTACATACCATTTAGGAAATCTCTTTGCGTGTCCAGGACCTGGTTGATGTCCTGTACCCAAGCTTGCTGAATTTCTGGATTAGCTGCCTGTAAAATTACTCTCTCTGATGTTTCCCGGCTCATTAGAGCAAACTTGCAGGGATCATTGTCCACGTTTTCTTCAATGATAAGGTAGTTCATCTGAAACAAGCCAAGGTAAGCATGCGTTACATGGAGCATGAGTTAACATTACACAAGAACGAGAATAAAATTTTTGTGAAAAGTTCCTGGAAATAATTGAATCCAATAACAGACTGTCAGATCATAATCAGAAGAATTTGCCTCGATTTAGGCAGACAAATCTTAAGCTTAAACATGATGCTTAATAAAGCTCTGACAGATGTACCAGACATCCGCCTGCCTTGTCTTGAATTACAACTTCTATTTTAAGGTAACATAGACCTGACTGATGTGCTAAAAAATTATTGTAACCCGTAAATAGAGTTAAAATGTTCCTATTAAGATGTTAATAAAGTCTATCATTCCTCCAATTTAAGTAAGTGTTTATATTTCTTATCCTCCACGGGAAAGAAAGTCTCAGTCACTAGAGTATTTTAAAAATGGAATGGACTGTGCATAGGGATATACCAAAAAAAAAGAGCAATTCTCCCCTGGTGCTCCAACAGATCTTCTTATTTCTAGCAGATTACAGTCATCTGTGTGCAATCATTTTACTTGACTGTAGTACCAGATACTCTTTCTGGAAATCGCATGGATGGCAATTTTGGCTGCTGTCCTGCCCTTCTGAGGCTCCTGTATAAGCGTACTCATAACTTTAACTTTTTCTGAGCTATAGCTATGATAGCAAACAAGAATAGGTTGGCATAGCCCTTCAAAAAAAGAGAGAGAGAGAGTTTTCATGTCAAAAGTAGACAGCTCTGAAGACTAAGGCAATAATGCCCCTCTAGAAGATGTCTATCTCCAATTGCTCTGAATAACTGTCAAGGTATGGAGAGATCCACTCCACATCTAAATACCGCCCAGCATTCAAACTGCAAGAAGGAAGGAGCCTCTTCCTTCTCTTCTGGGGGTCCCTGTGAATTTAGAGGGACATGCAGGAACTCCTCTGACATGGGGAGAAGGAAAGGGACAGACAGTGAGCCTGGATGGTGCTCTTCCTCTTGTTCTGAGCTCTTGCTCCTCTGGTTGATAGCCGAAGGAAGCAAGTCAATCCTGGTATGACTCCAGGAAAAAGACTTGCAGGTCAGAGTCCCTATCCTCCTATTTGTGTCTCAGGGAGATGCATTTGCCAAGGCTATCCACTAAGGTATTTTGAGAGTTTGAAAGGTATCCAGCTGAGAAGTATCCAAGAAGGGATGTGCAGTTTCTGAATGCTACCTACCTCATTGCCTAAGAAGGGTTCTTTGCTAATGTAGGACATCGTGCTGAAGCTTCTATCACAGTTTGAATGTGACAGACCTTGGAGAAAAATATTTGGGAGCCTCATCTCCCTGACAGACCACAATGGCTGCATTTGAAGTCATATGCACTTCTTACTCTTAACAGAGAGACCTCAGTGCTCAGCACTGGCTGTGAAACAAAGGAAAGAAATGGGATCTCTGGTGCTGTCTGGGTCCTTCTGCTGTGTAGGAGGATGTGACCAGCAGGGAAACAGCCAACATCTCTCAGGGAGTTTCTCCCAGAGAACTGCACAACCATGACTGCACATGATATCAGAGCCGGTAACTGCTGTAAAGGTGCCCAGCAGGATCTTATCAGCACTTGAACCAAGGTCAAAGAAGCTTGGTCCTAGCTGACAGTGTAAAGCCTCCTCAAACTCCGGCTCATGAACTCAGACCAGATGCAATTTCTGGATGCCCACTTTTGGGGCAGGGTTACGAAAGACAGGTGATGAGGCAGCCAGTTTATGTGATACCTTTGGACAAGGTGCCTCTCACCAGGGAATAACCCAGCTTGGGTTGAGGCTCCACTGCAAGGTGAGAATGCCTGTAGCACAAAGAGGTGGGGAATAGTCCTGCTATAGAGAATGGTCCTGCTCCACTGTAGGCCACAGCCCATCTCTGTGGGAAAGCATGAGAGAAATGCAAAAGCAGCCAGAAGCTGAAGCAGGGGCTGGGAGGGAGGGTGTGAGAGCTGCTGGCACACAGACTCCATGCTGTGGTGGGAGAGATACACATGGAGCCACTGGGGATCCCACGCTTGCTGTAGGCACTCAACAGGAGAAGGAGCTGTTTGCCAAATGGAAGAAAAGAGAGACTGGAAAATTATCACACACAAATTTTAAACTCAGGCAGTGGGAACAGCATTACTTTCATCGGCTGTTTAACTGGAAAAGCAGCTCATACCCTTGAGGCAAGCTAATTTTATTGACATTAGGAGAGATTTATTTTTCTCTCTTTATCTACAATATACAATTCAGGAATTGTTTCCTGCAGATAAAAGCCTCATTGTTATACATACAATAAACTGAAGTAAAAATGATTCATGTTATTTCCATCTCCAACTTTAATAATGATTTAAATCAGCAATAAGATAAAATCAAAGCTGATCATCTAAATCAAGACGATTGTTTATTTGTACACTTCAGCTTTTTCCTCTATAGCTTATTATTTGGTTGGAAGCTATGAAATACACTGACTTGCAAATGGATATAGGCTTTTCAGTAAATGCTGCAGTTTCTGTCAGCCAAGAAGACACCCTCATTTCAGTAAATATGCTAGTTATCATAGATTTGTTTAGTTATACATGGTTAATATGCATTATTTCACCCGATATTGTTCTCTGCTGTTTCATATTAATATACCATTTAAAATTTAGAGCAAACACAATGCATTCTCCCACATCTCTTTTTAAGTCGTATCTTTGAAAAGGAAATCAATCCCAGACTGGTTTCTTAGCTTCGAATGATCAAGACATTCAAACGAACCGGTGACTTTGCTCTTTCTGCAGGCACAGCAAAGGCTGTTCTACCAGGAAAGGGGTAGCATTCATTCACCTTCACTTACCATTTCAAAGGTTAACTTTGCATTCGTTAAACAAGCATAAAAGCCCTTAAACAAACAAATAAGTATTTTCCCTGGTTACTTTCAGTTTTTACTTTTAGTCCCAGCCCCATAATCTGGAAAGATTATTTAAAATCAAAATTAATTTCTTAAAACGTTCTTTATAGTTTAACTGGTTTTATAATTCCTCATAGCTGCATTTTTAGAACCGTGTGTGTTTCTCTTTGTTTTTGAAATAGTTCTGTCTTCTACTGCAGGCTTTGTAACAATATTTGTTAACTTGGAGCTATGAATGACAGAGGACCTGCCCCCACACCATTCCTTGTAACAATTACCCAGTAAATTTAGACATCCAGTAGTTTATTTAGAGACAGTCTTAAACAGCTTCTGATCCACCGACAGGTAAATGCAAATGTTTTCTGCAAATTGTTGTCCACCTATGACAGAATGGATCAGTCTCACAGTATAGAAAATTGGTAAGATTTCCTTACGTGACCATCAAACAGAATACGCCTCTCCCTCTCTATTTCTTACCTTTATGCTTTTCTTGAACATGTAGCCTGGTGTTAAAGATCCTTTTCTAAGGAGTTCGCTGAAGATAACTATTTGCTCGAAGAGAAATACCCTACGCTCCTTTGGTCGAGACTGAACTCCAGAATCCTGCTCTGTCACGTAGAAGGTGTCCTGCTGCAGCAGCTTGCCTTGAGCTGTCAGCTTGCCCTGAGAAGCAGACAAGGCACCAACATTACAAACCCTGAACCACCGAGATCCCACGAGACGATCTGCTATGTTTCGTGCAGTCCAAGTTTTCCAAGAAGCACTGAATTCATGTGAGACATATCCCCTCTAAGTTACCAGAGCAGCAATCTCGTAAATCAAGAGCTCAGTTTAAGGAAAATAACATAGGTTTTCTTTGTTCTCATTGCCACTGATTGTGCATATAAAACCACAAGCAAGAGGTCTCAAGTAGAGTGTTTTGTACTTAATTTCAACCACTCTTCCAATTATGTAGTTTGTTATCGTAGTGCCTTGGATTCCCTCTAGTCAAGAGCTCTCCAACACCCCCTAAGCCAGTAGGCAGTGACGCAACACCTCTCAAGGTGCAAAAACCCAGGACCTACCTGTTTGCAGGAATGCTACAATGCATAAGATGGTAGGACAAATTTTACTTCATTTTGGAGATAAGACATCTCGCCAGGACTGCCAAAGTCTACATTGGCTTAGTTACAAACCACAAGTTGTAACCTGTGGGGTTATAACTCACAAATTCCCTCCTGGATGTTGCCAAACTCAGAGGGAGCTGTTAACATGTTAATGCTAGGTGACCTTACTAACAGGCAAAACAGTCTGGCTCACCACTTATAAAATAAAGAAGTGTAATTCAAACTTGCAGAAGCTTTTACAGACCTTACATTTTGAAGAAACAATAGATAGATTGTCACAAGTTTAGAGTGAGAGGTATGTCACCCCCCACCTTCGAAACCTCACCAATGCATGCAGATCAGCACTGGAGAAGAACAAGCACTAGATGAACAGCCTGGAGTAGGGCAGATTATACAGACAATCAAAGAAAGATAAAATACTTTTCCTTGCCTAGTTGTTACTATAAGCAGAATGCCAATGCATACCTCAAAGCCTTGGAGGCGACCCAGGTTCATCATATCATTGCAACGTTTTGGTACAAGGCACATTAATTCAACCGCTTTCTGTTAAGGAAAAAGGATGTTGTATTATTACAAGAGAATTGGAGGGTTCCTAAAAGTAAAATAATGAACTTCGATGGCACGATCACTGCTAGCAGTTATTCATGGTGAGGCCCTCATGCACTGAAGATGTACGGTAATGCCTAAAAGAGGATGGTGCACCTACAATGCAGGACTGTGCCTTCATCTTTTACTTCTGACTGAAGCTAAGAGAAATACCACATTTAGAATACCAGCAGGATCTTCAACTACTGTCAAAGGAATACTGGGGTTTTCCTTCCTCTCTACAAAGTGCAATTAGTTAACATAGCACTATTGTCCAGGACATGAAAACGTACCTCTATATCAGAGCACTCCAGACCAGCTTTTTCACTATACCTCAGGAAGTCCTGGAGAAAGCAGAAAAGTTTGCGTTAAGGCACTTCAGAAAGAGCAGACAAAAGATTCCAGTTTGAAAAAGAAAAAGCATATTAAGCGTGTGATATTCTGAGAAGGAACTTGCTAATGTTAATAAATTCATCTTCAGAGGTTGCTGAATGTTATAACCACTTTATAGATATGGAAAAGGGGTGTGGATGGTTGCTGAAAACATGATAGAAAAAAGACAAAGCTGGGATTAGCCCTTGGGAATGCTTACTTGGTCCCTGTCTTAAGCCACAAGACCACACACACTTGAAGATTTTTCTTTTCCTTTTTGCATTTCAGGGAACACGCTACTGTCTCTTTGCTAGTGTGCAATTACCAAACTGTGGTGGCAGCCTGCTTGAGACTAGCTCAAAAAAGAGAAGAAACCAGCTCAGAGCCCTGGTACTGCCGGAGATTACAGGGTAGAGTTCAGACATGCCTAATTTTAGATATTAGCTTGAGACCCCTAGGGATGAATTTTCAGAAATGATGAGTAATTGGCATTGTGGATAAGTCAGCAGAAGCCAGAGTGGTCAGAGTCCTTGGGAAAAAAATTGTGGCACGCTCCCCAAATTTTAAGACCTCAGAATATTCTGGAAATAAGTTTCTTATGCTAATTTGAAGAGAGATATTCAGAAATGGAGGCTATTGCATTTATTAGAAGCATGCCATTCAGCACCAAAGACAGGCTTTATTAACACACTTGTGCATCTCTATTGCAATTTAAAAAAATTGAATGGAAGTTTGCTCTGAAACTTCAGAGGAAGAAAATTCCTACTTGAAATTTAGTCTTCTATAAAAAAATTCCAATGTTAAATAAAAAAATTAAATCTTTTGATTATCATCAATTGCAAACTAATCCTACAGATGTGGCCCTCCTGCTCTCTGGATATTTTCCATGAGACTCTGTCATTGTGTGCCCAAGTATAAGCAGACTCCTCTTTCCTCTTAATTTCATGAAGTTATTCCTCAGTTAAAACTAAGGCTGACTTAAAATAACAGCATCTGATGCGAGATGCAGACTACAGTTTAGTCCAAACTGCATCTTTCCACTCACCTTGAGAAGAAGCTGATATTTAGTTATTCTTTGAATGGGTTTGATCAAAAAGTCACTGATGGTTAGCCGCTGGCTTATTTCCTGTTGAACCTCCTAAAAATTGAGGATTAAAAACAATTGCAAACAATCACAGAGTAAGACAGAGAACATGATAAAATGTCTCAGCAGAGGCTTATTTCCACAAAAAGTTGGTCTGTTCTTAATCTTTTGTTTGCAAGAGGGAATTTGAGAGGATTTAAAAATCTGGCGTATCCTATTTAGGCAAGGACTGGGTAAAAGTCATGACCGAGCTGGAAGGCATTGGAAAGCACAGGATCCCTTCCCCCTTTGAGCTGACCAAGCAGGACTGCAAGGTCTGGAGACCTCTCTTTCCACTGCAGCGGGGATTAGTTCACAAACAAGTCCTGCAGTGCATGCCTCATGCCCTTGGGTGAAACGAAACATCTTTCCCTTGTTAAACAAGCTTCTTTCACACTGATATCTAAATGTGTCTAGTCCCCTTGAAACAGACAACGTTACTGGGAATTTATGAGAGGCACCACCCAGCTCCAATGACTTTTACCTCCTCCCCTGTTTGTACGCTACAGATTTAAAAGCCTTATTTTGTTTTGGACAGAAATCAATGCAGTTGCAGCACTTTGAGGGCCACAGACAGTTAGTACTGGATTAAATATTTGTTAGAAATTAACAACACGAGAATTTGAAATAAATGAAATAACTTTTTTGTCCTTGTAGCAGAGACTAAGGCATCATGTGCACTATCAAAATCTTCTAGAACTTGTTTTAGACAAATGCCACAGGTCACAGAATAGTCTACTTGACTAGGACTCACAGTTGTATTCAGCAGTAATGAGTAATGTAAAATGAGCCATGCTTACCTCAAAGTATGCCTCATACTCAGCTACTATATATTCAGATCGTGGCTTGTTTTGGCAATATACCACATACATGTGTAATCGCCGCTCCTGTGAAAGCAAGATGCACAGCAGCCTGGTGAGATATTGGCTACCATTCTGTCCTGCTATTAAAAGCTGGCAGAAAGTCGCTGTGATGTTCTGCTTGGTCTTCCTTATTTTTAGTTTAATCAAAGACTTAGTACTTTGCTGAAGTAGCAAAGTAAATTGATAACTGGGTCTGTTTTCCACTTCCGCACCTTAGGCAAAGGGAGGTTTTCATGGGGGTAGCCCGTTAGAGATGTTGTCCCCAAACAGGTGGGTCTGAAATTTGCTCTAGTGTTCTACTCTAGCTAATATCACATGAACATGTCTATCATAGCAGTTGGCAACTACCTGACATAATTATATTTTGGCAAATGTCCTTGACCACACCAATTTTGCCCCCAAATAAGAAGTCTGAAGAAGGCAATGATTAATTATTTAGTTCAATCCAGCTGCTCACTGAAGATGCACAACTATAAGGCTACTTCACATTTAAATTAAGTTTAGACATGTAAAAGTATCAAGTTGACACAAGTAGGTGTTTTCAGAAAGGAGTCATCACACCCTAAATAACAATTATACTGGAGATAGGTAACAAAATAAAACTTACATGCTTAATAAAAAGCTGTGCTAAACGGTCAGGTTCTTGAAGACATTTTTCCAGTTCAGCCAGGAAAAAGCTGAAAGAAAGGATATCGACATTTCAGAACACTTCTTTAAGTCATCTCAGCAGCAAACTAGTCATCCTTCAGATATATCAGTACAATTTTAGCTGTAGTATTCAATATTAAATGGAAAGTTAAGCTTGGCTTCAGCCCTTAATGGTGGCATTTCTAAAACATTAGATGAAAGCTGTGAAATATGAAGGTCTTGTCTTGCAAACTATCTTCTCTTCTTTACTGTTACAGTAGTTTCAATTTTTAAAAAGTGCCAATTACTATCTAATTGCAAGAGTTGCTTTCCTTCACTAAGAACTCCCAAAGTAAAACTTTTCCATATACCAAAATGCTTGTGAAAACTCAACTGAAGCTTTACCAGGAGTTCTCAGTTGCATGAGCAGATTTGGAGTACTGGTCAACGTGAAAGATGCAGAAGTTTCCACTTGAATAAACAAATCAACACATTTTTGTTGGTGGTTTTAGTAGGTTTAGCTGTTTTTCAGTATATTACTGTTAGTAATACACTGTAACTCATAATAGTGATAGTAATTCACAAACACTGTCTCTATCTTGACCTGCAGCTTTGGGGAGGTCATTTGTTCTAGCTTGAATGCTCTTACCGAGAATATACTAGGATGCCTAAAAGTGAGGTAAAAGCAGCTAAACTAAACTTTAGTAAGACTGGTAGGTTTTTCTAACTGGTAGGCAAATCCTGACAGTCTCCCCTTCCATGATCTTCCTCTTTTTCACTGCAGGATTTCTGTCTCAAATGCCTCCATGGATTTGCTATAGTAGTCAGATTTGGTGAGAGGACATGCTTGCAATGGTCTGGTCCCAAGAAATCCCAGAACCTCAAAAAAAGATGCACACTGGATAGCTGTTCCAACTAAACAGACCTATTGCTACCATCAGATACAGCTGCTTCCATAACTCGGTCCTCTATAAATGTTAAATTTATCTGCATTTAAATAGACTTCTTGACCCAGATATGCAGAACTAAAAATAGGGAATACCTCCCTGTGTGTTACAGAAAACTATCATCACACTTAAACAACGAATGGCACTGGTAAAAACACTCCGTTGCTGGTATCAACTTAATATATGGTGAAGCTTTTTCTGACATTTTTTTGGTTTGTGCACACAAGGGCATCTGTCAGAACATAAGGACAGGCCCAGGCCACGAGATAAGCATCTGTGGGACAGTTAATGGGAAGGGCACCTTGTTTCCTGCATAAGGGAAATGTCCAGAGCTGAAGGAAGATCCAGCCTGGTGTCTGTTGCTCAAGACTGCACACACGTGCTCAAATTCTAATTAGCCAGAGCTGTAGAGTATTTCTGAGTGGCAGAGTTGAAATGATGACCATACTGTCCATAAGCAAGACACTGCTGTTCATAAAGTTAGAGCACAAATGGCCCAGGGTTTGAAATAAGCCTCATGTTTCCAGCAGCGTTTCAAAAGCAACTTGTATGAGGGCAGAGTAAGATTTTCATGGAACACAGTTCCTAACTCGGAGTCAAAAGCAGTAACAGGCCAAAGCCTGTCGGAGCTTTTACGTGAGCAGTACCTTGAAAGTATTTGCATTTTATCACCCTACTAGCCAAATACTACTGGTATGGTCAGCCTTCTTGATCCTGACAGCTGCATGTGAAGATGTTCAAGTTGCTAAGAACCAGAAGGCATAGGAAGGAAACCACGACTTTCCAGCATTGCTACTGCTCCTCATTGAAATGGATTGAATCTACAGCCGTGACCCAAGAAACACAATTATGGCAGCCTCACCAGCTTTCCTAGGGATCCGGCAAGTACCCCACAAGCAGCACCTCTCTGGGAGCCACACTGGGACTGCTTACGAGCAGTAGCTCAGGAGCTGTGGATGGACCACAATGGTATCTCCCACGGAGCCTCTTGTTGCGACTCCTCAGCAAGGAACGGCAGAGCCGTTGGCAGCACAGCACTGACACAGAGCAGACTCCTTGTGTGCAACAACATTTCTGTCACGCTGACCAGCACTCCTTGCACGGTGTTTGAGCCAACATAAAGCTGTGTCTGTGAGAGTCAGCACAACGAACACCCTCCCATGAAGCCAGGCAGTGCAAAGCTATAGCCCATCAAAGTTTTTTCACTGGGAGAAAGGAGTTTATGTAGGACCGATGCTTTGCGTCATGCAGTTGTGCTGGTTCTGATTGGGCAGACAAAGCCCTGTATCAGGATCTAGTGTATGGTGAAACTGGCTAAAAGCACATGAATCAGAACATGTTCTCAGGATTCAAGGTAGCAATGATTTGTGAAGTTACTAAGCAGCACTTACAAACCAACAGAGACCATTTAAAGTGAGGCAACGTCCTTTGGAAGTTCAGCCCTGAATGACCTGCTGATGTTCAATTAAAAGCAGCTTAGACATACAGACACCATATACCCCAATCCTTTATGGACGAGCGGTTAGAAAGGTGCTTAAAAAGGAACAAAATGAAAAACTTACTCTTTGTGCCAGTCATAGATCTGGTGAATATTGCCAAATACTATCTTGTCTTTCCCTTTCATATCTTCAGAAACTCCTTTTTCTTCTATCCTCTTCATGAAGCCCTTTAGGATTAATGATCAGCAATTAGCAAAGGGTTCATTTGAAAGGGGAGAATAATTACACTTTTTTTTCAAAGCAGCAAAAGTTTAATGTCAGGATTTTTTACATTGAAAACACTTGAAATACCTTCTGTACAATTTAAAACCAGAAACCCACCTAGATACTTACAATTACATAGTTTGCTTAAAAGAAAACTTTAAAGGATTTATTCTGAATATCTGCAATACTTACAGAAACCGTTATTAGATGTCATTGAAGTGACAAGTGCAATTAGAAGATAAAAGTTAAACAAAAGCAGTTTATCAAGCTCTTGGCTTCTCTGGTAAAAGGAAGAAGCCAGACTCTGTACAGAGTTCTTCCATTCATCACCATGAGTATTTTGTGGGAGCACAAAGCCAAGCAGTAAATTTGAAGAGTCACATGAATAGGATTTCTCACACCTCCTGAGAGTTTCTTTATAAGCCTTTGGAATGCTGCAGCCCTGTCAGGTTTGCCAGTGGTGCACGATGTAAACAGAAGATAACACAAAGGTCTTCAAGTTTGGAAGCTGTTGAAAATCACTGTTAGATGGGCTGATAATTCTCCTGGGACTAGTGAATGCCAAAAGCATTGCTGAAAGCCCATTTCAATCAAGTGCCTCCAGTTCTGAGTCCTTGCTGTGAAAAAAACTGGACCCTGCATGTGAGTTGGCTCTGACAGGTGATCCCTAGGGGTCAGCCAGGTCTTTACAAGTTGAAGCTTAAAAAACTATGACTGGTTTTTAACAGAAAAAATCCCAAACTCTATTTTATCTCAAGGTTTTTTTGTAAAACAATAATCCATGGGCCACACACGCACCTCAGCACAGATCCAAACCCAGCTTCTGGAAAGGTACTCAGACACAGGACTTTAGTCCAGGTGCAAACTCAAGTAAAGTACATGTTACAGTTATTCAATATAGAAAAGCAAGAAATAAGTGGTAGGAGCATAAGTTATTCTCCACCACTGCCGTCAAGGCTGCATTATAGCAGAAAGAGTTTGTCACAAGCTGGGTAGCCAAGAAAAACCTTTGCACGCTAGAGTTGAAACCTAAAATATAACATTTGTGAGATGGAAAGAAAAATAGTTTCCAAAGGCATTTCTTCTTGTTTCTGTCAACATGAGAAGGGGACCATGGAAGCAGAGTGCAAAATAAAGCAGTTTGTTTCTCATGCTGTATTTTTTGTTGTTGTCACTTGTCAGCATGGTGCTTTTTAGTGGGAAAACATTTTGCATAGCAGCGTTTGCTTCAGCTCACCTCCACAACAGTTCCCAAGTCTTTGACGTAGTCTTTTTCAGTCTGTACCAGCTCATTTAAGACAAACCTGAATTAAAACAGAACACACACACATTTGACCATATTCCTTGACGTTACTGTTTGCTCCTCTTACCACATATTACCTCTCCATAAAAACCCACCGTCATCCAGGTCACACAACACAACTCACTCTTCACTCACTTACAGCTCAGTGGAATGTCAATGACAAAAACCTCACATTTCAGGTCAGGGCAGTTTCAATTCTCTTAACCACTCTTTCCCCCTATCCTTCTTCCCCCCTACATTCCAGGATAGTGCAAGAGCAGCAGCAGAGCCAGCTGCCTGTACTTTGAACTACCCTTCCTCACTTTCCTCCATCGCCCATGCAGCCCCTCAATAGCAATGGAGATGTGTCCTCACCCATTTTGCAGCAAGCAGGAGAGGATTTCTTGCCCCAGTCCCTCTGGCTCTGCCCAAGATTCAGCAATTAAGTCTTAATCTGGAAGTTTCAAACACTTGGAAAACAAATCCCCTCTCCTGTCATAACCAAGAGCTTAATCTTTCAGACTAGGTAATCTATGTGTGGGTGCCAAATGCTTTACACTGATTTCAGAGCTAATAATCTTGGGTAGGAGAGTCACCTAATGAAGGCCTGATGCATGCAAACAACAGCAAGCTAAAAAAAGCCCCTCCTTTGTAAGTCAAACTGACTAATCACATAATGTTCTTTGGAGGACAATTTCAAAAAGTTACAGCTTGCTGCAGACAGTCTGCCTCTCAATTACGCCAATACATAGATTTGGCACATGACAAATAAACTCCATCTGTGCTCAAGTTCGCTATGGCAGTAACAAGGCTAACAAGATAGAGGAGTGCTTTCATGTCTAATATCGCTCCATTCACATCAATCAGCAGACTGACCCACTTGAAATGATAGGGCTGAGGGCAAACACTCCTAAGATAAAAGCCTGGTTGAAAATATCTAGAGGGAAAAAAAAAAGTAGACTGGCGTTGCAAGGAGAGACTCAGTTACGAGAGGTTCCTGAGAAAACAAATCCTGCTCCCACTGCACTCCCAACATGTCCCTTGCTCAGACAGAGCGGAGGAGATACTTAAGACACATGGCAGGAAGAGGTCAAACAGCTTCTTGTTCATTTGAGAGTGAAATCCAGCCCCCTTGGCAGAAGACAGAGCTGGCAGCGGCGATGCCAGATGCTTGTGCTCTCCGAAGCGCCCTGCCAAGTTGTGTGCCTGGGTAGTAAACACGCACAGGGCAAAAGGCTGCTCTTTCACAAAGCGGCAGCGTGTGGCCTGAACAAGCGTATGCTGTACAGTCCCCTCTTGCTGGCTGACCTACTGTGCTCTTGCGAAAGGCTTGCCGTGCCTCCTCCACCCGAGCAGGCGTGCTGGGAGGTTACTTTTCAGCTCGCACCCCCTCTGTCTGCGTTGCTCCCCACGAACGCAGAGAGCTGCCGAGGGAAGCGGGAGAACCTCTCCCACCTGCCCACTGCCTCTCCTTTGGTTTGAGTTACTGCAAGGATCCATCTGGCCAAAGCGTCCTCTAGAAATAAAACAGTGGGTACTTGCAGTACGTAATGCTGCAGGACATGCAGGCAGGTGGGTGTGAATTAAACAACAGTGCAGCAACCAGGTGTCTCTCATGAACAGACTAAACCTGCAAATTTACACCTCTATTAGGAACCACGGTCTGCACCTCCACTGCTTACCTTAAACTCAGCACCAGTGTTCCCCCAGCTCCCCTCTTTCTAGCAAGCAGAAAAATCATCCTTGATCATCTCTATTAGTTCTCTGAAGCCTACCTGACACAGGACCTTAGAGGTACTCTCAAATTTAAGGTTTCTAAGATGCATGCTGCCAAAAATTCAAGTTCACTCATCTCCTCATCTGATAACATGGAGCAAGGGCAGGCAGTTGCTTGGGAAGTGCCTGACCTGGTCACCAGCAGGTATTGACTACACAGCTGTATTTAAAATGGCATGAACTGGAACAAGTATAGAACCTCCTTACTTCTGAATAAGTCTGAATAACTGGATATCTTGGTAACTGTATTAAATCTATACTGAACAACACTACTCGGTGAGACTATTGCCTTATTTCTCACAGAAATGCAGCAAACAAGCCTGATGGCATAGGAGTTTCCTAAGACTAAGGCTAACTGCTGGCATGCACGTGCTGCCAGAGACACAGGAAATTACTGCCCATGCCTGTGCAAGGATTCAGCTGCTGTTTTGTGGGGAATGGGGGGTCACAGCTCAAGTTGGGAACTCAGCTGCCTCATATGGCTATGGAATTAAACCCAGTGAGCTGCAGAGATACAGAACACAGACACAAAGGAGCTGGAGAGGAGACAGATGTCTTGTGCTGAAAGCTACTAGCAGGTGCTCCTAAATGTCCTGGCGTTTAGGAAATCTGGACGGAGGCAGCCACTAATTACACGTAACATGCTGCCAGTCCCCCTGCCAGAAGCATTGCACATGAGAAAGTGTTACTTTATTTATGCTTACAGTGGCAGAGGTCTCTGCACTAAAACTGCAACCTGCAGTTAGTTGCCAGTTATCTAATTAATGAATTGCTACCAGAGAAACCCAAGAACCTGCAATATTGAGGAGCTTTTAGGAGACAGATGTGGGCAGAGATGTTCCCTGTGGGAAGGCTGATGGCTGTCTAATAGAAAACTCCCATTCAGAAACACATCCAGGAGTGTCATGTCCCTGCCTGCTGCTGGGAGTTGATCCAGTCCCTCACTGTATCACTTCTCTGGCTTTCTACAACAAGCAGCAGGAGCAAATGATGGCTTTCACAGACCTGTGACACTTTGCTCCTACTTTCTCTTCTATTCTTAACTACCTCCTTGTTCTCCCCTGACTTGGTTTCCTTCCCTGCTTGGCATCTTTCCCAAATGGGCTGCTCTTCTTCCACCTCTCACCTTACCACACTCCAGTGAGACCTGTACGGACCGTTACTCTTCCCCTCTATCTACCATTTGATTAGATCATTGCAGTTCCTGTTGTTAGCGTAAGAGGCAGTATAAAGAAAACAGCTACCTCAGCTCTCTTTCATATAATTCTTGATTCTGTTTCTCGAGTTCTCTGTGTCCTTCAACTGAACTATGCATTTAAGAAATGCTTTAATCATGATAAGCTTTGAAGGCACAGGTGTTATTTTTGTTACATTTAAGGGAGCGTACAGATAGTTTTAAAAAATACCTTTCATGAGCTGTCACCATTTCTTTCCTCTCCCATTACCATGAACATGAGGGCTTCCCAAATGAAACTTTCTCTTCAGTGGCATGTTTCCACCACAAATGCATCTGAATTCTGCCTCTTCCTTTGCTAATAACTAAGGCAGAAAAATATTCTCTCATTCAAAAAATCCTAGGGGAATTCTCTGTTCTTTTCCTTGAAGGTAGCTAACAAGGTCAACCACCTATCTCCCTCTGAGAGCTGATTTAACCTCTAGCAATGCAGTAATGACCAAGGCAAACATCTCAGTAATAATTGTCTAGCTGTTCAGAGGCTTTTACAGCAACAGATATTTGCTATCTGGGATAAAAGCTGTACATTTTAAAGAGTGATGATGAACTTCCTGGGTATGCAAGTGCTTTTTTAAAGTATTTTTACAGGTTAAGAAAAAAGAGAAGCAAGCAGAACACAGTTTTACTCCCAGTTCCGTGCTCATTCACTGACTACAAAGTATTCTTTCAGTGCAGCTATGTGTCCTCCTTGGGTGCATATTTCAGAAAGAACCATCAAGACAACTTACATCCTGCCTCTCATTGCTTTCGCTTTTTGTTCCTCTTCAAGGTTTCGTGGGGGAGTTGAAGGCGTCATTCCTTCATTTAAGCAGCCAGTGGCATCTTTTAAGCTTCCTCGGTAAGATCCTCCTTCAAGGGTCTAAAAAAACCCCAAAGAACAATAAACATTATCCTTGAACTCCAGCATCAGTGTTATCTTCTGTTTCAAGTCAGTTCTGCAATCAACACTGCAGTCTAAAACCAAGCAGAGTATTCAGCAACATTTTCCTGCAGGACTTAGTGAAACACGACCAAACCAGTTTTGAGTTGGTGTAAGATCCCTAACCAAAAAGCATTAAAACAGAGATGTCCTTTTGCTAGAAGGTGGAAGAAGATGTTCCAGTAGCCCCAGGATGTGAAAACTCTTCCAAATTATTTCAAAACAACCTGAAAATATCCTGGTGTCTCAATCAGAACCAGTGTCAGGCTACACGTGGTCAGTGTTTCTCTGCCAAAGACTGAATGGGGATTCTTCGCAGTGAAGTAAAACACAAAACAAAACAGAAATAGATAGATACATAGTAACATTCCACAATAATTAAAGTTTCCCCCAAATCCCTGGAAAGTAATTGCAATTGACCTAACAGCCTGTACGCAGGGGAGAGAAAATAAAATATCCTCCAAAAATACATCTAACTGGATTAATGAAATACTTTTCGATTTGTTAGTCCCTCGATGGAATAAAACTATTTTGAGTAAATTTTCTGGGAATGTCCTTCTCAGTTTCCCACGTCACGAAGAGCTCCTTCACCACTTACTCCTTATCAAGCACTCTATGAACGCTGACTATCTTCATGTACCAACATCTCAAACCAAGAAAATATCAAAACCCTCTGATATGATTCACTAGATAAAGCTGCTTGCACAGAATTACAGTAATTTAATGATCACTGTGTGTTTTTTTGTTTTGCTTTTACTCTCCTCCTCCTTCCAGTATATGTAAGGAAATGAACCTTTGCAGGGTCATCATAACCCTGCTTTAATCCTGACTTGTTAATTAAGTTAAACTTGCTCAAAGCAAGCATTTACCTAATTTTATAGGCCCTGGGACATGTAGAAAAATGTTTAGCTTTGATACTAACATTTTGAACTGTTTCAGGGAAAACTTAAGAGAAGCCAAGGTATGAAACAGGATTTACTCCTTGTCCAACAGACATGGGACCAGACAGAGAGAGTGCACAATACTGAAATTTTTGAACAAATTAAAAAGCAGAGCATTTTTATTGCCTATTCCACTCCCTGTCAGAAAGAGTTGACAAGGCAGATTAAAAATGACATATGAATCTTTGTAAAATTAAAGCACAGCTGTGATACTTCAAGCAGTTCTACTCTTTAGAGGGTCTTTTCAGGGAAGCCAGAAGACCAAAGTCACCCGTTGGGTAGTAAAACTCCTGTGCCTCAGAGCAAGCTTTAAAACAAAACAAACAAAAATCACAGTGTGTAGAATATCTGAATACCAACAAGACCCCAGAAAGAGTACAGCACAGTAGCTTATGCTCTGCAAAGCCCGCTCCAAAAGTGCCTTTTGACTATGCAGCACAGAGCCTACATGGCAACGTGAGATGTAGGCTTCATCTCACATGAGGAGCCGAAATATTAGACACTCTACTGAGAAGTAGAGCACATAGGGTTAACAAAAGCATAGCAGATGAAGGTGGAAAGCAAGGAAACCAGAAACAACAGGTAGACTTTAAAGCCCTTCCCTAGAGTCATATTAGGCCTGTTGTGTACACGGTTTGCACAACACTAAACTTACCAGCTTACTTTTGACCAACTTTTCTATTGCACTGACAAGATCCGCAGCAGTTGGGACATCGGAGGAGCTCTGTCGAGCAGCTAGCAAAGAAGAGGACTGCAAGACACCAGGTTGCAAAGGAAAAGCAAGTTAGCAGGATGAGAAGGGAGTAGGAAACCAGCGGTCAGTGAAGCAGCTTCTGAGACAGGAGAACGAACGTGGAAGGGGAGCGGGAGGGTTACAGGAGCACATGCATCGTCAGGTGAGTGAGTGTCGCTGTATCAGACGAGCACAGAATTGCCAACCACCTCTGGCTGCCCGTCTCCCTGCAGCAGTTCCAAGGCTGGGAACCAAGGAACAGCATCAAGGAACTGAAGTTCATTTGCAACCAGGCTACAATACTCTTAAGATCTGTTGGTTCCTCCTGCAAAGGACATCTACAGTCTTATGGGCTGCAGAAAATTGATCTTCTTACTGCAGATATAAGAAGTTACACCCTCCCCCATACATACATATTTAATAAATGCAGTTAAGTACAAGGTACACATGGAGTTACAAGCAATAGGGGAGGGAGGCAGGGGGGAACAAATCATTCCCCATCCCTTCCCTACAGATCAATCGCAACTCCAAATGAACTCAGATGACACCTCCCATTCATGCAACTTCAGCCATCTAAAATGTTTATCTTTCCTCTCCAATCAGTGGAGAGAAAATACATATCTCATCTATCCTAAGCACCTGGCACAGGAGGGCAAAAACGCTCTTTGGAGATGCCCACTTTTCCCTATTGACATGAGAATATTTTCAGTTTCACTTCTCTATGCCTGCCTGTTGGTCGCAGGTATTGGATTTGAGGTGCCTGATATCATGTAATGTCTTTGGATGTCTCCCTGTTACAGTAGCCACAGCTAATAAATAGCTGCTGGTTGTTACAAATCTTCAGAAACACCAAGACCTCTTCAATGTGCTACCCAAGCATCCCCCATGGCGCTGCAAAGACTGGCTTCTGTGTGAAATATTCAGCTTTAGTTTAAGGTTTTTGATCTGTACAGGCATCTTCAGCCCTTGGTCTTTGTCCAAAGAAACCTCACTGTGAAAACCCAAACTCATGAGATAGCTATGGGAGTTGGTATTTATTAGCTCACCTGTATGTACATTTCTTTTGAATGAAATACAAGCACTGACTAAAACTATAAGCCCTTTGGTAACCTGCCTTTGGCAGGCTTACACAACTAAAACATGGCTAAATTTTTATAAATTCTGCGTCAAAATTATTAAAAAGCTTATTCATCTCTCAGTTGCTTAATAAATGTCTTCAGGAGAGCAGCAAAGTCACCATGCAGGTGCCAATGAACACGCACCTGAGATTAAATAGTGCTGGGGAGGGAGACGTGGAAATGTGATGGCAGGAATTAGGCAGCAGGGCACCTCTTTAAGCAGCCCGTTGGGGAGGTTGCTCATGTCGAGTGACACAGCCCCAGGAGGAGAAAAAAAAAGGCAAAGGAGACCAATCCCAAACAGAAGCCTTGTGACAGAGAGGAAGCATGAGTAGCCTGCCACTCGTCTCTTGTCTTTCACGTATAATACATCTAATCAACATCTCTAATTACAATAAAAAAACCCTACGTAATCAGGCTGGTAATTGAGGAAGTAGGCCGGTGATGCAGGAATCTCATACAAATGTAAAAGCTCAGACTGCCTGTTTCACCTGCGATGCAGACAGACAGACGTGTCTAGGGAAAAAAAGACTGAAAATAGGGACTTTGAAGAGATACTGGACAAATACATAGACGATAACCATCAAACATAACCATTCTAGCAGGAGGAGTCCAAAGTTTGGAGGCATGAAACAGCTGTTGCTCTCACTTCTTTTAACTGAAATTGCTCAATATCTCTGAAAAGTAAGTAACTAGAGGATTTTGAAGGGAGCATCAAAACATTTGCTGCCTACAAGTCTTTCACGGTAAAATAAAACTCTCCTGTGATTGACAAAAGAGTCTGGTTTGTGTGGGGCAAATCCAAAAATGGTATTTCTACTTCCCAGGCAGTAAATTAGGAATTTCTAATATGAAGATATCTTGCAATTTGTCTTTACAAGAGCCTCCAGGAGCAGCGAGGCACGATTCTTGCTGCCTTGCAGATGGGCTCAGGGAAAGGTGTCACCTCCGACACCATGCAGACATCTACCACCTACCACTGCTGCTTCCCCGTGCTGCTGCTGGTCCAACCTAAGCCCGTGCCTGTAAGCAGTAGCAGGGCATGAGCAGGCAACTGTGCCCAAATAACACCATTAAAGAGCTTTTGGCTCCAGCATGACTCAAGCATTGCTAAAGTGGTGCTCCTCTGCCAGGGCATTCAGGATCCATGTTTGTGAGCTTAAGGTTTCTTTCCCCATGACAAAAAAGTGAGTTGGGGAAGAAAAAGAGAGAGAAAGAGTCTCAGATGCATCTTTTTCTATTTAATCTTCTCCTTTAAGAGTGGGTGAAGAAACAGGATGCCAAAATGGTCTATAAAGCTTAGACATCTGGAGTGGAAAACAGTTTAGTTCCACAACGTTTTTGCTGTCAGAAATGTATTTAAGAAATACTGAAATCACATGGCATGTTAAAAATCAAAAATAGCGACCCGACTAAAGCAGTTTTGATTTTCTTTACAAAGAACCCAAACCAAACTGCCCAAAAACCCAAAAGCAAACTAACCCCAAAACATTTAGCTAAACACCATGGGGAAAAAGCCCTGTGCAACTGCTGTAGTGCTGGGCATGGATCCACTACAGCTCTGCTTCACCGACCTTTTGCCTCTGCCCCTCGCCAGCCAGCCAGCAGCACATGCAGCACTCCAAGGGCGAGAGTCCACGACTCCAGCTGCTTCCTTCTGGTCTTGCTGCCACCACAATGTCATAACATTTCCTGACAGATTAGCAGCAAGCCCCTGAATCCTCTCCTCCATCGTTCTGCTCCTTGAGTCTCAGAAATATTTGCGCCCTTCTCTCTCTGTATTTCCAAACTTCTGCCTGAACCTTCCCCAAGAACATTCTGGGTTGGTTTTTTTCCGACAATTTATTAATCTCCCCTATCCTTGCTTCTTTGCATGCAGTAATTACAATCAGAGAAGAGAGACACAGAAGTGGCAGTGCTAAAAACAGATGCCAGCAGGAAAGCAGGAAACAGCTACACAGGAGGATGGATTTCTACAAGGGAGATGACAGCACCAGGAAAGGGTGGGGGAGGACACGTGCAGACAGGACCCACACTGACTGTGAACGCAAACCACTGTCATAGCTGTATTCACAGATTCTCACCCCAAGTCCAAGAGAGCAACTGAAGGACTCTGCAAGCCACTGCACCATCTACCACAGCAAATTCTGACTTAATATTCAAGAAGCCCTAGCTAACAGCAGAAAACTACCACTGCCAGCAGGGTGCACAAAGATGGGCAGACCAAAGCCTTTCCCACCCTTCTGAGAGGGACTTCGGGTACCTTGCGGGCTTCTGAACTAACTGGAGCTGATAGACTAATCAGTGATGATCAGCCACATATGCCAAAAATACCAAACAGTAGCACTGGGTATGCTTTTCCACCTGCAAGTTTTAAAGCACTTCAGAATGGAGGGTGGATGGTGGGGCACAGACTGACAATGTTCCTGGACCCCAATCACACACAAAGCTTGCGTGGAGAGTCCAAGCTACCTAACTCTTGATAAAGGTGGTATTTCTGGATTCGAGCAGACTCCAGCATCTGTCCTACTCCTCGGGCCCAGGCTGCCACCAAATACCATTTCTGCTGCTACTGCCAGACACCAACAGCACTTTTAAAACAAGACGTGGAGAACATGCATTATCAGCCCGAGTGGAATTTCTGACCACACACAACACAAGCACACGATCGACCTGTCATGAAGTGGAATGCCAGGGCTAAATTCCTTATCCAGCACTATTTGTAAATCCAGTTGGTGAAAGGTTTAGATTACGATTTGCACATAGTAGTCTCTTATAACTACAAGTCTAGGCCCTGGATACTAGAAGACCACTACAAAACCACTACGAGACAGCTATGTGAGAAATGCACTTAAACAGCAAACTGATGCAGTCAGGGAGGTCTTACCATCTCATCTTGGGTTGGGTCATTGTCAAAAATCTTCATAGGAGGAGGAAGAGGTGTGTGAGACTCTTCATCTGGTTCGTCTTCTCCCCAACCCTTCTTGCTCTTCTGAAGAAAAGTTAAATATAATTAGAAGCAGGGATGGGTTTCTATCTTTTTAGATATCTGAGACCTACTGCCAGGCTTTCAGTCTGTTAACACTAATACTGGCTCAACATTGCGTTGGGTGGAGAGAATTGCAGATAATGCTAAGCATCATGGAACAGAATCGATAAAGACGTACGGTTTTGCCAGTTAATCCTGGTGCATTCTAAGAGTTAGAGAAATACAGTTTATAGGTCACCCAAGCAGCTAAGGCAGTTATGGCTGCCTGTGTGCTGATGGAAAAGTATTTTTTAATTTAAATGAGAACAGCTCAATGTAAAATTTTTAAACTGTGTTCCTCTATTTGTGTTCAGTTAGTATCTTCTCCATTTTTTGCTTGTAATTCCATATTCGCTTTATCAGAAAAGAGCCATTCTGGCAAAGAACATGCCTGCAGAGAAACTGCAGCTACAAATACGTAGCAGATTTAACAGAAACATGGCTATTTCTCTGAGTGTTTTCTTTCAATAAGGAATTACACTGCTATGGTAGGATAAGGGTGATATGAACCTCAGCAAAAAGTGATAACAGCTGCTCAAAAATAACTTAATTTCTATCCTTGGCAGCTTTTTAATAGGCTATTAAAAAATATCTAGTCAAAGGACAATAATACATGCAGACTTTGAAATGCTGTTCCCTATATATTCCATTGCTCTTTGGATGACAATGCTGTTTGCAACACAGCTTCAATCAGTGCCATTTTACATACGATTTGCTGTTGCCTCTAGACCCTAAGTGAACTGCATTTACTCAAGTGTGAATCACACACCACAGAAGAGACTATCAGAGATATCGTCTTTCCTGCAACAAACACCAACACACACCTCATCTGCGCTGTCTCCTTGAGGAGTGGTTTCATCTCCGGTCTTTGGTGAGCCAAGGTCAAAGCTCTTCCTGCCATCTCGCACCTTCTTCTGTTTCTTGATGTTGCTCTCGGTCTTCCCGCTGTTCAGACGGCGCACAGGGCTAGTCAACCATTTCTTCAAGGTGTTGGTCGAGCGCTTGGGGCCAGGGGAGCTCTGGATGGAGTTGAGGGATGGCTGAGGTTGTAAGTTGGCCACTGAATCAGACTTGCCCCCATTGTCATTAGAAGATACCGAATATGCGTCTGGAAGAAAACAACGCAGGTGAGAGATGACACCAGCACCTCCTCTATTTCCTAGGGCACATCAAGCGCTTGGCAGTCCTAAGTATGAAAATACAAGCTGCCTCGATGAAAGGGTTTGTGTTTACACAAGGACACTGTGTAAACTTTATTGCACACCAGAGAGAGGAATATGCCCTGCAACAGGCATTTTTCACAATCTTACACACTTCTCTCCTTTCCTACCATACTATCTGTCCTTATGAAAGATCACAGACAGCAAAGTTATCTAGTTTTTGATGAAAGCCTGAATTTCATGCTAAATGCTGAATTTCTCAGCTTCTTCCCACAGATTTCATTGTGAATTGCCAGGAAGAAAATAAGCAGAAAAAGCAGATTACTACGTGAGACCTGACAGCCACCAACACTTTGTCAGGTTCTGATTCCATAATGTTTCTCAGACATTTCCAGACCGTGATGACATTACTGGTAGTTAGACTACTTATTAACTTCTGAAGGTTATTTGAAGCACCTTAAAATTATCTCCTTTGCCCCTGAAAGCAATTTTTCAGAAGACTTCACACCTTCCCTAGAACTAAGAAACTGGAATGAACAATTACAAAAGATGACAAATTGTTCAAACCAAAGGAAACTCCCAAGAAGGAGATATAAGGCAGGCTTAAAATTAAAAAAGATTTCCATTATACCCAAGCAGGAGATTCTGCTGAACTGTATCCAACCACAATTATCGATGTTCAGATTAGCACATTAGAAATGGGTGCAACCTCCCTTACTCCCCTCAAAAGCAACAGACCAAAGATGTGCCAATGTCAGTAAGTTTTTGAAACCAAAGCAAACAAGTTGCTCCAAGATTTCTCAATTGCCCTTTAGGAACAAGTGCCCTGCTTTCATCTTTCTGAAACCATAGCAAGGCAACTCCTTCCCCAGGAGCAATCAGGGACCGAGATGGTTAATCCCACACAGTTTAAGACACATTTTTATTTTTTTACAGAATTCAGAAATTGTCACGCTCCTGTAAGATACATCACAGACTGTAGATCAGAAAGCAGACAGCTGATGTTATTAAACAATTTTAGATGGTTATCTCTGAATCTTTTATCCGCCCAGGAGAAAACAAAAACATAAGTTACAATACATGAAAATAGCCTGGTGCATCCAGATATTCTCAGTTCAGCAATAAATATCATTAGAGATACCGGGTAGTACATATGCTGAGGGAGAGCTACTCTCCCAGAGAGTCGTTACCTATATTGTTTTAGAAGCCAGCTCCTGCTACCTGCATGCAGAGCTCCTACCCCACTGGGCAGAGCTGCTGCTCACAGCTGGCTATGCACTGAGCAGAGATTGCAGCCTGCCTTGTCTGCCAGCTTGTAACATGCAGACCATGAGAGTTATAATATTTTATAACCATAGACGTCCTCAGTCAGAAGTTGAACCAGTAATTTATTACATACCTGAGGTCAAAAGTTAGGTTTTTAGAACATACGGATATAATTGTAACAAGCTAGAGGAAGTCAAAGTTCATTTCCCAGACAGGAAGAAAATCCAAATCATCTGTCTTCTGATGACAGGAGCAAGCGTGAGAGGGGCTGGGATGAGGATGGATCCCAGGTGGAGCTGCTGGGGTTTTCCTGACATTCCTTCGTAAGGGCAAAGTAGCAGTCTTATCTCAAAAAGGCCTGGGTTTAGCCAGCTCCTGTTGATGTTATTTCATGCACACGAAGTGGCGTTAAATCAACTAGCGCAAGATAATATTTGTCAGTGGCCAGCTTATCTTCCACTCAACAGGCTTCAGATAGTCTCCTCTCGCAGGCTCTGCGTGATGCTCTGTGAGTTCATCAGTGCACCTTGCATCAGCAACATTCAGGGTTTCACGATGGAGGTTCTGATTTTCCAAGCGCCCTTGCCCCTCCGTCCCCCCAAGAGCACCGAAAGCCCCGCAGGTGGTGGGGGAAGCTCAAGGGCTCCTCGTCAAGGGGCTGTGCTGAGCGGGGTGCCCTCAGGTGCCCGCGCTCCCACTGCTGCTGCAGGAGGATTAACTTTGGGAATTATTGGTGCAAAGGGAGCCAAGCTGCAGTCATGGAAGGAGAAATGCTGGAAGCAATCACTCTGTGGTGGCTGTTGCTGTCAGGGATGATTTGGGGCAAGCAGCCGTATCACGGACTCACTGCTTTTGCTGGGGACTGGGCTCGGGGGGAGGCTGAGGAGAACCGAGGACAAGCTGATATTCCCGCATCTCGGTTGATTTAACGTACAGAGTGGTTTTTACTACAGCTTGGAAGTAACACAGAACAAACTCCTACCTCCAGCTGACGGCACCTTGCCAATTTACCTTTTAGTGAGGGAGGGGAGCTGACAGGAGGCTAAATGGAGCCTGGGACAAGCCTCTCCACCCCAAGAATTTGTTCTGAGATGCGCAATCCTACCTCAGCCTGGCGGGCTCAAGGCAGGGCCAAACCCAGGAACGCCAAAGTCCGTGATGGAAGGAGCAGGGACCTCCCTTCCCACCAGGAGATGTCCCTGGTTTTAGGAGCAGGGCCAGTCCCCAGCCTTGCTGCCTCCCTCTCCTTCCCCCAGGCAGCACGGCCATGGCCAGGGCATGGACAGACACACAGCACCTCTCACACCGCGGCAGTCTTCTCTCAAGGCCGTCCCAGGGAAGCAACGGCCAGTCATTGTACCCTGTCACCCTGGGGAAGGCAGCAGGCAGGCAGAAACAGGTCAAGTCCTGAGCTGGTCCACAGCCCACCCTGCCCGCTTGCAGGAATTTTGTCCAAAGTTTAACCTAGAGCCGGGAAACCTCTGCAGACTGAGCATCAGGCCTCCAGAGCCACAAGCCATGATGAAAGCCAACCCAAAGGTTTCCAGAGGGAAGTGTGTTACACCATGCAACAATCCCACTTGAACCGAGGCTCTGGATTTTTCCACTCAAGGTCATGCCTTTGATGATGAAAAAGGCTATTTACCAAGGGGCTACTAAATCTCAGTTGTGCCATGCTGTACGCAACCCTGACAGATATGAAGTCTCCTTCTTTCTCCTTGTCTGCTGAATTGCCGTGGCTGATCACTGTAAGGCATCTGGGACAGAGCCTGGGCTTTGCTCGGCCCATGCAGCCCAAGACTGGAAACATGGCCTTATCTTGCCTTTACGTGGTAATGTAGTCTCTGCTGGCTGAAGGATAGGGAGGGAGGTGGAAAAGAAAGGCTGGTATAAATCTCCCTGGCACCCAGCTACCATGAGAGCCCCTCGAGGTGGGGTGAGTTTGCTCTACCCAGCACCCTACCTATATACAAAGCACTCCCATCTCATTGTCCCACTTCCCACCATTGCCAACCATGGACTATCCAAAAAACACACCAAAGAGTCCACACACAACACTCATAACCTTTTTTCCTTTTCTTTTTTAAAGGAACTGCAAATATGGACACATTTGTGAGCAAGTCACACTTGCTGTTTGCCAGCCCTACTGAGAACGATTTCCTTTGCACATAAAGCAGGTCACCTCGTCATGGTTGCAGAGGCAGGACTGGAGCTCAAGGAAGAGCAGAGCTCATGAAATGAGAGACAGAAACGTGCAACAAAAAATCTGCCAGGAAAGACTTCGGAGACAACCTCCTAAGCTGTGCTTCTGTGAGCTCCACTGCTTCCATGGCACGTACAGCTACAAACACATTAATCATGACACTTGATACTAGCCTGTGATCCAGACACCAGGTGGATGAAGCAGAAGAGGAGGACACGTTACTGTGCTCTTCTTGCGAAGCACTAGCACATATGTACTTTGCAAACTGTAATGGTAGAGCTGTTTGAAAACACAATTTGCGTAAGAAAAGCCAGAGAGCACTTTGGAAAAAGATGCAGCGGCACGTTGCATGGCAATTCAGGCAGCCACCGCTGCCCACAAGGACCAGCAAACCCGTGGCTGTCCTCACACTGCAGCGGGTCTGCAGGAACGTCAGGGCTCAGCAGAGAGCTGCAGCGAGCAGTATTCCTGCCACCAATGTCCCGGGACACACATGTCTAAAAAAAGGTATTTGGTGAAGCAAAATGGGTGTAGGGAGGTCAGCAGACTAGTGTGGCTAGATTGATTTCCTGGCCAAACCATTCATTCAGACAGAAGAAATGATGGTTTCCAAAACACCCCTGAGCAAACCTCCAAGAAACTTCTGGCAATAGGACTGTGACAGATACTCAGCCAGACCAAAAAGCTTTAACATTCAGAGCTTTTGCACTGCCGGAGGCATGAAATATTTGTTGTTGTTGCTCAAATGAACAGACGTCTATAAAACCACAGCTCTTTTACTTGAAAAATGGAAGGTTCCAGTCCTGTGCAACCTTGGGTGAAAGGAAAACCGAAAATCTCATAGACCATTTCAGAGGCACAGTTGTATTCCCATTTGAGTCAGCAGGAATTACTGCTGGAACATAAATACAGGCATTTTATTTTTACCTCCCTGTTCCCCAGAGCACGCATGGGAGGCGAGGTCTGTCTGATCAGGCTCATGCAGCACCGGACTCATCTGCAGGAACTCAGATCTCTGACAGGGAAAGGGAAAGACTTCTCAGAGCAACCCAGAAGAAAACATCGGGCTTCTCTTTTAGATTCATACTAACCATATGATCATATATGATAGGAAGGAAATATGTTTCCATAACCAGAAGTTAATACAGAATATTCCTATGAAGACAGGCGACTATGGCAGGACACAATCTTGCTTTAAGTGAGGTGAATCTTCTTCTGATTTATGTACAGCTCCATTTCTCACCCCAGAAAAACAGCCTGAGAGAAAAGGATTTTTCCACAGAAGTCAAAGAAGATGAGCCAGAATGGGAACTCTGTAATCCTATTAGCATGTGCATTTAAATCAACAAATTTTTTGCAGAAATAATTCCACTCATGAATAAAAGCCAATAATGACAATCTGACCAATGAGCACATAAATTAGCTCTGCTGTGCTTGACAGAGCCCATTTTCCATATTTAGTGATTCCTGTAAAATAACATTTCTGACAAAGATGAAACTGAATCAGATGTGGGTGAAAGACTAACTTGGTCTTTACTCAAACTATTATTTCCTGAAGCACAGGAATCTCTGTATCAGAAAATCTTGGAAAGCTGGAGTCATCTAGACCCATCCTATGCACAAACAAAGCCTCTACGTTAGTATTTCACACTAAACAAACAAGAATCGTCTAAACCATCAAAATACACCCTCTCCTGCCCTTTCCAAGAGCATCTCCTTCACCATACAGGCTGTAGGCTCCAGTTCACAGCTCTCAGACTCTTGAGGCTTTATAGTCTCCCTCAGGAAACACTGCCGTGAGAGCCACCTTGGATCTGCTCGAGGGCTTCAGGGCTAAAGCTCTACTTGACGGACGCAAAGATGGCAGAACAAGGTATGAAAACTGCTTCTTTGGTCTCTTCTGTGCTTTTGTATTAAATGTCCAAAACACACTCAGTGAAACATTTTTATTGGCACGAGTCAGGGTTACAAAACTCTGTGGCTTAGGCAGATGACAGTACCAATCCCAGTTTTAGTGTTAGAGCCTATTCTGCCTGTAAAACCTGGCATGGATCTGCAGAAATTTGGGAGGTAACATTTGGATAATACAAAGTCACTTTATAGCAATTCCTCAGCTGAAAACACTAGTTCATAACTGTATAAATAATGAATCTGTCAACTTTTAATGTCAACAGATAAACTGTCTCCTCAGGCACTGCCTCTGAAAAAAGCTCCAGTGAAGAATGTAAGTGAACATAAGGAAATTTGCAGTGCCCAAGTCAGAAAATGATAGAGAACAACTGGCTTGAAAAGCCCTTTACATTAGAAGTACACTAAACTTTTGCAATGGAATTGCAAAACTCTCCCTGGAGTCCTCCATGGTTCCCCATCCACTCCCAGCTCAGCTGCTCTACACGTGTCCAACCACAGACCTGCCCTGAGCTTTGGCTCAAGAAAAAAAATGAGATGAGACCATGTAGGACCTGGTTTCACAGCAGAGGGTAAAGACACGTTCAAACTACACCACTGAAATCTAGATGCAAATTTTGCTCCAAGGTTCAAATGTTCTCCCTAACTTTATAATCTCCTGGAAATGAGCAGAATTGAGAAGGTTCAACTGAATTTTCTGTTTGTGTCTTGCAGTATCATTTGAAGCTTCAAGCTGAAAGTAACATCAAAAGGCACAAATCAATCTGGCAGGATTCTCACAATTCCATTTACGTGGATGAAATTACTTCTGTCCAAACTCAAGAAGAGTAGTATGGAGTTAAATATTTTATGCAAAAGTTTCTAGTCCAATAGAGAAAGTAGCCTACACTGCTAAAAGCAGATGTACTTGACAAATTTTCCAGTCACTGTAACATAAAAACTCAAAATTTGACTTTCTGTTTCAGTGCCAAACATGCAAACAAGACTAATTTCCAAAAAGAACGGGGCAAAAAAAGAACTGAAAACTAAATTAATCACACAACATTCTGAATGCACTGTTTGTTCACTGAATAGCTGATATTTCTTGGAAATGGGAAGGAAGAGCTGCTTTGAGATAGAAGATGATCTGCGGAGTTCCCTTTAGCTATACTGCAAAGCAGGGGATGCTCCAGGGGGATTTTGCATACAAGTTTTGCCTTTGGGAAATGGTCACCTATCTGTTGGTTTTAACAGTGAACTTCCTGATCATTACTGCCAGGTAGAAACCTAAGCTGAGGAAAACAAGCACTCACCTAGCTGGGGCGGGCAAACACGGTCGCTCGGAGCAGCTCATTTTTGTGGCAGGCAGCAGCTCACCTCACGCTCTCAGCAGTCAAGGAGCAGTGCACGCTTCTGCCCACGGGTGATGCAGAGTGGGAATCACACCCTGTAGGAGCCTCTCTCCTTCCATTAACTACAGAGGGAGTCCGAGGAAATTACACCCTTAGCTAAATTTAGTTATTGTGAATCCCCTTCCCACATTTGAGTATGTTTCATACCAGGCTGATCTCACAGCAGGAAACGATTAGCTGAAGTTAAGCATCTGACAATTCACTTTAATGAGCAATAACTCATGGCAACTCGCCATTAGCTTCAGTTGAATAGCTTTTATTTTTAGCTGGTGTTGCTCAGATGCAGCTTTCATCCAGCATGCGCTGGGAAAGCTGACATCCCCAAGTAGTCTCCAGGTCTTGGTTGTGCCAGTCAGAGTGTCAGGGCTCCAGAGCTCCAGTTCCTGGAGGTCAGAGGAAAGTCACTGCAGTTCTGGGAAAGTTTCAAAGAGCGAGATAAAACCAAAAGCTTGGAGAAACAGCACAGAGGCGCGCGGTCTCAAGAGACCTTGCAAGAAAAGTTACTGAAATCCTGAGAGCGTGCTGAAAGAGTGAGCTGGGTCTCCAGGGAGAGAGACAGCACAAGGGGAAGGCACAGAGGAAGAGCCTGCTGAAATAAAACATGACTTTGTTACTGCCCAAGAGTGCCTAGTGAGTGGAACAGCTACAGAAACCACCTCTATTGTATCTGCTGCTTCATGTGGACCTAAAGCTATTGTCAGAGGTGACTGTAGGGAGGGCACGGGGAAAAGATGAAGATGGGTCCTCAGATGAATACAGGGCAGGGCCTCACTTCCTACACATGAGCATTTAACTGAGGAGCTGCTGCACATCAAGGCAGAACGTGTCCTCGTGCCTCCGAAGAGGCTCTCAGGAAAGCGTGCAACTCAACCCCACGGCACCAAGCACTTGAGCAGCAGCTGGAACATCTGCAGTCCTCCGCTCTGGGTGTCCCACTCAGAAACGCGTTTCCATATAACAGCATACAACTGGGTATCTACAACTTCTCTGGTGGGAGGTTTGAGCCTTTTTGTCTCAGCCTGACAAACTCATCCTGCTTCAGAGTCCCATCTGAGCCCTCACATAAGCTGCTGTGAGTTCGTGACAGGAATAATAAGAGAACAAACATCCACAGAGTGAATTCACCAACCCGTTGGTAAGTGAGATACTCCTAGACAGCTCCTATTCCAAAATACTGTGAGATAGCCACATTATTGGCCTGCCTTGAGTCCTTCAAGGGAACCTTGCTTAACTCCCCAACAAAGCAACAACTTTTTAGAATAGGGTTTTTACTAAATAAAAGCGTGTGGAAAAGCTCAGAAAAAGAGCAGTTGCTCCACATAGCAGAGTTTGAGGCCAGACGCAGTATTTCTACACACTCAATTTCATTCACCCATTCTCTTGCCTCAGGTTTGTGCCCAGCACATGTCCTGGACCCGACCAGAGCACAGCTCGAGCAAGTCCGACACATCTGCAGGGAACACACGTTGGAGCAGCCTTCCTGTAATGCCTCACAGCTGGGAGAGCAGATTTCTGAAGTCAAGAGGCATGCATTTTACTTTAGCAAAGAAAAGAAATAAAAAGTCAAGACTAACAAGATCCAGAAAGGGCATGCTTTTTTTTTTTTTTTTTTTTTGAACAAATCAACATTTATTTCAATTTAGTCAAACAACTCGTTGAAGCACTTCTCTAAGTTCTACTTTACATTTTGTATTTACACTGTCCTCATTCTGTGACAAAAATAAAGTAATCCCCGACCCTGAAGTTTCCAGAATAAGTGTTGCTAGCAGCAAAAAGAACAAAGCCCCAAACACAAAGCAAAAATCCCCCTTGATATATTTTGATAGGAGACTTATGCATGTTCTGTAAAAAAAGTCTTAACCCTGAACTTTTATGGAAACCTATATGTGATGATGATGGGGAAAATGTCATGTTTGAAGCTGAACAAGAAGAGCAGCATTTGCTGGCCTTTGCAAGTACACTGTTACTTTTAGCATAAGGAACTGTGAAATGCTTAGACACCCACATAGAAGCAGACTTTTTAACTTTGATCTAAGCAGTTTTGCTCTGCTGGGAGCGTAAGGGTACCAGAGTTGGCGAATACCATCTTTTATCCTGGTGGTGGGCACAAAAACAAACTTTATTACACATGGTTTCCAAGCAGCTGTTAGTACAATACAAGCCTTATTCTTTTGCGAAGTGTCAAGGGTCAGCTTCATTCAGCAGCTCCCAAATTGAGCTACTGTAAGAATTTTTCCACACTTAACGAAGCAATTTCTCAGTTAAATGACATCGTTGCTAAGGTCAACTCTGCCTTAATGCTTGAAGCCAGCAACCTCTATGACAAGGTGGACCACTCTGCTGAATGGGGGAAAGGAGGGAGGAGGACGACATTTGAATATTGTGTTTATCTCTCTCTACCTCAAAGGAAACTGTGGTTATGTCCCCAAACAATTCCTCATGGAAACAACAGAAGAGTATTGGTGACAAAATAAATTGGAATTGGAAAAAAAAAAAAAAAAGCAAGAACAGAACCCAAAGCTTTTTGGGATAGGAAGAAAAACTGCATGTTGAGAAAGAAGGGATCGGTCATTAAACTTTCCAGGCACACACAGGGCTCAGAAAGCACAGAAAACAAGCAGAACAAACAAACACAACTGTGTGCATCTTAGCGTCAGCTTCTTTTGCCAAATGCAGTAGCTTCCAACACTCAGCAGCTGTGTCTTGCTTTCTAGTGCTGTGGAGTTCTCTTTGGTACTTGGAGGCTGTCAGGAGCTCCGGGCAAAGAGAAAGTCTTTGTCCATTTACCAACCAATTCCAAAGGCGCTGATCTTGAATAACTTTACTAAGCAAGAGTGACACAGATGTCTAGGAAAGGGGGCTTTTCTCTTAGTAAAGTTGTGGTAGGTGCAGTGGAAACCCAAGGCAATCTACATGCTTGTCAAATTGTGCCTAGGTAAGAACAGAGTCCTCCATGAACGTCTCTCATTTGTTCACTCTTAAATTATTCAGGCTCTGACAGCCCCTGAAAAGAAAAGAACGGAATAAGAATAAGTTGCAAGTGGTGCAGGGCGAGAGCGGACACCACGTAACCACCAAGAACAACGAGGTTGGGGTGTTTGACGACAGACACACTGCAGCCGGAGCCTCCAGGGCTGGTGCCCAAAGCAGCTACCTCCACACCCTTGTCCTCCAGAAATACTAGCAGAAAATACAAGCTCACAGCAAAGGTACTGGTTAGGATGAATTAAAAGAAGTAATGAATGAAGTAAATGCAAGCAGCGGTTTGGAAATAAAACACACAGATAAGAACTGCTGGTGCTTGTGATGTTTTGCTCTTTGAACACGGCACAGGGAAATGGCTAAGCAGCTCGGAGACTTTTAAGTGCACACTCAAGACTACCAGTTAGACTTGTGGGAAGCTTTAATTCACTGAGCTTAAGTAGGAAAGTCAGACCATCACTTGCCATCCTATATAACAGGCTCACGTGATCTACGTCTTGGCTTTTCGTTTGACAGCTCTCCAGGGCAGGGAGCAGTTCGGTGAGGAATCTTCCCCATGGTGCCGGTCAACAAGTTTATCAAATTTCAGGTGATGAAATCATTACTACACTCTATCTGGATCAGCAAGAAAGATGGGATGGGAACTTGAAGTCTCAGAGAGCATCTGCTGCATGGGAACAGGAGAGCTCTCCGCAGCACCCTGCCGAGGTCTCGGCCCTCTAAGCTGTGTCAGTGCCTTGACCTTGCCACCAGCCTTCCCAATAAGGCTAGTCCTGAGAAACCCATTGATTCTGACTTCTGGAGGGCCACACAGAGCCTCCCACAGCTACAGCATCTACACCATTCATTGCTCCTTACCAGCAGCCTCCTCACAGAAAAAAATTCTAAGTCCAGCTTAGCAGACATGTGGAGAGGTACACTGCATAAACTGCACTGCTTCATTCCCAGCTGTGTCACTGCATCTAATCACAAATAGCTGTAGAAATGCTCTACCAAGCAACCTGTCTAATAAGCGATTATCATTACAAAAGCCATCTTCACTATTGCTGAGTAGTTGCTTTCTTTCAGCCCCATCTTTCAAAGTAATTAGGAAAAAGAAACACTTATTTGAACACAACAGCAAGTGCTGTACTGGTCTAGCAGCAGAGGCTCTTTGATTCTGGAAAGACTTTGTCGAATACGGGTGATCTCTCACTGCAGTGTAAGATGCCTGATCACAGACATCCACCTGCCTGACAGTTTAGTATCTCCAGGACAAGTGACTACAGTGAATATTCAGTGAGCATTAGCCTTTAGATGTTTGTCTGGAGCTTGCCTTGCTTGAGGCTTTTCTTAGACAGACTGCCAGATCAAATTTTATGGCAGCACAGCTCTGAGCAGCTCCAGCCCTCCTTGAGCAGCCCAGGATGTTCAAGCCTGAGTAATTCCTCTGATACTAAGACAAAGTCAACTAAGATGCTGCTGCCAGCTCAGCACCTGTGCCCTGGCAGGAGCTGTGCTCTGCTATTGCAGAGCTGAAGTTACTACTGTGACATTCAAAGTGTCTGCCTCTTTCTTGCCTAAAGCTATGATTTTCCGTCTGCTGCCCTGGAAAGGATCCCTGTTGATTAATACTTATTCAATTTCCTAAAGAAATCTATTCAGCCTCCACATGCTTCAGCTGAGAGCGATGTTTGAATATCGTGTTGATCCTCAGGGTTCAAACTACAGAAGGTACAAAGAATACCAGACTTGAGGCACTTCAATGGTATTAGCTCTGAATCATCTTTTTACATCGTACCACTCAGATACATTTGGATCTAAACCACATTTGCATTTCTAATTAAAACAGATTACCATTAGTAACTAAAGAATGTCTTAAATCAGAATCCTTAGGCCATAAAAGCTAATTGCATGATGCTAAAACTGGATTTCAAAAATATACATATTATACCCCCTGCAGGATTAATTAGGCAACTTCTCTTCAAAAGAGTTCTCAAAAGTGTATTTATTCAGCATGTGGTTAAATTATACTGGGTTGTGCAACACTTCTCCTAGCCTGCCTTGGCGCGCACTTCTGCGGCAGCAGACAGCTGGGGCCTTGTTCGTCAGGGGTGCTCAACATGGGCAAATCGGATTGGGGACCGCGGCAAACCCCAGCTGATGAGAAGGAACGCACGTGCTGGTTCGTGCTCTCTGCCTCACAACCACCCAGGTGCTGCCTTCACCCCCAGCGCAATCCTGCTGCTCCCTGCTGTGCACCAGGGGTTGTTTTGGCCACAGTTAACTGGTGCCGCTGAACAACGTGGTCTCGGGTACGTGTGATGCGCTTCCTAGGACATGCAGGCCTATAAAAAGGCTGAAATCAACTGGCAGACATAAATCTGGAAGTTATAACTGCTGATTATTTGATGCTCATTTTGTCACCAATTTCCTACGTGACCTCAAGAGAGTTTCAGAGTGCTCACCGAACTGTAATGTGTTTTCAGATAGGTTAAGACTGTACTGCATGTCTTAGGGACGTAAGAAACCTCTGTTCGCTGAAGCTGCATGTGCATTATGAAGGGAGGAGAAAAAAAAACAACACCACAGCATAACAGGGCACATCCTCGGCTGCTATACTCTGTAGCTGTAATTGTCAGCAAGCCTAAACTGCACAAAAAAGCATCTTCACTGGATTTAGCTGTAGCCGGGGATGTGGCACTCCCAGCTCTCCTTGTGTGCTCGGAGCTGCTTGCTCCATGTGAAATATGAACATGGAAAAATGCCTGGAAAACCAAACAGTGGAAACACCTCCAGGGTTGCTAAATGCAGTCCCTTCTTATCACAGGCAAGAGCCCATCTCTTTCCTAAATGTTTAATACAGTGCTGTCTTCTGCTAGTGAACACGGGATTGTCAAAATTGACATAGAGATCGTACTTGTGCTTTCCTGTATACGGCAACACTAAATTTCCATGTTTAATTTACAACCTTCCAATACAAAAGATAACAATCTCCACCAGAAACCACCTAATGGCTCCTCAGGATCACATTTGCTAATGGGTTCCCAGCAGGTCTGGGTCCCAGGCTTCACCCCTTTGTGCAACTTTACAGCCTTTCACAGCCTGGAAGATAATTTTGCAGGGATCCAAGATTTCAAAATTGTTGAGCAGCACCAGGACTAGCAATGTCTGTAACACATGGAACAACCAAGTGCACAGGGGTGCAATAAGGACAACAGAATAGCAATTACTAACTTCTCATGTGGCAACACACAGAATGGGAGATGTATTTTTTCCATTTTCCAGAAGTACTGAGCGACCACAGTTCCTGTGTAGTAGAGGAGCACCCGAAAGCATTGAGTAGTACTGGGAGGTGAGGGGGTAAGAAACCAGCCAGAGCTATAGTGGGCTTTATGCAACATGATGTTATGCATGCTACATTAGGGAAAAGCAAGCAACAAATATGTAAACTGAAGCATATATAATGGTGCTCTCCCCATCAAAGAGAAGAAACCCCCATGGCTATTCTACTATTAACTGCTGTAATTCGGTTTGCACGTTCTATTTCTCATCTCATTAGGACTTCTCTGGTGAAATTTTCATACTTTGTCCTAATTATCTGAAAGGAGCACAGGTGACATGTGTGATTTCCATGTTCTCAGCTTGCCAGGGAGAGGATTGCTGATCCAGGACAGAGGCTGACAGATTGAGAGGCATGTCAAACTCAAAAGGAGACCCGACTGGATGCACTAACTACCTTTAATCCAAGTAACGGCTGGTGTTTCAGCATTATCAGCCACATCAAACATTATGAACTAAAAGCAAACAGGTTAATTTTTGGTTTGTGTTTTCTAATGACAAAGAATATTAGCCAAGGGAGACGTTTTTGAGCTTATCTCGTTAGGTATTTCCTAATAATTCTTCACCTGCTGAAGTCCGACTTAAGATCTACATATCTTTTTTAAGAAAACAGCCAGATGTGCTTCTGTAGTTGTTTTAAAAAGTATCTTTACATAACATTGAACTGCGTGATGCAACATTAACAATTGAACTGTTCTGCAATAGCAACTGATATGCAGTGGCTAAACTGGCAGAGACCTGGATTTCCTTACTGAATTGAAAACCACATCTGTAGATCCCTGCTGTAATCACTAACTGCTCAACCGATTCTTCTCTTTTAAAAGAAATGGCAACTTTTGCCAGAGATGAAAATGTTTTCATAGAGCCTGTTAACAGACAAGAACTACACTGAAATGTAACAGTGTTCTGGTGTGTTTGAGAAGTACCTTGATGCTGGTTTTAGACTGAAACATTTTGAGGTTTGGGGTTTTTTAACTTTAAAAAAATGACAGATTAGTTTTCCAAATACATACACAAGTTTTAACAAGGTGTATGCTGAAACATTACGGTTTGGAAAAAAACCCAAATCCTTCTGGGGTCGTGTGAAATAACTGCCCTTTTTGTTTCACGTCAAAATGGATGGATTTTATTTCAGCATCCGTGCACTGAATTCCTAAACAATACATCTATCTGGCATTTATTTTATAGGAAAGCAGCATGTTTAGCTACCCCATGTTCTTTGCAGTGAACAGGGAGTTACCCAAGCTGTATTTTTCACAATTATCCGCTCTCTTTCCCTTAGAATAAAGTCTCCCTTCTTTAGGCTTTTGACAAGATGAATAAAGCCTTGTGAATTCTTATATGCTTCTTGGAGTGAATGGGAAGTTTAGGAGCTTGGCCTGCATAAAAGCAAGCCCCGTGTTTCCTTAAAGCTGGATGAATATATGAAAGTTGAAAACAATGTAGCAATCCGAATGACAAGGATCCTCATCATGCAATCACCCCCAGACTAGTAACTGAAAGCTGATCATTATAGAAGCTCTTAATTCATATGTGTAACATGTATAGCAAGATCTGAAAGTTTATTTTCTGTACAACTTTTGTCACATCCTGTATATAACGCCATCTCAAAAGATAAGGCTGCAAGATCAGGTGCAAAACTGAGACACAAAGCCGGAGGATGAAGGGCTAGCTTGCGTCGAGAGAGAGAGTTGTCCAGCAGTGTGTAAAATTTTCAAAAAAGAAAAAAATAACACTAGTATTACTTGGATCTTGGGAACTGAGAGAAAGTTGCTAAAGCGTCCTGAACATTGGCACTGAAAGATAAACATCGGATTTACAGAAAGTAGCTGGCGGAAAAGGAGAGTGGTGAGCAGAGTCACGTGCAGCAACCAGCACTTTGAAAGACCTCAAATCTCCTGTGCTCTTGGACACTATATTTTGCAGTAATGTAGACCCACTCAAAACCTGACTTCTTGTATCCATGAACAAGGTTTCTACCCTCAAAAAACCCTCCTGCAAACAGGTAAGATTTAACAACGCTTAAACCTAAATAATCCTAAAAAGAGCTCCCTGTTGCCCCCAACCTGCCAACAGCGGAGTGGCCATGCTTCTCCTTCAACTGTCCACGTTCAGAGGTTGCTTACCAGCCTCACGACTTCTCCTGCTGAAATCCTCCCACATCTCATTGCCATGTTCAAGGGAGGACATGCCCACACACACAAGTACTAACAGGTTCAGACAACTGAGTCTTTGTTTACCCCAAAAGGCTGTCATGGGGACTGTCAGGCACGCTTTTGGGACATGCTTAACTCAGGACTATCTGTCAGGAGGGTGTAAAGCAGGTGTGGGAAAGCACGTTTACACACTAACAAAAAAAGCAATTTTTTTTTGCTAACAGCATTCACCTTGTTGTGTTAATCCTGCTTGCTCAACTGAGCAGCGTTTTCATCAACTCTTTTGTCCCTTCCAATAACTATCTCCTATGACCTACTCTTGACTTCTGATTCAGCCCGCAGATGAGAAAACATAGGACTTGGAAGAGATGTTCCTGTCACGGGCTTACCAGTTTTCTCTTAATAGAACTGGAAGAAAATAACAACACCTCTCCCAAACCTCACCAGAGCCATTTGCTTGCTTGTGAACCTGCCAGGAGAAAGAGCCGAGCACAACTCTGGCACGAGAGACAGACTGCCCACAGAAGACCAGTACACTTGATCCTCTTGACTTTACAGAGATGCAGCTAATGAGCAACAGATGGACTTCACCCAAGGAGTATATCTGGGGAAGGTAACAGTTTCCTCATATTTCTCATTCAGGAAGGACCAGGAAACTAAGCGAGCTTTGGTTGACACCCTTAATTTTACTATTGTTTTCTCCTCTGCCTCAATTTTGACGGAACTGCTTTGGCCATGCATTCCATTATGCTTTACACAGTGTAACCATGGCTCAGCCTGAAACACTAAATAAAATATGTTCAAATTAGGAAATGTTATGGGCTTGAATATATTACTGCAGATCACTCTTGCTACCACTCAGCACAAAGGTACCAGTTTCCTTAACAAAGCTCTGCAGCTTGCTGTAACACAGTGTCAGCACCTTCTATAAAAAGCACCATCAGATATCACTTTTTACCTAATGAAGAAATAACTTTTATTAATATGCTGTTGACAGCCCTTGTAATAATGCCGGTTTGCCTAACTTCCAGTTAAGGCTCTGTTTCTGATCAGCTAGCAAAGATGTACAAGGTGGCTGGCTGAACTCCCTTCACTGCACTTCAGTCACCATCACTCTGTCAAGAGGAGCTTACTTTGTTAATCTTACAGCAAAGAGGCTCACCAGACTGAGCCAGTAACAAATCAAAGACTCAGGGAAAGATAGCAAGAAAAGGAAAAAGAAGTAAAGAAAGAAAAAGAGGGCAGTAAAACAAAAAAATGCAGAAGGAAGAGCAAAACTGCAGGAGACGGGAGAGGAGAAGCTGGAGGGACAGGACATTTAAGTAAGAGCTTTACCAGGAGTTTAGCACAGACACAAACCCATTCAATCTTTCATTTTTAACACGCTGAGATTAAAGGTTTGACATTCAGATTAAGTTTCTTTTGTTCTGAAATGAAAAGTTTGGATATGACCAGCAGCCTGCTCAGAAGAGCAACTGTTCTAAGAGGCAGGGGGACATGTTCTTTATTGAAGCCGATACGGTGCATCCATTTAAATCCATCTTCCCTGTTTCTGGCTACGCTTAAGTAAAAAGTGTTTTATATTCTCACCTGAAGCCACTCTGCAGCCACATAATATTATACCTAAAACAGGGTGTAATGTGTTGCACTATAAAGTTATGCTGACAATAGATTACTTTTAACCACAGACCCTTTTCTTTGGGCTGTACCTAATGCACTCGTAGCTAGCTTCTCGAGTCCAGCAGATCAGAACATCTCTCTCCTTGTGCTGGAAGAAAAGCATTTCCTACACCTTGTTAGTGCTTCCCACCCTCCTGGTGCCCCTTAGGGAAACGAGTCCCCAGATTGCCCCAGGCTGGGCTAGAACTGACTGAGCTGAACTACTGCAAAGGAATGTCCTCTAAATAAGGCCCTGGGTATAATACAGCACACAGAATTTAGCTTCGAGGTTAAATCTGAGTCACTGCCTATTCTTTACAGCCTCCCATGCATCAGAGCCTGGAGTTCAGTTTCCACCTGACCCAAGCTCCCAGCACCTACTGCTGAGCTTCAGAGCTCTGCGCTGAGGGCAGTGCGGAGCGATGGCACTCACCTGCTGGACTTTGCTCTGCGTTTAAAGGCAACAAAGTTTTGACCTTGTCACATTCAAGGCATGCAGCTGATCATTTGCTTTAGAAAAGACATTTCACAAAGCAGGATTCCCTCAAATTTCTTCGCTTTCCCTCATCATGACCCTTTCAAAGGGGCCTCTAATCTGAACCACATAGATAACTGAGGCGATGGACTCCGTGTTAAAAGAAAATGAGCCATAGTCAATTGCAAATCCCGGACTGATTTCTAAGGAGAGTTCAATGACTTTCTAGTTATCAGAAGACCATCAGAACTTGAACCATCTTATCAGTCTGCTTTCGGGGCCAGTTTTGCAGTACCAAGAAGTACCCCATTACACTAGGTCACTTTGCATTTGTGCATTTAGGAGATACAGCAAAAAGCCTTGCTTGCCCACTCTTGGCTGATCAAGACCATTGGCCTGAAGGCTGTGCAAGTCTACTGCTCTTAACTACCCCTTTTTATGGCTAAAAGCAAGTGACAGACTCTTGCTCTGAGGCACTCCTATATTAGGATTCATATTTTTCCGTATTTCAGAACAGACAAGTAGTGCTTATTTAGTCCATGCAGGGGACTATCAGAGTTGGAGCAAAACTGCAAATGGTACTAAGTGTCAGTTGCTTTCTCTGGATGGATCCCTGTAGCTTTGTACATCGGCAAAGCTGACAAGATCAGAAACTCACCAAGAGAAACAAGTGAGAAAGCAGTATCAAGCTCTCTACTGCTGCAAATGACAGGATAAGATTGATGCAAAAGACTAGTATGAGTTATCTGTCAAAATCCTTCAGAGAAATGCCCAGTTACATGAAATTTACCTATTTCATGATACATTGGGGACCTAGGGTTTGGGTTTTTTCAGGTCTGCATTATTGCTGCTCTTTACGAGTTCAAGTATCCACATCACTTCCAAGCTCCACGGCATGAAAAGCACTGACACAGCTTGTACTGACACAACCTCTGTTTGAGCATAGACTGCACGCTCGTCTTCTCAATGTCTCTCACCAGACAATTCTTCTTGGTGCAACAAAACCTACTCAGTTGTTGCAAAAGATCAAGAGACATCAGGCTTCTGTCACCAGGAAAACGCAGAGCTTTCATTTCCAAAGGCAAAGGGAAGGTCATTTATGGGGCAGCAGTAATAACAGCTCCAAGGTCCTTCACATCCATTTTAAATACAATCACCTATTTGTACTGCAAGTCTAAGATCAGCGAGAAGCCTTGTGATGAACAGTGTCCCCCCAGAAGCCAAGATGATCACCAACAAGAATTCATGAAGTTAGAGCTTCAAAGGTCTGGTTGCCGCATTAAAGAATCTCCAAGCTTAATGGCAGAAGCTGCCAACGACAGCACACTGTTGCTGTAGTCTGGGGCACCCAAATCCCTCATCAAATGTCAGGTTTGGTACCTGCTTATACCCAGGGCATATGTCCACCATCTGACTACCTCTGGTTTTCTTTAATAAATACAGCATAACAGATAGCCTTTTCCAACTTTTTGCCCAAAGTTTACTACCAAAGACAAGAAAGAAGTAAAGCAATCAGTATCATAAAACACCTTTTGTTACTAATCCGGTAAACCAGAACTGCAAACACAGTTAACATTTCAAAAGGAGAGAGAAGAGCCAGCTGTTTCCCCTTCCCCCTTCTAGAGACGTTTGCAGGGAGGACAGGCAGCAGGGAGATTTAGATCTGTTAGAATCAACATTTTAAAGACCAGAGCCCTGTCAGAGAGCTTGAATACTGCTCCAACCTGCTGCATGGGCCAACACATTAAAGCACAGGCTGTCCGAGAGAGTCTTGGCTTTCACAGTAATTTAGAACCACAACCTTTCTGTTAGCAGCCCTACCCCTACAACTGGGTTACATGTTCCTTCTTAAAGGCTGCAAAACAGCGGGGTTTTGTGCATTGACCTCGAGTCACTTCTTTGGCATGAAGTAGTGTGTTCTCCCCAGGCTGAAAAAGATCAACGTCTTATGAAATCACGGCACACTCCATCGCCAACTAGTTTGCTGCTGTCACCACAGAAGCGTGACTCTAGTTCAATAACTGGGGAGACAGGGCTCCTGCATTGCGAATGTGTACCTCAAGAAATTAGTAAGCCCACCCATCCTCACAGTCATCTTTATCTGAGGATGTATGAGCAGGTTCCACAATTACCAAAAACCTGCATTTAAAAGCTTTAGTTTTGAAAAAAGGACCCAAAACAAAAGAAAAGGCAAGTTTTGTTTGGGACATTTTTGCTTGGCCATTCAGAGAACAGGAAACACTGAAATACCACACACAGATCTTAAAAAACCTCACATTATCCAGAACAAGTTCAAGAGCTTTATCACAGCATAAAGACTGCAGGCTGGGAAATCTTCAGTCAATGCATCTGAGCTGCACTGTTCCTTGTAAACCCCAGATTTTTATTTTATTTTTACAAGGCGCTCTAGCCGCCGCGGCTTTCCCACATCTCTCTTAACGTTTCAGCTCAGCCAGCTTCACCAGACCTTCCCACATCACCATTCAGAGATTTCTCAACTGTGAGAAACAGATGCTTTCAAAGCATTTTGCTCCTATCCAAGCCCAAGAAAGGCTAGAAAGGGGAAAAAAAATAAAATCTCATTTAAGCAAATATTTCTCCCCGCCCTATTGACCTACAGTCCTAGGGTGTTTCCTACCAGCAAAGATAAAATGTATCCCGTCAACTTTAGCCCTCTCCCTCCCGATGCCCGTGGCCGGTTCCCCCGCCCCTCCGGGCAGCGGCCCCGCGGCTCCCTGCCGGGCGGGGGGGCGGGAGGGGGGGTCCCGGCAGTACCCGCTCGGCCAAGCGGGCGGCGGGGCGCCGAGCCCGGCGGCCCTCCGCCGTCCCCTGCCCCTTCCCTCCGCTCGTCCCCGGGGCAGAGCGGGCGAGGCGGCGGGGGGGATGCTCCCGGCCCCCCGGCGCCTGCCCCGGCCCCCCCGGGGGACCGCTCCCCGCACCCCCGGGCCCCACCGACCTTTGCAGGAGCAGCAGCAGCAGCACTTCGCCAAAAGCCATCCTACACCGCAGCGGGCGGGATAGCCGCGCCTGCCCGCTTTCATGCTGCATGGCAAGGAGCCACCGGCCCGCTTGGGAAAAACAACAAATCACAAT